>CM021103.1:229948529-230358212 GCA_007115665.2 Sequoiadendron giganteum | reverse complement strand
GAGGAAATAAGTTAAGTCATTTAAATTAAAAAGTCACGTTTTAATTATTATAATTTAACGTTGACCCTTGGCTTAGAATTAATGACTTAATGTTGTTTTTAAAAGTGGGCCCTTAAGGGTGGCGCCCTCATTAAGAGATGATTTGATTATTCCCTAAGTCAAAGCAAGGGTATGCGGGGCGCATATTTCAAGAATGATATTTAATTAAAATGTCAAACTAAAGCCTTGAAGGAAAAGTACGCCCATCCTTGAGAGGATTGGGTTTTGACCTAAAAGCTCATTTTAGGGTTTTGTGAAGTCAACGGAAGAATTATAAAAGGGAGTCTTGGTGCATCATTTCGGCATCTTTGGTCTAATATATTGTTATGCTGCCGGATTGGCTCTGGAACTGCTTCGAGGAATGAAGGCCTCCTAGCTTGGGCATCGCTTCGTGTTTGCAAGACAACATCTAGTGGTGATTCAATCAATTTGGGAGTTGCATTTAGTTTGTGCTTCGTATTTAGCTTGCTGCATTCGTAGATCTGTTTTGGCATTTAGTGGTCTCAGCATATTTCATTGTTTTAGACAGCAGATTTCATGTTTTTATTCATATTTCAAAAAATACAAAAATACTGGTTCTGGGTATTGTCTCAATCCAATTGTTTGAAAAGGGCGAATCTATTCTCCAAGTTATAGAATTTTTAGTTGAGTCTGCAATTTTTAAAAGGAAATCGATTTTCTCAGCTGGGCCGTACCTTTTCTTGCATTGGGATTTGTGCATTAATTCATTAGATGCATTTAGAGTCTGTTTTCTGATCTTAGCTTGAGCGCCATCTTGCTGGGAGTATTGTGCTTCAGAAATCGTGTCATTTGAGCAAGTCACTCGGGAGTTGTGAGCAATTGAATACTTTCATAGGCTGCTGGTTTTAAGTGCAAAATACAGATTTGTGGAAAACAAAGAAAACAGAATTATTATTGTTTGTAATGGTGAATATTTCCAGTTCTAATCTCTTGACAGGCGTATAATCTTCACTCTGTAAACTGACAGTAGTACTGGCAGTGATTCTTAAACTTGTTCAATTCTGTTAGTAATGCTCAATTTCATTTGAAGCTTGTAATAGATAAACCTCCGCCCTATGGTAGCTACTTTCCCATCTTGGGTCAGCAAGCACATTCTGGGTGTCGAGTATTTCCAGTTTCAGCATTTATTCCAAGCATTGAATTCTGTAATCACTCCGTCATATGGTCGCCCCTCACTCCGCATTGGATTGGGTAGCACATACTTGACGTTGAGTTCCTTTCTGTATTTAGAGAAGAAGATCCTCTGACCATATGCTCGCCATCATCGGCGCCATCCTTGGTTAGAGTTGCTTTTTGCATAAGCAGTTTAATTCAGATCCTCTGACCAATGCTCACACCTTGCCCAGATCGGGATCCTGGTGTACATGCTAGTTAGAGTTGCTTTCTGCACGTTTTGGTTTATCTTCTAACCTTAACGGGTGCATTGTTTGAAATCTGTTAATTGAAAAAACAAAAAAATTTGGCTCGGAATATTTCAGTGCACGAGCTAGACCATGAGATGCATGTGCGTATTTCACCAGCAGCTAAGGCAGCAATGGTGGACTAGGCGGATTGGTTCATACAATTCCCCACTTTCACCTACATACGCATGTATGGCTATAATGGCCACCCCGCCATGATGCCACGTTACCCCTCAGATAGGGTAGTGTTCATGGAATTCCTGAGGCAATTGGCCGAGGTTCACTCTTACCTTCGCATAAAAAAAAAGACTGCAGCAAACTTTCCTTTTCAGATGGGACTCTACAGATGCAGGACTGCAGCCGATGCAAGGTTGATAAGCCAAGAAATAGTGAGATTTAATCTCAAGTACCTCATCGACAGGAGGCCATCCTATGACCCCAGAGGCATCTTCGCAGCTCACCTTGAGCAAAGATCATCACATGAACCTTTCATGGAAGATTTTTGGGTCAACTGCGAGGATGAGTTCGAAGTGAGAAGAAGGAACCATAGCAGATTCAAGCTCTCGCAGATTGCAGAATTCATGTCAGAAGACATCAAGGGCTTATCTGAGGACGAAGAAGAAGTTATTCTTTCTTCCTTCTTCACGGGTCTAGTGGATTCACAACCACTTGGCAAAGTAGACTGGTCCGCGAAAGAGAGTACGTCTATTGAGGAAAGAACGGGTAGAGTAGTTCGACACATTCAACTCTATCTGGACAGTAAAAGGACAAGGAAGGTAGTACTTCCCCGATCAGAGCCACCAGCGGTTCAGTTTACACTACCTTCCACATCTAGGAGGAAACCCAGACAGAAGAAGATGAGCTTTCCTCCAGAAGGAATGCGTATGTCAGGGAGCACATGGGGGAGAAAAGGAATTGCCAGCACAAGCCGGCAAGAGGTACAGGTGGAGACAGCCACCAATTTGCCTGAGACAGTTGAGACCGCTGCAACTACACAAGAACCAGTGATTGAAATAATCGCTGTAGAGATGGAAACCATTGTAGAAGAAGTTGTAGCAGAAGCGGTGCCAGTGATAGAAACAGAGCCACCAGCTTCACCACCATCACAGAGGTCACAAAGTCCTATTGATTTGGACTCGCCACCACGAGACATTGCCACGGCACAGTCTCGTTCTTCTAGCATTCAGGGGACCTATGTTCCTCCTCCCAGCGATGCTAGCCGAGATTCTATCTTGGCTGGAAAGCTCGCTTGGGAGGAAGAGGGAGAGACCTTCTTATCAGCTTGACTTCTCTGAATTCCATCATGTCCCACAAGACATGCCGATAAAGAAGTTGAAGAAGCAGACGCATGTAGAAAAGAATGCAGAGAACGAGGTTATCATAGAGACTGCTGCCCCACCTGAAGACAAAGATATACATAATGTGAGGGTTGAGGATTTCACGCTTTCAAAGGTGAACCTTGGAAAGACCACTCGACAGGTGGAGGCAGACCTTCTTGGAATTGCCTCGGCGAGTGTCAAAGAAAGGATGACAAAAGATGGACAAGACAAAGCAGCCTTGAAGGCTGAAATCCGTCAGCTAAAGTTGTACATTTCTAGTTTGATACATGACACTCCAAACTCCTTGGCTTTGCCTCAAGGACTGTTGGATCTCCCAGCTGAAAGAAACCATCATTAGTTGATTACATACGACAAACACTTGAGACGTCAAGTGGATGAGTTTGTCGTCAAAGGGTGGTGTGTGTTGACAGAAGCATATTAGCTGAGAGACAAAGCACATGGACTTCGATCAGAAATCCAGAAGTCAGATGTAAAGGCAGCTCAAGAGAGGCCGAGAGAGGAGGCGACAATTGCTGATTTGCAACAAGCATATGAATCAGTTACGACCACAGAAAATAAACACCATCTCTTTGAGTGGAAAGAACAGGTGGCATACAAGGTGAGAGCCTATGATGCCAACTCTGTGGAGCTGATTGACTATAGACGCTTCGTCGCCAATATTATCAACTTCGCAAGAACGTTGGTAATATCCTTCGCTGAGTTAGAATATCAGCGGGAAGGAGGAGAATATGTGGAACTTGAAACAGTGCAGACACGATTCCAGGATGTCATCCGATCTTCATTCCTTGAAGATGCCAATGGCTGCAAATTAGCAAAAATTGCAGCCATGTCTGTCCAGTTAGATGAAGTAGCTGCCCAATGCATAACCTATCATCAGTAGCTTACGACGGGTGAAGAAATGCTTAGACGCCACATAGTCATCTTGAAGAGCATTAATTGCTCGGAGGCCGAAGAGGTCAATGACTGGATAGAGACTTTGTTGACCAGTGGTGAAGAGGTGTAAAGCACCAAGGGAAGACGTCCTACCCTCCAAATAGCATTAATGATGACTGAAGTCAACTTGATGCCTCTTTCCAAGTTGACTCCAGATCTCCACAGATCATGCATGTCAGATCCCACTAATCTAGGATGTCTATTTGACTCCCACGATTTGTGGATCTTAGATCTCCTCAAAAGGTGGATGTCTATTTGGAGACACATTTGTAACATAAGTTCACTTTTAGTTAGGTGTCAGTCAACTGAGGTAGACTTCCAGTTTGACTTTTGTTTAGTTTCAGTTAACTGAAGTAGATTTCCAGTTAACTGTTTGCTCACCTACTTTTAGACATAGAATAATATCTTGCTGATTGGCAAGAACTGTTTGTTAACTCAAGGAGATTTTAGGGTTGCCTACTCCTTTGAGTTTCTATAAATAAGAGCCTTAGGTTCTTTATTTGTTTAACCTTTATTTGCTAGCAAAATTGCTGCGCCATTGTTGCCAGAGTTCGCTTGTTTATATCTGTTCACTCTTGGATGAGAGTTCGTTGGTTGATCGCAATTGTGCATGATTTCGTGCCTTTGCTGTCCCGACCTTTGTAATTCTTTGAAGAACCTTGAAGAAATAAATCAGATGGTGCAAGCTTGATTGATCTAATTATTTGAGTTATTCAAAGTCTTGTTTTTAAATAGTGCATTGTTTCAATCTCCTCCTTGGACAGGTGTCGTCGCCTCCTTGGATATTTTGTCATCGATCATTATCGTTTGATGTTGTTTAATGATCTCTCTTGCAGCCTAGACTTTGGACAGGTGTCGTCACCTCCTCGGGAATCCTGTTAGAAAGGCCATTGTTCCTTGTTGTTTCCAGTGAGCTGCTTGCAAGCCTACACCTTGGATAGGGGTTCCTCCTCCTTGGCAAGTCTCAGATCCAGTTTACCGTAACGAGTGTTTGCTTGTATCGAGCCCTATCTTGGTATATATCCGAAGGTTCATAGCCTCGGCCATATTCCATTGAGACGGAGGATTGAAGTGATCCAACCATACCATTTCGCTCCTATGCCCTCATGCTCTGTTTATCTTGAGGAGGTAGGATAGTCTAGAAGTTAGTTAGTCGTAGTTAAGATCTGCGGAAACCAGAGAAAAAGCTTAGCTACGGCGCACTGGTTTATGCACCCTTGTGTCCTGCCGCTGAGTAAAAAAGATAGGAAATCTTAGTACACCCCTTTTTTATAGTATAAAATCAGCAAAGAGAGATCTTCCTCTCTATAATCCGAAGAGCATGTACTAGCACACTTGCAATAGCTGTCCATTTCCAATAAGCACTCCAGAGGTGCTAATTGAAACGCCAACAAGTGTGATTTACAATAATAACAGGTCTGATATATAGTTATTAGAGCTGTAACAACACTATTACACCCCATACAATTGAAAGATTTATATTCCCAACATGCCAAGAACATACCTGATGATAGTTTGATGGTTTCCTTTGACAATGCAACTCCAAATAAACTTGATGTGGCTAATCTAGACCTTGAAACAAGACCAATATGAACTTCAATAACCAGCTACAGGCATGTCAACAATGGCTGTAATGTCCCCTTTTTAGCATGATCTTGTTTTATCTTGATTAGCCTATTACTTGGACTCTCATAGCCTAATATGTGTGGATACAGGGTCTTAGTGGCAGATAATGGTGGATATTGTCATTTCCACCCCTTTAGTTCAGTATTGGGCTCAGTGTAGGCCTTTGTAGTTCAGTGTTGCCAGCTTCTGACGACACGTCAAAACACTTAGAATTGAGGGAGATATGAATATTTTAGTGGTTGAGTTATTTAATTGACTTATGGAGATATTATAAAGTGATGACTTAAATATTATAAAGTGAAATCAAATCACTTAAGTCATAAAAGGTACGCCCAGTTGATAAAATGGATTTAAAAGACTATTGAAGTGACTTAAGTACATTTAAATGTATTTAAATGGCAAGAGTCGTGACTTTTTGGGGATTCGTGCTTTTTGAGGATATAAGAAAAAAGAAGGCAATTCAACCTCACTTATTGATGATTATTTGACATTGCTTCTATTTCGACTTCTCTGTGCATTTGTATGAGACAAGGGTTACAGTGATTTTCTACCATTGGAGAGCGAAAATTCTTCAGTGATTTGCATTCTTGAGGTTGTGAAAGACCAGTTGAATCTTTGCTACAGTGAGGGCTTCAATTTACGAGTCCATTGAGCTTCACCAAAGTTTTTATGCTCAGTATTTTATCAATTTACAATAAGGGAAAGGGTTTGATCTTCTGGACACCATCTTTTCTCACCAGTCTGCATCAACATAGAGGCCGTACCATTTCTTTAGAGGACCGTACTTTGCACCTTGGGAGGACTGTCTCTCTGGGAGAGGCATGTGAAGGAGAAGGCTGAAACGCCTTCCTTTTTGGCCTTTTCTTGACTCCATCATGGATGCCTTGATCTCACTAGGCCTTTGATACAATTTCTACATGGGAGAAATCCAAATCTTGAGGTGGGCGTTGTTTTTCACCAGATTTAGCATTTCTTGCTTGGCATGTACAAAACTTCTTTATTTAAATAATCTGAGGACTTTTGGGTACGTCTATTGTATGTTATTTGTTTGTATCAATTGCTAGATCCACAATAGTATTGCAGTTGCTCTTAATTCGCTTGTATTTCAGTACTATCTTCATTTTATGCTTGGCGCAATTCTATATTGTTTGCTTGAAATTCATCAAAACTACTGAAAAACACAAAAACAGGGCAATTTAGCATTAGAGTTGAGTTGGAACTGGTTGGGTTCTTCACAATAGCCAAATTGAATTTGCTCCTTAGTGGTCTGAAAACCCTAATTTCCAGCTAGGGTTTGACTGAAAATGACACCCAAATCGTACGACCAGCTGGTGAATGCATTGAAATGATGATATCTGCTGATAAGAAGCCCCAATCTGCAATTATATTCTGATAACCCACTGCTAAAATCAATTCTAAAAGCAAATTAACTTGTGATGAAGACCAATGATGCCCAAATGGAAACCCTCGGTAGATTTCATTATTTTGTGAACTGGGTTTTCGTCCAATTCACTATCCTCCAAGGGATTTTGTCCTTAAAAGACCTGCATGCTGTTGAAACCCTCTGCCAGAGCTCAAACCTGCAATTTGCTTTTGTCAAAATGAGAATAGAATGCCCAAAATTGAGCCCAACATATTGCTCTATAACCTCCCATGAGCTTATTTATAAAAAGCAATAAAATAATAACTTGAGGGTCTTTCCTTATCAAAAAGGGGCCGCTTTTTAAAAACAACTTTGAGTTACTAGGATGGGGGGCACTTTTCATTATTCCTTTTATAATTTTTTGTTACTATTCACTTTTTACTATTCCATTAAAGAAAACTTTGATATTTCCAAATTATTTCTAGATTCAACAATTGAACTCGAAACTGAAGGACTCATAAAGCTCCCAGCTAAGCTCCACAACCCTTGATTGGGTCCCCTAACCATTCTACTGACATACAAGAACCTTAATAGTAGGCCAACCTCTGCTATAGTTTGAGATGCCTAAGGAAGGAACATTATAGTCCTCCTTTCCCGGGATTGTTTGCCCTCAAGCAACTGCAAAGGTGGATGCTGAAGTATCATCTCTCCTTCCGACCTCGCATCTTCCAATTGCAAGCCCCTCCATCGTACCAGATACTCTCTGATCACTCGGCTACACAACCTCCTCTCCCTCATGTCAAGAATCTTTGCAGGTATCAAAACTAATCGCCCTCATCTAATGGGGGTTGTTGATGCTTGAAATTGCTAGGCAAACAACCTTATGGGAAACTCAATTAATGGGGGACCAATTGTGCTAAATTGAGTAACCTTTGGGTTTTTAAAGAAGTCGTCTCCTTTTGTAATTGGGGTTTATAATGGGAAAAATAAGCAAATACAAAAAATAAAGTTTAATCCCTAAGGCGATGTGCCAAGATTTAGTTATATCGACATGGGAAACCTTCCTTTCGGATGAGGTTTGAGGGCCCATTCAACAATCTGCATGTCTGGGAATAACAAAAAACAGAGATGAAAATCCTAAGCAATCAATCAAATAACATAGTATAAATTGCGCATACATCTACTGAACAAGAAGAGTCTGAGACATGATCTGAACAACAAATTTCTATTGAAATTATAAATGTTGTGTAGATAAACTACTTAGTACAACAAATAGCACAGTATAATGTCTTATATTAACTAAGAAATAGAGAGGCCAAACAATTGGCACAGTCTGTAAGTCTTAATATACTAAACAGAAAACAATACAGAGGCTTAGAGTTTTTCTAGTCTTTTTTCCTGTGATTTTCTCGAACCCTTTCTCAGAGAGTAAGAGTAGTATATATAGGTCATCCACCGCTAGAGAGCCAGTAACTGAAAACGATTCCCAGGTACGAGCAATGATATTGTCGCAATGATTTTGAAAAGCCGTTGCAACAGAAAAGATTCGATACATAGCACGCAGTCGCTTTTGAATAAGATGCGCTCCCCAACAAATAATGACTGTGGTCCCAGGGAAGAAGTCGCAAAACTCTCCAGGCGACACATGTCACTCACCCACAGAGTTGGTTAGGACACGTGGCGAAGAGATGGGGATTCATACTCACTTGTTCCAACCTTTTGATCAAAATCCCCATGGAGAAGATATGTGAGAAGTTAGCATTTGAACGTTGGCCATGGGGACCGCCAAAAGGTTGCTCGCAAAATGATGCAATGTGGCACGCAGGTGAAGCTAGGAGGAGAAAGGGCTCTCAAAGGCCCGTGCTTCTGACACGTGGTTGGGGCTCGATAGGGAAGCAAGGGAAGGAATTGCCTCAAGGAGTGCGCGGTGGACACATGGAGAAAGTGGGCGAGGGCGCTGCGAAAAGGGGCCTGAGGATGTTTAAACATATAATGTGCGGGTCAAGGTCATGCAAAAATAACAACACCAACCTGAAGGGAGCTCTAAGGATTTTTAATCTATAGCTTTTGGTGACTATCAAGGGCATTTCGCCTACAGAATGGGAACCCAAAATTTCTAGTTCGAAGACCAGAGCCTTATCCATTGGGCAACGAAGTTAGAGCTTTGAGAGTGCGGTCTGCAGAGGCAGCCAGTTTGCCTCATAAGGCATCGATGTGGCACACAAATTCTCTTGTGCCTCATGCAGATCAATAACTTCTTTGAAGGGCAGCTCCATAGAGATCCCTGTCCCGTACTCAAGCTGAAAGAGAAGACGTGTGATTTGATAGGTGGCGCTTTCTATGTCTACCGCGGTGGGAGGTTGATTGAAATCTTGAAAAGCAGATAAATCTTGCTGCTTTTCTCGATCTTCGTTGCAATGTGTTCTACTGTGGCCATCGAGTTGTTGGAGAGAAAAGGTGAGGGCAGATCCATCTGAGTCAATTGGGAAAATTGCATTCTCATTTTGTTCATAGTCCGACTCAGTGTTGCCTGGCAATTGCTAGCTTGGAGGATGGCCGCATGACAACAGATGAATTCCCTCGCTTTCTTGGTAGCTGACCTCCGATCTTCAATCCTTGTGTTCACTAAGTTTGCGTCCGCTACCGTGTACAACTTGTCTAGCAACCTCTCTGCCTCGAGCACCTTTTCCGCAATGAACTGTGGAACCTGCTCCATCTTTCCACGCACCTCCCTGCTTAAACCCGCTGCATCAGCCTTGAATTGGAGCGCTGGTTGAAGAGTCAAACAGGACGCCTTAACTCTCTCACAATAGGAGATATATAACTGTTGGGCTACCAAAAGGAGATCTGACTGAGGAGCAAGGGGTTGGGGAGGATCTTTCAAAAGACCAATCTCCATTTCCTTCGACCCAACATCCTACGTCAGCTCTTCAATCTTTTTGCTTGTTGCGGAGAGCTGTTCCAGCTTAGTTTCCAACTCGACATCCTTGCTTTGCAATAACTCCTGAGCTTGGCCTCGGGTTGTGGATTCTTTTTCTAGAGAGAGCTTTAATTCCCAAATCTCTTTTTCGAATTGAGCCTGTTTGCCCTAAAGCTCCTTGTCTTTTTGTTCCATTTCCTGCATCTCTTGAGTCAATTGGTCTTGGAGCTCTTGGTTTTTCTGTTGCAATTCGATAACCAGGTTGGGATCCTGGGATTGGAACCCTGCGAGTTCCTCCTGAAGTTTGGCCTTTTCCGCCAGCGCTTGTTGGGACAAGTGTGCAATTTCGGCATCTGTTGCCTTCTCCTTTTTTTGTAGGATCTCCATTCTTTTCTTGATATTTTTGAGCTCCTCTTGCCGCTACTTTAGTTGGTGACTATGCTTCAAAAAGTCGGTAGTCACCACTCATTGAGTCCTCCATCAGCTCAAATTTGTCTTGTGGCTGAGCTGTGTGTAGATCAGTCTCCACAGCATGGATTTTATAGTCCTCAGGTTGCATCTCCCTTTGTGGTTTGATGGTGTTTGGATTCATGGTTGCAAATTGCAATGATCCTTGCACTTCATTAAAAAGGGTTTGCACGCTTGGCTCGCTTGGCTTTGTTGTATCTTTTTCTTTTCTTTTCTGGGCTCTAATAGCCTGTGCTACTTTAGTCCTATTGCCTTGATCAATGAATTGTGTTGGTGACCTAATCAGTTCACCAGCGAAGGGTGCACCAAGAGAAAGAGTGAAAGGGAATGAAAACATTGCGGTCTTGGAGGATGTTTTCTTTGGCGAAGAGATTGTCGATGGGGAGAATGGGGGAATGCTATGCCAGGGTCCAGTTTGGGAAGCGCGCGGCAGGACTCAGGGAGTGGTGGCTAAATGTAGAGGATACCAACTATTAGTCGGTTTGGATCGGAGCTGACGCGGTGTTAGCAAAAGGATTTGCAATAGCGGGTTGAGATTGGGATCCGACAAAAGGTGGAATAGACCGTGGTGGAGTAAAAGTTGTCTGTCCGATTTGGGAGAAACCTCCTGCGGGAGTAGAACCAGAAAAGGAAAGGCCAATAATCGAGGTAATGGGAGACGCGGAGGTTGCAGGGGAAGCAAAAGACTGTGAAGCGAGAAGAGAGGTAGAGAAAGATACCTGAGTTGCTGTGGAGAGCGATCCTTGGCTCGTTGTAAGTACTTGTGAGCCTTCTCCAAGAGTTGCATCTGTGCACGACCTCTTCTCAGGTAGAGAATCATCCACCTTTATAACCTGCTGAGACTGTCGGGCTACCCTAGGCCTCTTCACAGTCCATGTACATTGTAGAGAGGTCTTTGAATGAGATGGAGTCACTTATGTGCTCCGTAGAGCTTTGTCGGGCCGTTCTGCTGCTTTTCCAGTTCTCTGCATTTGGGCTTTCTTCGCCTCTTTTCTTTTCATTATCGAAGTCACTTCCTTTGGATCCTCATCCTCATCTCCGCTTGCATCAGTATCATCGTGCGCTTGTTTCCAAAGATCATCAAATTTGTCATCCATGTCTGTCTCCTTGAAAAGGGCATCGAAGCATTAGGTCTCATGACTATAAATCCAAAATTGTGCAATCTTTTCTTCACTTCACGGCCATTGCTTGACCAATTGATTACGAAGGGTAGCCCCAATTTTACACTTGTCATTGGGCTTGGCTAAAGGAAAATAAAAAGAGAGCCATGGGAACCTTTTATCATCAGTAGAAACAAAGGCCAGGTCCACAAATAAATCATTCCGGTCTCCTAACTGCGGATTCCATCGAGCCTCCCAGTAAGGCTGGGAGCTGTGAGTCACTTTAATGTTCAACTCTACCAAGTCATTATCGGGATTGTAATTCCATTTGTCACAGACTAATACTAGCCCCAGATGAGCTAGCTTCGCCTCTAGGAAACCATGTGTCTGCTTTTTTAACATTATTACCGGACCAAAGCCAAAAGGGCATCTGAAAAAACCTTTCTTATTTTTGGCTCCGCAAAACTTGTTGTCAATAATTGCCAGTTGCCGAAATACCTCAAGGGCCAACACCCTATTTGTGATGCATATCGGGAGTCGGAATGGTTCCTCCGTAAAACCATGCAACTTGACAAATGAGAAATCCTCTCCAAGGAACTAATTGCAAGGAGTAAAATACTGCATCCACCTTGTCTGCTCAAGGGAAAGACAATAACCCTCGCCCTCCTTAGTAAAATCTCGCAAAATCGGAGTCAAGAAAAGCTTGGAGAATGCATAGTAATCATAAGTTATGGAAAGGAGGGGAGTCCATATAGAAACCGACCTTCTTACCCCATTTTCATCAAACAAAGCCAAACCCATACAGTTTCTAAAGAAGTCAGGGTTTTGGTGCAAAAACATTTGAGCAAGGAGAGAAGAAAACTTGAACCTATGCTGCGTCTTGTATTCCTTGAATTGGTTTAGCATCTCCGCAACAATGACCTCTGCGGGGTCATACCAGAATAGAGAATGTTGTCTTCTCAACTGAAAACCCAGACCCATTTGAAACTCCTGAACGTATTGATCATTGTCCATGTCGCAAACAAAAGCCATCAGAAAGAAGGCATCTTGCAAGTCCATGTTAAAAGCATTGTGCGCAATCAGAAACTGTGGCAGCTTTGCTGCGTCCTCTTTGGACCTATTTGTTTTGTGGTTATAAAAGTCGAGAGCATATTTTCTAGTCCTCCAGAGATCTTTTGCGTTCTCTACAGTGAACGTCTCCATTTTCTTCGCCCTCGAGCTCCTTCCAGCAGGGATGCATAGCATATTCCTAATAGCATCCACGCTGATCACAACCCTCAGTTTCTAGCCTTCAATGGTATTGGTATCCAGGTTGAAACGCTGAGTGCACTCGTCAACTAGTTTCGAGAAGTGGTGTACCAAAGGGACCGTATACTGTGGGAGACCGCAGAACCACAAATTTTGTGCCAAAGACTCTTGGTTACTAGACTTTTTCATCCTCTTGCAGGCTGCTTCCCTAAGACTCTTAGGGTCAGTTCCGAGGATAGGGTCATGAATGTTATCCCATTCCTCCATTATCAGGGCCTTGTCACTATGATTAGTCTTCTTTTTTGCGACCCGCATGTGAGGCTACTTTGGCTTTCTAGGGAATCCTGGTGAGAGGTAAGAGACGTCACCAAAAATATTGGCCATTGGTGCTGCTAACAGGGCATCAATCAAGCTTTGGACCACCTCTCCTTGTGCTTCCGTTTGAGGATTTTGGGCCATTTCAAGACTCTGTGAATCTTTGCGACACTCAACCTTTCTACAACTCACTTAGGTTCTTCCCAACAAACTGTGCACTCAAAACTCCTCGCAACGAACTGTGTATTCAAAACTCCTTAGTGCTATTCCTATGTATGCAACACTTGTCGTTCCCGACTTGGAGTTGTAGATAGTGGTTGCCTTTTTGCAATAAATTCGGCATGTACCGCCAACTCTTTCGTGAATTCCCACTCCTTTGGAAAGACAATAATTCATAATGACAATTAGTCACCATGCCCTATGGTACCATCCCTTGGGAAATTGAGCCATAAATTGAAGAGATACAAATTTTTTTGCATGCTTTTGCACTTAATAACTTGAAAAGAGTGATTAAGCAAGGGGTGTAATAATTCCTCAAAAAGATTTGAGTTTATCCTTGAAGACCGTAAAAGCATCCACAGCGTGACACTTAGGAGTTGGCCGTGGGGACCATCACCTACGCCTGCCACCAGTTTAAGTTGATTAATTACTTCTTCTTAACTTGCACGCAGCAATTCGTACACAACAACTGCAACTTGGTGGGATTTTCGAGTTTGCAACCTGGGGGAAATTCTCGAGTTTGCTCTTGATTGTCATCATGCTTATCGCACGCATGTACCCGGCTAGGTCTATAAATAGACTTAAGTATATCAGCAGAATTTAGACGAGTAATTGGGTTATCTGATAAAGGAAATGGATACTCCTTTTAGGCTTACTAGCAATAAGTCACAAATAGCTTTTCTAGGTGAGATTTCTAGCAAACGTTTAAAGCGCTTGACCAAGAACAAGCATTCTCTGGCAATAATTGCGATGAAATGGGTATTGGGGAGGGATTGCATAGAGTATGAGGACAATTATAGAGTTAATACTGACATTTTCTCTCATTTTGTTGCATCTTTGCTCGACATTCAAACATTGAAGTGGATGATACTGAGACTCGTCAAGTAGATCTTCCGAAAGTGCTACCTTAGAGGCCTTGGTGTAGTCGTGACGAATGTGGTGTATGGCCTTGGTCTCCCCAGAGCAAGTGATCTCCGAAGAGGATGCAGTGGTGCCCTGGGTGCCATTCTTGAGTGGATTTTGATTATGATGATTGGAGAACACCGCTAAAGGGTTTCTCGTGCTTGCGACTTCCTACTGAGATGCTACAACGTAGTGCTCTTATACAATGTGGAGTGGTACACCGACTTCAGAAACTTGGTGTTTCCTCCTCCAATTGCCATTGCTGCCATGGATGCTCCTACTGTTGTTGATGTTCTTGATGTTCTTCCCGATGCAATTCCCGATGGACCTGCCACTGCTGATAGTGATGTTGCCCTAGTTGAAGAATGAACTCGTTTTTCTTCCATTTTGTATATATGCCTTAGAAGGCGTTTAATGCATATACTCGAAAAGTATGGCCAGAGATCCATTTTGAATTGTAGTATCTCAAAGCATATATATTTACCATATAATGAATATAAAGCTCTTTTTGTCAATTTTCTGTCTCTTTTGTATTCTCTGCTTCCTGCATCATGTGTTATGTACCAAAGCTGAAGCCAAACAAAACATAAAGAAAATATTTACATACATATTTACACAAATAAAATGATTAACAAAGCTAATTGAACAATTTGAGGTGAATTTCGTTGATTGGAATTCCCAATGCTTCTTTTTCCATATTTTCTAATTCAAATGCATTATGTTGCTTGCATTGAATAATGCGAAAAGGGCCTTCCCATAGACTATCAAATTTCCTGTGTTGGCTAGGCTTTGTGGCTCTCCCGTTGAATTTTAGCACTAAGTCTCTACGTTTAAGACCCTGGTCGTAGGTCTTTTTGTTGAACCACTTCTTAACTACCTGTTGGCGGTTGTACATGGTCGTCAGAGCTTTTCCTCTTTTCTCTTGCACTTCCAACAGCTCAGCCAATTGGACCTCCAAGGCTCCGTTTTGTTCCACCTCTAGAGACTTAAGCAGCTGCAGTGCGGGAATTTCCATAGATATAGGCAGTAGGGCGTCCTTTCCATATACTAGCTCATATGGAGAAGTCTTCAAGACTTGCTTGGGGGTTATTCAATCTCCACAGAGCGTCGCTTTGAGGTTCTGATGCCACTCTTTTTGATGCTTCGACTGATTCTTTTAATGAGTTAGACCAAATTTTTATTAGTGAACTTAGCTAGACCATTTCCCTATGGGTAATAGTTTGAAGATGTCTTTAGGAATATGCCATGCTTAAGTGCGAATTGACATACCTTTGAACCCAGGAAGGCCTTCGTGTTGTCGGAGATAATGGTCTTTGGTGGGTCGAACCTCGTTACCAAGTCCTCGAGGAAATTCACAATCTTCGCCTCTATCACATTCTTCAAGGGCATGGCCTCGGTCCATCTGGTGAAATAATCTATGGTTGTGAGGATCCATTTATGTCTCGCGCTGGAGGTGGGATTAATCATCCCGATGAAATCTAGTCCCCACTATGCGAAGGGTTCTTCAACCATTATTTGATTTAGAGGCATTGCTGAGTTCTTCCTCCTCCCCGTGAAGAATTGGCATTCTTTGTATTGTTTAACTAGAGTGAGTCATTAAAAAGCGTAGGCCAAAAATACCCGGCACACATAATTTTGATGGCAGTGGTCTTTGCAGTTAAATTTCTGCCTGTCAGACTGTTGTGAAATACGTCTAGAATTTTTTTTGCTTGCTCTCAGGTGACACACCGTAGAAGAACACCATTGAAGTTCCTTTTGAAAAGGATCCCCTCAATGAGCGCATATCCGCTGTTCTACAATCTATAGAATCTTTCCTTTTGAGATGGGAGGCCAGTCGGATATTTCGTAGTCTGCATGAATCTCATTCTGTTTGCTACCTGCCAGCCTTTAGATTCAGGTTCGTTTGTTAGGAAAAGCTCGGGTTGTTCCTCCTCAGTTGTCACTTCTTCATCACGTGCCAGATACTTGCACAATCCTTTTAGACCCTGCACGGTCTTGGTGGGCCTAACCTCAATGTCATATTCTAGGATCTTAGTTATCCAGTTGGCCCTTTTTTCTGTGATTTCTCCTCCATAATGTACTCGCGCACACTAGAATGCGCAACATATACCACTACCATGTTGCAAGGATGTTAGAACTTTTTTAGCCCCTTAACAATGGTGAACGCTTGACTTTCGACGAAGTTATAGTTTGTCTCATAGTCTTTTAAGGTCCGGGAGTGGAAGGCTATCAGATGTTTTCCCTTTCCTTCATCATCCTTTTGTGTCAAAACAATAGCGCTGCTAGATTTGCTACTGAACACATACATTACGAAGTCCTTTGATAGGTCTGCATTTACCAGAATAGGGGCTGAAGAAATAGCCTCCTTAACTTTTTCAAAGGCTTCTTTGGCCTTTTTAGTCCGTTTGAATAATTGCTCATTTTTTAGCATCAGAGTGATAGGTCTAACTAACCCCGCAAAATCAGAAATGAACTTGCTTACAAAATTTACCTTTCCCAGAAAGGAATGAACTCCCTTTTTGTTTACTGGAAGGGGAAGTTCCTTAATTGCCTTCACCCGATTTGGATCAATAGCAACTCCATCTTTGGACACTACATGTCCCAATAATTTACCTTGAGGTACCCCGAAGATAAATTTTTTCGGGTTTATGGAAATCTCGAACTCCTGGCATTTCTCAAAAACCATTTCAAGATGATCAAAATGATCATCCTTTGACTTAGAAAACACAGTAAGATCATCCAAGTAGATCAAAATGATCTTATTGATTAATTCTCTGAAGGCATTATCCATTGCTCATTGGAAGGTAGCTCCTACATTTGAGAGGCGGAAGGGCATTTTTGCATAGGCAAACGTTCCCCACTTGGTAGTGAACGTTGTTTTGTGTCGGTCCTCTTCTTTGACTCGGATTTGGTTGTAGCCGAAGAAGTCGTCCAACAGAGAGAACATTTCTGAGCCGGCCACCATTTGCAAGATAGACTCCATGGAAGGCAAGGGGTAGTGGTCCTTTAGGGATGCTCTATTTAGATCTCGAAAATCAACACATAGGCAGATGTCTCCATTCTTCTTTCAGATAGGAACCAGGTTGGACACCCATGTGTTGTGCTTAATTGAGAAGACGATTCGGGAGTGAATAAGCTTTGGTCAATTCTTGCACCATTAATGCCTCAATCTTTGGATTTACTGGCCTTTGCTTTTAGCGGACGGGTTTTGCTCCTTCCGTCAGTTCTATAGTATGTTGGATGATTTTGGGATCATATCCCTTGAGGCCATCATATGACCAGGCTAGTACTCCTTCGTATTTTTCACAAAAAGGTATGAGTCGTTCTTTGTCAAGCTGTGGGACATCTTTCCCGACCTTAAGCTTCCTTCCATCTCCGACTAGAAGATCTGCATAATCGCTTTTGTACACTACAAATTTCCTTGTCATTCCTTGCACCGTCACAATCGAATAGGCTTTCAAGAGTAACCAGTCCTTTTGGAAGCTTGTTGGACTTGAGCTTAATAATTTGCCCTTCATAGGCCTTTGCAATTTTCGGTTGGAGTTGGTCAGCGAATTCTCCTAAATGTTGAATGAATGAGGCGATGTGTTTATCACTTTCGAACACTTGCTAGCTTTGGTCATTTTTTGGGATTGTAGGTTGGACGATTACTCACATAGAGTGTATGTTCTTAATCAACTCGGAAGCAGGGTCAAATTGGGATCCAATTGTCACCATGTGATCTGCAGCTGCAAACTGCTCTCTGGGCATCACCTGAATATTGAAAGCTTCAAAACTTTCAATCAGGTCCCAGACTCTATGTCTATAAGATCTCATGCGGGCATTCTTCGCTGTGGAGTCTCCCTAGACTTGATTTACTATTAACTTGGAGTCTCCGAACAACATTATTTGTTTAACGCCCATCTGCTTCGCAAGGCTTAGACCTTGCACTAGGCCTTCATATTCAGCTTCATTGTTTGAATAGGCAAACTGAAAGTGAAAAATCCTAAGTGTCTTTTCATTGGATGGGGATGTCAAACATATCCCAACTCCTGCACCGACTTTACATCTTGCTCCATCAAAATGTAGCGTCCAAAGTTCTGAGGCTTGATCACCCTCAGGTTTCTTCATGACCCTCGGAATCACTTGATCCTCATCATAGATGACATAGGTTTCCAACCCGGTGGCATGATAATTGTCGAAAGGATCAGTGTCTATAAATTCACTCAAGAGGACTTCCTCCTAATCAGTTCAGTCTCCAGTGACCTTCTCATCTTCTAGTAACTCAGTGCAATATATTTCCTCTTTGGTGATATAGGTATGGGTAGCCTCAAAATTTATCATGGCTTCATCTGCTACATGTTCCGAATTCAAAGGTTTAGATACTATCTTCATTTTAGCTCCATGCTTGGTTTTGAGGATCAAGTGAGACCTATCCAAAGAAAGATATCTGCCTATCTTGGAAGTGAAATTTCGAGATAAGCAAAGACCAAACATGGGAGGAACATCAATGATCACGGTATCTTGTGGAACAGTGATGCTAGGGTAGAAGAACAGAGTCAAGAGGAGGTTCTTGATGACACCTACAATTTCAACCTTATTCCCATCAAGCTGCATAACTCCTCTATTTAAAGGTTCATAACTAAGTCCTAAGGCTTCAACTATTTGCTTGGGCATGACTGTGGTGTTAGCACCAGAGTCAATCATAGAATTGTGCAACAATTTCTTACCCACAATGAGGGTCAAGAAGAAGGGTTTCAGTTTAGGCTTACCTTTACTTTTAGTAGAGACTTCTTCTCCATTGTTTGTGAGGACTTTGGCTTGAGATGGTGAATCAATGTCATTTCCTTTGGATAGTTGCTCTCTTAGCTCTGTGCTCGCATCTTTCAGTAGGGCCTTCTGCAGCAATGATTTCTGCTTCGAAATAGCTAAGATATCCCAAAGAGATACATTAGCAGAGGCTTTCTTCAATTGTTCCACCACATTGAATGGCGGTGGATTCAAAGACTTTTGTTCCTTAGACCTTGTAATAACAATCTCCTTGTGGGTCGGAGATTGTTGTGCGATTGTGGAGGTACCAGGGGCTTGGTTGGGAACACTTTTGGGCTATGGAGTGACCGCTTCGCCTGTGAATCTCCTCTTTGAGCAAGTGTTATAATATGATTGCACTTGCGGGGCCTTTGACGTGGACGCCTCATTTGCAAACACCTCCTCTTCTTCCTCCATTCATGAGAAGAGCGCGTGGTCGGGAGCTATATTTGTTTCTTGTTCCAGGGACATCCCTTGCATTTGCGTAGTGAGTACCGTGTTTTCCATTTGTGGAGAAGCATATGCATAACCTCTTGATACTGACGCAATGCCTGGGCTACGCTATTTTGCCACTCTTTGTTGTAGATTGTCACACGGACAATTTTGGGGCACATGTGCTTCGTTGCAAGGGAAGCACCAGTGATTGATATCATCAACAAAATTATTTTGCCCCGCTACCAACTCTCTATTTGAACTCGGTTGGACATTAGGCTATGGAGTAGGCACTGGCACCATTTGATTACTTGTTTGAGCCTATAGACTCGTGCACAAGTCTCCTTGGAACTGGTTCTGCTGGTAGGAAGGTCTTCCGCCTTGGTAATTTTGGTAAGCTATCTTCTGGGGCATGGACTGATTCCGCTTGATGGTAGCTATTTCATTTGAGATGTTCTGCATCAACTCCTTGACATCGCTCATCTCATCCCTTGAAGAATTAGATGTAGAAGCAGCATTCTGTAGTGCGCTCGGACATGCATACATAGATTGAGGAGGAGCAAACGCACTGGTTGAAGCTATCTCCAGGGCAGGAGTTGACAATTCTACAAATATAGGCGTCGTGGGCCAAGGTGGTAGCTTTTCGACATCAATCAAATTATTCTCTGCTATAACAACGATGCTATACGCGTCTGGCAAGGTGTTCCCACCAAGAGATTGAATCATCATTGAGATGTCGGCGTTGATAGATTTTAGGTAGAACATGAATGCCAAATCAGGAGGTGGATAGATCGTGGTCTGGATCCTTTGCCAATTCGTGTGGAACTTCGCATTGAAGTCGGTCATGGCCTCTTAAGGGGCCCGCTTGATGGTCACCAACTGTTGGAATAATGAGGACTGATCTTTGTTGTTCGAAAACCACTCATAAAAAGGATCTCCGAGTTGGTCCCAGGTATTGATGGTATTGGTTCCCAAAGTGCGGTACCAATCAAGGGCCTTGCCTTTGAAAGAGGCTGGAAGTATCCTCAATGCTACATTTTGATCAGTTATACCATGCACCAGACATACGTCCGCCACATCTTGTAGATGTTTAGATGGTGTTTTCAAGCCTTCCCCGGTGAATTTTGGTATAGCTTTCAAAGCAGAGGTTGGGATAGGGGCCCAAACGGTTGGTGCTACTGGTTCTATGAGAGGGGTTCCAGTGTCCCACGCCACATAATTTTTGTTAGTGATCGGCAACATGGTTGGTGGAGGGGTCGGGACGTTTACTGGACGGTTTTTTGTTCGTATTGTTACTAGCGGTGACACTAGCAGGCCAGGGTTATTCGCAGTTTGGGATCTAGTAACAGGTCTATGGCTCATACACCCACTTAAGATTTAGATACATTCAATGCAGTCCCACCAGGCGTGCCAAAAAAAGAACTGTTGATGCCTAAAATTGCTAGGCAAACAACCTTATGGGAAACTCAGTTAATGAGGGACCAATTGCACTAAATTGAGTAACCTCCAGGTTTTTAAAGAAGCCGACTCCTTCAGTAATTGGGGTTTATAATGGGAAAAGGAAGCAGATATAAAAAATAAAGTCAAATCCCTAAAGCGATGCGCCAAGATTTAGTTATATGGGCACGAGAAACCTTCCTTTCGAATGAGGTTTGAGGGCCCATTCAACAATCTGCATGTCCGGGAATAACATAAAACAAAGATGAAAATCCTAAGCAGTCAATCAAATAACATAGTATAACTTCCGCATGTATCTACTGAACAAGAAGAGTCTGAGACATGATCTGAATAGCAAATTTCTATTGAAATTATAAATGTTGTGCAGATAAACTACTTAGTACAACAAATAGCATAGTATAATGTCTTATATTAACTAAGAAATAGAGAGGTCGAACAATCGGCACAGTTTGTAAGTCTTAATACAATAAAAAAAAAACAATACAAAGGCTTAGAGCTTTTCGAGTCTCTTTTCTGTGATTTTTTCGAACCCTTTCTTAGAGAGTAAGAGTAGTGTATATAGATCACCCATCGCCAGAGAGCCAGTAACTGGAAAAGATTCCCAGGTACAAGCAATGATATTGTCGCAATGATTTTGAAAAGCCGTTGCAACAAAAAAGATTGAATACATAGCACGCAGTCGCTTTTGAACAAGATGCGCTCCCCAACAAATGATGATTGTGGTCCCAGGGAAGAAGCCGCAAAACTCTCCAGGTGACACGTGTCAGTCACCTACAGAGTTGGTTAGGACACATGGCGAAGAGACGGGCTTCATACTCATTCGTTCCAACCTTTCGATCAAAATCCCCGTGGAGAAGATTTGTGGAGAAGTCAACATTCGAACGCTAGCCGTGGGGACCGCCAAAAGGTTGCCTGCAAAATGATGCAACGTGGCACGCGAGCGGAGCGAGGAGGAGAAACAAAGGAGAGATGGCTCTCAAATGCCCGCGCTTCTGACATGTGGCGAAAGGACGGGGCTCGATAGAGAAGCAAGGGAAGGAACCCCCTCAAGGAGTGCATGGTAGACACGTGGAGAAGGCGGGCAAGGGCAGTGCAAAAAGGGGCCCGGGGATGTTTAAACATATAAGGCGTGGGCCGAAGTCATCAAAAATAACAACACCAACCCGAAGGGAGCTCTAAGGAATTTTTATCCACAGGGGCAAAATAGGTGAAGATACAACATGCTGTCCGAAAGCCTTCTTCAAACAAAACATATGGAAGACATTATGTATCTTACTCTCGAGAGCTAGCTCAAGCTCATATGCGACTTCACCAATCCTCCTCAATACTCTGTATGGACCATAAAATTGAGGCTTGAGCTTCTCCGCCCCACCCCTTTTAAGTGTACTCTATCTATAAGGTTGTAGGTGCAAGAAAACCATGTCTCCAACCTCAGAGGCCCTCTCAACTTGATGTCGATCTGCATACATCTTCTGCTGATTCTGTTCCTATTGGATATTATCCTTAAGTGCCTTAAGGATATCCTGATTGTCGTGTAACCAATCTCGAGTTCTGGGCGCTCTGCTATCACTTAATGCCAAGTCCACAAAAGATAAGGTATCATAACCATACAACGCTCGGAAAGGAGTCATACTGATCGACATGTGATACATAGTATTATAACAATACTCATCCAAATACAACCAACGCACTCAAGCCTTTTGTTGTCCTGAAACTTAGTTACACAAGTAACCCTCAACCCACTTATTAACCATCTCCATTTGTCCATCCGTCTGAGGGTGGTAACTAGTGCTAAGTGTCAACTTTGTACCTGCTAATCGGAATCACTCTTGCCAAAAGATGCTCATAAACCTGTTATCCCGATCACCGACAACCTCCAATCTGCTGAAGTACAAGATCCTGGGTCCTCTTCCATGTGTGCACAATGAAGCAAACCCATCCATATCAATGTAGGTGTCAATCATGAAGATGGAGATGCCAAACACAAATGCATCCATCCTTTGTTCGCTGTCATAAATTAGAACAGCAATATGCAATCTGATAATATCATACAAAAGGATATCAAATGTGCCCTCCAAGGTGTATGGAGGTAGGAAACCATCATTAGACTCATTCTCAACAAAGATATAGTGATTTCGATCATTATAAACTGTTCTAAACACTGTTGTATCAAAACTGAAATCACACATCTCCATACCCAATAATGAAGAATCACAATCAAACCATGGAGAATAGTCTATCCAACAATCCACATACTCCCATATGAAATCCTCATCAATATAAAATTGTGTCAACTCAATGGTTTAACCCAGCCTATCAAAAGGAACCAATGTACCTTGCAGATCTGATTACCTCCATTTACATTGCCACACACATGCATGCCATCAATGGCTGGCCCATGATGATCAAACAAAGCTGATTGCCTCATTCCTTTTACCATCTCTAGATGCTGTTTTGCTTGACCAGCAGTTAGCTTAGCTTTCCTTGCTCTCGCTAGCCAAATGTTACACTTCTCTTGTGTCTTTTCCACATCCTCAAAGGTCTGATATACAAAATCAGATTGTGTAGTGCCCTGTTTTTCAACATAATTACCATAACCAACACTCCGATTTTGTATGCCATCATTAGTAGACCACAAGTAACTATCATCCAAAGGTGCTAGCATGTCTATTTCATGAAAATGCAAAACCATAGGACTGCTGTCCTCAAACAGATCAGGTATAATGTCATGCCAATCCTTAAATTTGTCATCAATTTCAACATTCAAATGCTTACCATCAAATGCTAGTTCAATACAAGCCTCCTCACATGCAAACAGTAGGTCTTCATGAAGCACATCATGACCCAAAACTATCATTGATTTGGCTGCAATTTGATGAAGCAAAGTATACTCGAGGGTTTTCATAATCACTTGTTTCCCATCATGTATGAAATTCAACTCCATTTCTTGTAAATCTTGGATGACCCTTTGTGAAGAATGTAGCCATTGCATACCAAGTACAATTTCATTGCCTTTCAAATCAAGTACATAAAAGTCATCACAAAGGGTATACTCATCAAAGATAATGCTAAGCTTACTTACTTCTTGCAAAGAATAGTAAGTCCACCTGCTATAGTCACATCAAAGCCCTCAAAATCTTCACAATGCAGGCCTCTTTTCTTTACCAAACCATCGTCAATGTAGTTATGTGTAGCTCCAATCACATTGTGATCTTTGTCCTCCATATGCTCAATCTCCTCACTAACCAAAATGATTGTATCCTCACATGGGATCACTGAGTGTAGTGTCTCAGCCGTCTCATGATCATCAATGTGTGAAGGACAAGAAGCAATATAGGACTTGCATGATTCATCAAGGGACGTGAATGATAGGACTTGCCTTCCTCACGCAAGATCTTAGCTGTACCATCATGTTCATCATCATATTCAAACAAGGGATTATCATGATAAGAGTGAATTGGCATCATATCAATAGGCTCATGCCTCTCTACATATGCTGATATAGGATATTGGCAAAATGAATTTCCCATCACATACTTATCTTCCCACTTAGCATGACTAGGATCATGATTTCCACAATCTTCATTGGTTTCAAACTCACATGAGGATGCTATACTGCTGTTCAAACTCAGAAAATGTGAATGCTGATCATACCTTTCCAAGGTGCCTTGGTTGTCTTCTTCAACTTCATGGTCCTTATGAATGTCAATACCTTCATCCATCCTAGGGCTTCCACATGACTAAATTTTGTCTTTATCATGAACATGGATAGGCTGAAACAAATCTTCTTTCTTTTCTTGTTTTTGCACATTTAACTCTTCACCTTTCCCAATGCTTTCTATACTATCCTTTGATATTTCGTTCTTTTTCCGTTGCTGATATGGATTTAAAAAATTCAAGTCATTTTCATCCTCATTCAGTATACCCAAAAATTGTGTAAAGGAAAGGATGTCTTGTATCTTTTTAGGAAGGGAGCAATACTTATGGTAGCTGCTCATAATTGCATCATGTGTTGCCATGGCATGAAGTCTCTTGTACTTGTAGTTGGAGAAGAAACCTTAGAGTGCCCACTTTTTTTTGAAAGTGAATCATCTAAACGCTGCAATTTACGATTGATCTATTGTTGTTTTTGTTCAAGGTCTTCTATTATTTTCTCCAGACTAGGTGCCTTTTCCTTCTTTGGTAGAGCAGGAAGGAAGGTAGGTAACAATCTTCCGTCCTTAATTCTAGCTATAAAACTAACTCGCTGTCCAAACTAAAAAGCAACCCAAATTGTAGTGTACCCAACTGATTTCACCCAACAGGCTGGCAGGATTGTGGCTCTGTTAAAACTAAAATATGCCTTGCTAGATATAACCCATAAAACTCAGTTTTGAACATTTGATATTTTGTCAAATGGTTGGCATGTAATTTGGTGTGAGATTGATTTCTGAGTGTGTATGTGTTGTTTGAAGCCTTGTTGGAGTGCTTAATGTTGCCAAATTAAAAAAAACATGTATAGAAATGATAAGCAAAGATTGCATAAACATATAACATGAATTCCACTTCAAAAGTTTCCTTTATTAAATCTATATCAGGTCTGATTTACAATAATAACAGGTCTGATATAAAGTTATCAGAGCTGTAACAGCATTGTTACACCCCATACAAATGAAAGATTTATTTTCCCAACATATGCCAAGAACATACTCGATGATAGTTTGATGGTTTCCTTCGACAATACAGCTCCAAATAAACTTGATGTGGCTAATCCAGACTTTGAAACAAGACCAATATGAACTTTAGTAACCAGCTATAGGCAGGTCAACAATGGCTGAACTGAATTTGCTCCTTAGTGGTCTGAAAACCCTAATTTTCAGCTAGGGTTTGACTGAAAATGACACCCAAATCGTAGGGCCAGCTGGTGAATGCACTGAAATGATGATATCTGTTGATAAGAAGCTCCAATCAACAATTATATTCTGGTAACCCATTGCTGCAATCAATTCTAAATGCAAATTAACCTGTGATGAAGACCAATGATGCCCAAATGGAAATCTAGGTAAATTTCCCTGTTTTGTGAACTGGGTTTTCATCCAATTCACTATCCTCCAAGGGATTTCGTCCTTAGACGACTTGTATGTTATTGAAACCCTCTTCCAGAGCTCAAACCTGCAATTTGCTTTTGTCAAAATGAGAATAGAATGCCCAAAAACGAGCCCAACATATTGCTTTATAACCTCCCATGAGTTTTTTTATAAAAAGCAATAAAATAATAACTTGAGGGTCTTTTTTGATCAAAAGAAGGGACCACTTTTTAAAAACAACTTTGAGTTACTAGGATGGGGGGCACTTTTCACTATTCCTTTTATAATTTTTTGTTACTATTCACTTTTTACTATTCCATTAAAGCAAACTTTAATATTTCCAAATTATCTCTGGATTCAACAACTAAACTCCAAACTGAAGGACTCGTAAATCTCCTAGCTAAGCTCCACAGCGTTCGATTGGGTCCCCTAACCATTCTGCTGACATACGACAACCCTAATAATAGGCCAACCTCTGCTATAGTGTGAGCTGCCTAAGGGACATTAAAGGTCTCACCATCTTGAAGTGGGGTTTTTACCCCAATAATTGTTGTTAATTTAATAAATTCAAATCCATTTACCAATTGCATACCATTTTCTATATGCATATAAAATAGTGTATGCGTTGAGTTTGATTCTTCTTTATGATTTTTATTTTTACAAGCTAGGTCCATCTCTTATCTTGATCAAAGGAGTAGAATTGACAAGTAAATTGCGTACATTAATTTCATTGAATTATCAAATTTCTGTCTTGATTTATATTTATTACCTTTCTGGGTCTTTTTGATGGCTGAAGTTTACATTTCATTTCGTTGGTTCTTCTAGCTTTGTTCTTTCTTCCGAGTTGCCATTGTCAGTGCATATATTAATGAATTTCTGCATGCAATCCATATATTTTGAATCATTCAACAGTTGTTCAACCTGAAATTTTGTTTTCTTTAATAGTCTACTGCAAGATTTATAGTTTAAAATATAGCAACTAGCAATTTGAACAGGCATTGTTCTTGTGCATTCATTTAGACATAGTTATCTAGTTTCATACTTGGGACTACTTTTCCTCTCAGATGTGATGAATCATGAAATAAATAATTGCAGGTCCAGGATTTGTGGGCAGTCAAAAGTCAAAACATTGTTGTGCTACATATGGAGGCAAAGAATCTGATCAGTAAATTTAAGGAATTTCGAATAAGTCACGTATGCAGGGTAAAGTGCACAGTTTTAACAGCTATACTGGTTTGATGCCATTAATAATACTTCTGTGGGTGTAGTGAAACTTTTATCAATGAACATGATTCAACTTGCTCGTTATAATGATGTTGTATGTTTTGAATGTCTGTTTGCATAAGCTTAATGAATCAAGCTTACTGAGTGTATTGAAATATGTAAACACTTAGTGATGTGCTCACACGTATTTATTGCACAATTTTCCACTGCCCAAAAATTGAATTGATAAACAGATAACTTGGGTTAAGTTCTTTTTTTTTGAAAACTCTTAACACAGCAAGAATGATACATATATAGGAACTAAGATAAATTTATAGGAATGAGTATTTTTGGTGATATTCTTGTAATTTTTTCAGTTTTCCTTTCTAAAATTCATGTCTTACTAGGTATACAGATTCCAGTTATTCCAGCGTATGATGATAATGTGTTTCTTTTCTTACGTAAATTACAGGAGCTTAATGGTGAAGCCAATAATCTAGCAAATGCTGCTATAGAACTTCAAGGTATGTGACAATTGTTTTATTTGTAAACTGTCTTTATCTTTTGATACAGTCAACTTGCTATCCACCACAATGCCTTTTAGGATGGATCTGGCTTTAAATGTGCCAAGGTCTTATCTGATGTACAGGTAGTGAATAGACTTCAAGTAAAGTTGGTTTCAAAGAACTGTTGCATTCAAAACTGGCTGTTGTATTGAAGGACATTAAAAGATGATCTGATTTGTGATATGGCAAGAATTTGAATGGTTACAGTTCCAAGCTTGAACAGGAGCCAATATAGATGGGAGGGTGGGTCTTATCAACATTGGATGATCACTATCCTAAGAGAAAGGGCAAGGAGGATTACGTTCAAAAATAATTATTCTAATAGTGTGGCTATAGTGTCGTGAAATTTTATTTTGTAATTGAGTCATATTACAGAATATTTCTGTACAAGATGACTGATATCTTTCTGAGATAGATTACTGGGGGTTCTGTAGGAGCCTCTGTCGATGGTAAATAAAATATCATAATTGCTCACTGATCTTATTATCAAAGTGCTACTGGCAATTTTCTTCTGCTGACTTAAATGTATAATGAAACAGAAATTCAGTCAGGATAGACTCATCATCGGCTAAGATAGGCTTTACGTATCCACCTGTAAGGAAAAGGTGAATATTTTAAGAAATGTCTATTGTAATAGCGCGGATATAGTTTAGCGATGTTGCAGATTGCAATTGAGTGATTCTTAAAAAAAATCTGTGCATGATTTTTCACTGATATCATTATCAGACTGTTACCAGCTCTTTTCTTCTGGTGACTGCTATGTAGAATGAAACAAATATTTTACTGATAATAGATTTCGTGATCAACCAAGATATGCTTTAAGCCTCCACCTGCAAGGAAAAGGTATTGCTTCGCATCAATAAATAGGTGACAGGGATGTGACAAACCCATATATTTTAATATTTTTTTATTTGTAATAGCCTTCAGCTCCTTTCTGATTTGTCATGTCCCCAAATTTAAATAGGTCTGCTTCAGCTGACCTGAAAAGGGTGTTTCTTAACACCAATATCTAATAATATAATTATATATAAAATAAATAAATAAATGTTAAAATTAATAAATATATACAATAAATAAATAAATTAATATTTGAATTTCAATTTTGGTGCCCATTTTTTAATTTGAATCTTGGCATCAATTTGCAATTTAATTATGGGACTTAAGAGGGCTTTAAAAGGGAGATGAGGTTGTTTTGGAGGGCATGCTTGGAGAAGACTGGATTTCGCCAGCTTGTAGAGACAAAACCCTCTGAAAAGCAGCATTGAGGTCAGGACGAAACTCCTGCCTCATTGTCTGGCCCTTTTCCTTTGTTTATCATTGCGAAATTTTGAATTTTTTGAGTTCTGACCGCCATTGCTATTATCATTAGGCTAAGTGAAGGGACATTCCACAATATTGAATAGGCATCTCAAGATACAACACAAGTTCCTAAGGCGGGTTTGCAAGGGGGTAAATTTTCCATCTGTGGCACTTGCAAGACGAAACCCCTACCAAGTATGGAGAGATATGATGATCAACATTCCTAGGCATTGCGACTACCATCATTTTTTATTGATGTAAGGGTTTCAGTGGTTGATTAAGGGCGAGTTACAATTTTGTTTGAGGCAGCTCCAATACCTGGTGCCCCTACCTAAAGGAGTCAACTTTGTCTAAGTGTTGCAACATCCTAAAGGAGTCAAAAATTTGAGCATTGCAACATTCAGTCATGAAGGAGATTTGATAAAAGGCTGCAAGATCTATAAGTTGATACAGGTACCCAGATCTGAGTGTAGGGCTTTCCTTGGGGTTACAAAAGAGGAGGGTGATTTATTGAGGGTTTCACGCCTCAATACAATCCCTAAGGTTGTGTCAATTGTGATTGCAATACTCAAATCCCCCTTTTGCACATCGTGGCATACCAAGCAACCAGATCCACATAGATCTAATTCTGGAAAACCTAGCTATATGACATTGGTACCAGAGCCAACAGTCCTGCCAACTTGTTGGGTGAATTTTCGTGTCTGTAGTTAAGCAACCACACAAAGAAACGATAGTGGAATAGGAGGCAGACATAAGAAGAAAATGATTGAACAACCTGATGATATGAAGACATCTACAAAGGCACAAACAAATGAACCAAATGTTGGTGTAGATGATGCAAAACTTAACCAACACAGTTACTCACAACATATTTACACCAAACAATGCTAAAGGGAGCAATTCAGATTGGTTTGTGGTTGGAAATCATAATAGGACCTCAGTTAGGTCAACTGTTAGACCCTTCTAGCCTACCTTTTTTCCTAGAGTGGAAACACCACAAGGAGAAGAAGAGCAGAATCAGGTTGCAAATGATTTCATGGCCATTGTAGATGAGTACATGAGGCTTGATCCAATCGCTAGAAGAGAGATCTCCTTCGAATAGTATAGCAATGCTAGATCAAGAAGTGGACCAAAGAATGACAAGATGTAACTCATGCAATAGATTAATATAGATCTCCAACAAAAAGTAAATTGACACTTCCTACATGTGATGGTTTTGGAAATGTTATTGCTCAAGCGTGGGTTCAAAAATTAGATACATTCTTTTCACTTAGCCCTATTATCGAAGATAAAGCAATCAAGTTTGTCATTCTACACTTGAGGGTGTGGCTCATGAATGGTAACATCATGGTATCATAACACAAGGATTTAACTCTGTTGCTACATATGATGTTTTCACACAAAAGTTCATAGAAAGATTTTATAGAAGAGATCTGGAGGTGTATTTCAAGGAGCTGACTTGTTTGAGGCAACATGGGTCCGTGGAGGATTGTCATAGTGTTCCAAAGACTTGTAGTTATGGTTCCAAATGTAACATATAAGAGATTTATGTTCTTGTTCATCTAGGGATTACCAATCATTTTGTGGGTTAGTGAGGGCTTTTGAGCCAATGTCCTTAGAGGATGCTATTTGAAGAGCCTTAAGCCTAGAGGACTCTACTGTGAAGATTTTTTTTTTCGAAGAGTGCATCAACAAGGCAACAAAGGAAGCCATTTCACAAGAACATTCTCCAATCAAAGTTTTTGCCTCCAAAGACTAGCAAGGTGGACGAGTCTAAGAATGAGCTCTAAAGGAAGAAACAATGTTTTACTTGTAGGGAGCCTTGGGTACTAGGTCATAGGTGTTTTGGAAAAGGACAAATCCATTATATAGAGGTAGTTTTCAATGATGGTTCAAAGGTAGAGGAGATTGAGCTTGTAGTAGAGGAGTTGGAGCATGAGGAGAAGGGTGAAGTTCCAGGAGGTGCATTTGCAACTCTTTTGTGGGCACCTAAATACCACTTTTGTGTTAGAAGAGTATTACGTGGCCAAAAGGTGACTGTGTTGATCGATAGTGGAGCCATTCATAACTTCATTAATGAGGGTTTGGTGGCCAAGTTGGGATTGAGGATCAAGGATTTTGAGGGGTTTAGAGTTACAATGGTCGATGGATTTACGTTGCCATGCAATAGGACGATTCAATAGTTGGAGTTGACTCTTGGGGGCATAAGATATGTGGTGATTTCTATGTGATTGGCATTAGTGACACAAAGTTGGTCTTGGGAGTACAATGGTTACTTTCATTGTGAGAGTACACTTAGAATTATTAGACTCTAGAGTTGAAATTCAAATCAAGTGGAAATGAGGTAGTGCTTCATGGCTTATCTAATGGAGGTCCCATGGTTGTTTTAGCCAGGAGGATGGAGCGAGCTTTTGAGAGAGACCAAGTGGCTTGGGCAACAAAGTGCTTGATTACAGTTTCAAGTCTATCCAAGGAGGAGAGGTCTTATCATGTTGACATTCTTGACCTATTTTGGACAAGTGTAGTAAGGTGTTCAATGAGATTCCTCTAGGATTACCACCAAATAGAGGGTTCCAACATGTGATTGAGCTTGAAGAGGGAGCAAAACTAGTCATCACTACTCCTTATTGACATCTTAGGATGTATAAGGAAGAGATTGAGAAGACAATCAAGGAGTTGTTGGACATGGGGCATATCTGTCCAAGTTCTAGTCCCTTTGCTTCATCTGTGGTGTTGGTCAAGAAGAAGGATGAGACGATAAGGATGTGCATTGACTATAGAGCACTTAACAAAAAGACAATCAAGAATCACTACCCCATATCTAGGATTGATGAGTTGATAGATGAGTTTCATGGTGTAGTATACTTCTCTAAGATTGACTTGCGGTCAAGGCACCATTAGATAAGGGTAAGAGAGGAGGATGTGCATAAGATGACTTTTAGGTGTCACTATGGGCATTATGAGTTTTTGGTCATGCCATTTGGGTTGACCAATGCCCTTGCTACCTTCTAGTCATGTATGAATCAGGTATTCATTCTACAATTGAGGAAATTTGTTTTTGGTTTTCTTTGGTGACATCTTGATCTATAGGACATGGGAGCACTTGAAGCACATAGATGAGGTGCTTGGCATACTTGAGCAATATTAATTTTATGCCAAGGTATCAAAATGTGAGTTTGGTTTAACTAAAATTTTGTATTTGGGGCATAAGATTATTGCTAAAGGGGTTAATGTTGATGAGAAGATCAAGGCAAATCCAAGATTGGCCTAGACCAAGGAATTTGTCACACTTGAGAGGATTTGTGGGCTTATGCAACTATAAGAGGTTTTTGAAAGCGTTTTCACAACTTGCAACTCCATTGACCAATTTGTCACAGAAGGGGGCATTCTCGTGGAGCCATGCAACACAACAAGATTTTGATAAGCTTAAGGAGGTAATGAGTCGATGTCTTGTTTTGGCTATTTTAGATTTCTCACTTCCTTTTATTCTAGAATGTGATGCTTCAGGAGAGGGTATTGGGACGGTCTTGATGTAGAATAGACACCCTATAACCATTGAGAGTAGGAAGCTTAAGGAAATGGAGAGGGGCTTCTCTATTTATGACAAGGAGATGTTGGCCATGATGCATGCGCTTGCTAAATTCAGGCAATACTTTATTTGTAGGAAGTTTGTGGCCAAATGGATCATAAAAACCTCAAGTTCTTTCTCAATTAGAAGGATTTGAATGATAGACAACATAAATGGGTAAGTAAACTTCAAGCCTCTAATTTTGATATTGAGTATGTGAAATGAAAAAAATAATGTGGTGGTTGATGCACTCTCTAGAAAGCTTTATTTTTTTTCTATTTTTGATATGTTTGTTGATTAGAGGGTTGTTATAATAGTTGATTATGCTAAGGATCCAGTTGCTACAAACATTATAGATGGAAAGTTGCAAGATGAGAGGTATAGGGTGGTTGATGAGCTCATCTTCTACAAAGATAGAGTGTATCTTGTACCAGGATCTAAGGTGAATGAGAGAATTCTAAGAGCATGTCATGACACCCCCTTGCTAGTCATATAGGGTTCTACAAGACATATAAGTAGGTGAGGGAACATTTTTCATGGAAAGGGCTCAAAAATGATGTATTACAACATGTTAGAGAATGTTTTTTCAGTTGGTTTGTTGTAGCCCTTTCCCATTCCAAATAAAAATTGAAAGTTTGGCCTCTAGGGTTAAGACTGATTTTGATTGGCTTAAAATACTTCCTCATCAGGTTGGTGCAGTCAGAATCACAAAAATATCAGTTTTACTCTATTGGGTCTATTTTGCTTTTTCAGAAGCTTTTTCAGAGATCCAAGGTCATCAATGGAGGTCAGCTAGCTGCCAGGTGTCAGAATCAAACGTTCGAGCATCAAACAAAGGCTGTCAACGAGTAACGTGCACGAAGAACGAGGACTAGACAAAGGAAGATTGAAAATTTGAAAAATGCAAAATTTTGTCTAAGTCTGGAGACTTCAGGCACCCCAGTCAAGAAAAGGTGTCCATACTTCAATGCCTTAGAAAAATTTTCATTCCGATAGTCAAAGACAAGGAAGGCACATTAATCGAGACAAAAAGTTGGGAAGTTCATAAATTTTTCTAACTCTGCCAACCATGGGCGCCCTTGAAGGAGAAAGGCACCCATCTTTTCAAGAGGTTACAAGTTAGAATTAGGGTTTCTGCTTCCAGGCCAATGTTACTCAGAATCTTCCCGGCTCCGCAACGAATCAGTCAACACGATCATTCAATCACGCAATCATCCGGAATATCAGATCAAATAGAGGCATTTCACGCTAGAGACACAATGCAAAATTGTGAATGATGAAATTTTTTCTAAGTCTGGTGACCCTGGGCACCCTAGGTAGCCAGGGGCGCCCAACTTTTTAGATGACCTAATCTGGCAATTAGGGTTTGTAAGTATGCTCAATCCCTTCAGTTTCCTGCCAGCTTCGTAGCGAATGTCTTCGTCAGCTCATCAGATCACCCAGTCGTCGGCAAATCCAAGTCAAACAGAGGTCACAAAGAGAGATGTTTTGGAACTTTGAAGGTGAGAAATAGTTGAAATGACGAATTCTGGAAGAGATGGGTGCCCCTGAAGGAGAAGGGCGCCTAGGGTTTAGAGCCATCAAAAGTTAGTTTCCGGAGATCAGGTATCCAAAAGACCCCTTCCAAAATCTTATTAGCTATCCAGTGAATCTGTTAGCCAGTGAATCTGATCAGTACAATGCCCAAAATCATGAATTCATTTGAAGGTTAGAAGACGAGCAAGGTTTGAAAATCATGAAAATGGCTAACACTGGAGAAAATGGGCACCCCTGTTAGAGGTAGGCACTTGACAATTCGAAGGGTCAAATGAAGTTTTTGACAGATGACGTCTCCAAAACAATGTCGTCAGATTCGATTAGGCTCCATAATGAAATGTTCAGTTCGTTCGTCGAATCAATCTAGAAGCCGAGAGACATAGTCAAATTAGGGTTAAAAATTGAACAAAAGGTGAAAACGGTGAAAAATTGGCTAAGTTTGGAGAGACTGGGCGCCATACCTCAAAAAGGGCGCCCAACTTCTCATGCCTTGGAGAATTTTTTGAAAATTTAAAAAAAAATTGAGAGAAGGAAAGAACACCTTAGTTCATTTCATGAGCTAAATTTAGGGTTTCTGAGAATTAGGGTTTGAGAGTCTGTATCTCAAATCAAAAACTTATTTAAGGACATCTCTATGTATTATTTTTCATATTTTATTGCAGGTGTCTTCAAAGAGAAACAGAGCAGCAATTTGAAACCCATACTTCTCAAGATTCAAGAACTTAAACTTGTTGGTTTTTCATAAATTTTCAGACCAGCAGTCAAAGAAGGCTTGCTTTTTCATATTTCTTCATCAAGAACATCAAATTTGTGAAGAAGAAGGCCATTATTATCAATTTTTAGCAAGTTGGTTCATATTTGTTCTATCTTCTGGACAAATTGTTGAAGGATTTTCTCAAGGTTGCAGCAGTTGCTTTTTATTTTGCATGTCAGAGAAAACTTCAAATTCTTCCATTTCTAATCTTCTAGGTCTATACTAAACCTTCTTTTGGACAAAACCCATATCACAACTTTTTGAGTCAGAAGCTAGGGTTTGCAAAATCTGATCAACTAGGTTCATCCAAAATATGCTCATGAACAATACCTAGATGCCAGTTTTTTCTGTTTTTTTGGAGAAAATTAGGGTTTGCTGCTTTTTCAGTCTTCACTTCAAATTTTCAAAAATAGACGATTTGGGGTGGCTTGTAACGAAATTCTAATCAAAACCCATATCTCAGAAAAAAATTCAAAATTTAATCCGTTTGACAGAAAAAAATCAGCAAGTTAAAATTAGAAAGTTTGCCAAAACTTGTCAGAACCTAGGCGTGTTTACTATCAATCTTCAAGTTTTGCAGAATGGAGTACATCCCTACAGAGTTCAAGACCAAATCAAAATTGTACCATGATTTCATAGAAATAACCGAGACCGACTTACATCATATCAAGCCAGTATTCAATCTACGTCCTTTGGAAGATGCTGGCAACACCACCATCAGGCATCTTGGCCATTCAAGTCTTCTCACAGCAACATCCATACCTTTCTCAGTACATAGTTTAGAATTCATAATTGCTTGTATCAAGCATTATAATCCAGCCATAGGGGAAATCCAATCAGTTGATGGAAGAATCATATGCAGCTTAAAGCCAAACATGATTGAGAAATGCTTCTTCATCCCACCATGGCCTGGAAGTGTTACCATCAACATAGAAGAATGTGAAAGGTATATGGGAAGAGCATCAAGAAAAGTATAGAAAGAAGATTGCACACAGGTGGCTGAAAGATAAATACAATACATTGCCAAAGAATGTCGGGAGAGGAGAGTTCAAGGATGAGTTTGCTATAATAATCACCCTACTCAACCGGATTACTGGTCAAGCGGATGCAACGAAGTTTCAACCTTGGATGTTCTATGTGATACCTCACATAATGAAGAAGACAAAGTTCTATGACTGGCCTACATTGATCAGTGATTTCCTTCACCATCAAATAATTGAATATTTTAATAGACATGCATTCCACATGGTCTCCTACCTAGTCTACTTGGTTGCCTATCAAGGTAAATTCAGAGGGTTAAACACAAAGGGTTCTTTAAATGTTCAACATGTCTACAATTACTACACTCAGTTGGAGTTCACTACGACATCACATCATTACAAAAGAGTGAGTGAAGCATTCTTAATCTACACAATGCGTGACCTGGACAACGAGCTACATGTTCGCATCTCATCTTTTGCCAGGGAAACAATGTCAGAATGGACTGATTGGTTTATTTAGTTTACCACTTTCACTTACCTAAGTGTGTACGGCTATTCAAGAGCTCCTCTTATGTTACCAAGGTATCCATCAGATGAAGTCATGTGTATGGAATTTCTCAGACATGTATTAGATGTTCACACTCGCCTGCACAACAGAAAGAAACCAGCCTTCAACTTTCCTTTTGCTTTAGGTATTTACAGGTGCAGATCATTCGCATACGCTAAAATAATGGGTAATGAGTTAGATAAAATTTGTCTCAAGCCTTTCAGCGAGAGACGAGCATATGATCCCCATGGCGTCTATGCAACTCGACTTGGTCAGAACTATGCTCATGTGCGCACACTTGAAGAATTTTGGGCTAACTGCAGAGACGAGTACGAGGTGCGAATGTGAAGTAATAGTAGGCTCACTCTTCACCAAATGAAAGATTGTTTATCCGAAGACATTGAAAGGTTATTAGATGATGACGGGGATGTAATTCTGCCAACCTATACTAGAAATCAGGTTGAACAACAACTACTTCCACAGGTCAACTGGGCTAACAAAGAATACATTACAGTGGAAGAAAGGACATGACAAGAGTACATCAAGACTTTCTTAATCCTCAAAAGGAGGGAGTCCATTTCGGTAGCAGAGCCGCCAAAGAAACATTCATCTCTTCCCTCTTCTTCAAGAGCTCAAATGAAGATGAAAGGAAAAGTTTTGTCTCAAGAGGTTACAAAAGGCAGTAGATCAACAAAGAGTGGAAAGAGGAGGTTGGACTACATAGGCATTTTCATACAAGAGCAACCTACAGCTGAAACATAAGTTCCTCCACCTGAGCCCATAGTTCAAGAAGAAGTACAAGATGAGCCTTTGATACAAGACCCTTTACCATCTCCTCAGTCTTCACCAATTCACATTGATTTGGAAGATGAGGAGATAGAGGCCAATGTTGTAATTATTCCTCCCTTGGATGTTAGTAGGGACACCACATCTTGGCTTGAGAGCTCATTGGGAAGGACAAGAAGAAGGCCTTCGTATCAGGTGAATGTTGATGACCTTAGCATATATCAAGAAGCACCCAAGAAGAAGGCCAAGAAACAAATACATTTTGAGAGGAATCATGAGGGTGAAATGGTCATGGAGACAGCTACGCCTCTTGAAGATAAAATCAGGGATGAGGTGGATGTTGATGATTTCATAATGGTCAAAACAAATCTTGGTAGAAGTACCCGACATGCTGATATGAGTTTGTTTAAGATGGTAACTAAAAATATTCAAGAAAGAGTGCAGAAGGATGGAGAAGACAAGGCAGCCCTCAAGGCTGAAAATTGTCAACTCCGGTTATGTATATCAAATCTTATTCAAGGCACCTCACAAACAACACAGTTGATGCCACAAGTTTTAGAGATACTAGCTGATCAACAACAGTTGAGGTAGTTGGTTATTTGTGGAAAAAAAACTCATGAATGGATTGAAGAGTTCATCGTCAGAGGAAAAAAGATTCTAGCACAGGTCTTCCAGCTAAGATACAAAGTTCACGACTTATGCCAAGGTATCTAGGATTTTGAGCAGTCAATAGCCGAGTTCAAGCCTATGCATGAAATCATAATTGCAAATTTAAAGATGGCTTATGGCTCTACAATGGCAAGAGAACACAAAAGATAGATCCTGGAGTGGAAAGGTCACCTTTTCAAGGTAAATACATATGTCAGAATATCTGAGGAGTTTGCAATGTATAAGCAAAGAGTCATTGATGCTCTTAGGTTCATCAGAGAATTTATTGCAGCAATTCCTTGTCAGTATTGGCTTGAGGATGCTTCATACATTGGGCTTGATGTAGTCCAAACAGAGTTTCAGAGTATCATGCATGGCGGCAATTGCAGTGTTGGGAGAATGAAGATGATTTCCATGATGTCAATGAAGTTCGAGAAAGTGGCCAATGAGAGGGAAGATTTCTTGAGATCTATTGCGGATGGTGAAGAAATCTTGAAAAAATGGCATTTTGCTATTAATAGTATTGACACTCCCACTACAGATGAGGTTGCTTGCTTTTTAGCGGATTTGATCGAGATTTAAATCAGCTTTCTTCTAGAAGCTTCTCCCATGCTTTCTTTCTATTCTTGTCTCAATTCTTATCCATTCTTTGAGGATAGAAAGAAAACAGTTGTAGCAAGTTGTAACGAGTTGGCACTTTCCATTTTTAGATGCTTTCTAGGTTTTAGATGTTTTATCTTTTCTAGGATTAGAAATAAAGCTTGTGTGTTGGCAAGCCGTAGTTGTAAAAGCAAGGAGATTTTAGGGTTCCCTACTCCTCTGCTTGTGTATAAATAAGAGCAGTGTTTGCTCATTTTAGTTTAATCGTGCTTGTGATAACAAAATCGCTTAGCTTATGCCTTCATGTTTGTTATCGTTTAGTGTTAGTTCACTTTGTGTAAAGAGCAAGTTTGCATGCTTCCTTAGCTACAAATACTTGTTTAGTGCATATGTTATGTGTCAATCGTAATCTGGTTCGATCGCATGTTGCGTGTATTTTTCCACAACTTGCTATCTCAGAATTGTAATCTTTGTGCCAGAAGTTTGAGTAAATAAAATCTTGAGCGTGCTTTGCTGCCTTGATATAAATATCTGAGATTTTCGTTTATTGTTTTGTGCTAGAAGTGTGAGGAAATACAATCTTGAAGCTTGCTTTGCTGCCCTTGAAATAAAGTCTCATATTTCCGTTATTTGTGTAATACTTTTATGATCTTCTTTTTCAGCCTGCATTGAAATTTAGTAGATGTATGTTGAGGAAAGTTTATTCAAGTATCTTTGTCAGAAAATCAACCTCATCCATTTCTAAACTCTCTTGCTCCGCGTTTACTTGAGAGGATACAAACGTTTTAGCATAAGTTAAGTTGTAGCTGTCAAGTTTCATTAAAGGGAAAACCTCAGTTGCAACATCTAGTGTTCTATAACCTTGTGTTCTCGCAATTGAACCAAAAAGATAGGCAAAATTAAGTTTAGTTTGCTTTCTTTATGCAACTTAGCGAAAGAGGGATTTTTCCCTCCTAATTCGAAGAGCAGTTTACTGCACATAGCTGTCTGTTTCCAAAATGCATTCCAGAGGTGTGATTTGAAACACCAACAATTATCATTAGGCTAAGTGAAGGGACTTTCCACAATATTGAATAGGCATCTCAAGATATAGCACGAGTTCCTAAGGTAGTTTTTTAGGGGGGTAAATTTTCCATCTATGGCATTTGTAGGACGAAACCCCTGCCAAGTATGGAGAGATACATGATGATTAGCATTCCCAGGCACTGTGACTATCATGAATTTTGATTGATGTAAGGGTTTTAGTGGGTGATTAAGGGCGAGTTATAGTTTTGATTGAGGCAACTCCAAAACTTTGTGCACCTACCCAAAGGAGTCGATTTTGTCTAAGTGTTGCAACACCTTGAAGGAGTCAAAAATTTGAGTGTTGCAACATTCCGTCATGAAGGATGAGATTTGTTGCAAGGCAACAAGATCTAGAAGTTGATACAGGTTCCCAAATTTGAGAGCAAGGCTTTTCTTGGGGTTACAGAAGAGGAGGGTGATTTATTGAGGGTTTCACACCTCAATACAATCCCTAAGGTTATGTCAATTGCGACTGCATTACTCAGATCTGCCTTCTACAGACCATTGTGTACCAAGAAATCAGATCCACACAAATTTGATTCTAGAAACCCTAGCTATATTACATGATTGGGGACATTTGTTTATATCTAAGATGTGGGGTTTTCCAATAATGGCCCTTTTACCTGGCCTAAATAGGTTTGGGTTGTGGTCTACAAATGGGTTTTCCCTAGGTTCATCTTGAGCATTACCTGGTTGAATTGGGAATAACATAGATTGTCTCGATGTGCCCTAGGCATACTGGGGCATACCCAAAAAAAATATTTTATTTTTTTATAAAAAAATGAAACCCCTAAAGAGGCTCAATAACCATTGTAAGGGACAATATGCACACACACCAAGTTCCTTGCAATGAAATACTCACATTGTTTGGTTATTGTTCAAAAAAATGATTTTGCCATTCATGACCTGCGATCATTTCCTCAATGTTGTGTCTTATCACTCTATCACTTTTAACTGCTCTAGGTGTTTCATAAATAATTAGTTTAGAACATTATTATTTTTATATTGTCTTCTTGTTGGTGATATATGCATAGCCATGCCAATTCCCATCTAGTTTTGGGGCATTTTGATGAAATGACTTAATCCAATTACATATTGTCACATGATGCATCTTGTGCATTGTTGGACTCTTTCCTTGATTCATCACCCTTATCCATTTACAATTGTTCTCATGTATTGTCTGTCTTATTCATACTTGCATATATTCTCATACTATGGCCATTTATGATACCTATTATTGCCCTCATGTTCAAAAATTCATTTCTACATCAAAATTAATGTTTTCTTGTCTTGGGTAAATCTTTCATTGCAAGATTTGATCCTACGCCTTGTGGAACTAACCCTTAAAGTTTAAAATTTCAAATTTTGATGAAATCCATTTCATCCCACTAGGACTTGACTTTGTACATGTTTCACATGATTTTTTTCTATGTAGTGGCATTTAAAGGCATTTAGTGTGTATCAATCATTTGGTAAATTATTTACAAATCTTATGCATCAGAGAGAAGAATCATTTTATCAACACATCAATTGAAGCCCAAAAAACCTAAATTTGCATCATCATTCTAGAGTATATGCATGATAGAAGAATGTTGTCTTCAATTATTTCCGTGATTTTAAAGTTGGTTTAATTAATGGGGTTGACTTAAGAGAACACGGCCCTTGCAATCCAACAATCTCCTCAAAGTAGTTTTAAATACCTATAGTCCTTGATAGTTAGTGTAGAGAATATAAGCAAGTGAACTAAGAAGTACAAGGGCACAATTCTCCAAATCAAATTTGTGGCCATAAGATAGATTTGTACTTTGCAAATATGATCCAAAGTTGCATAATTGACTTACAACAAATTTGATAGATGGTTTTGATCACAAGGTGCAACATAGGTAATGAGGATCTATTTTTAATACTAAGATGGGTAGTTTTGGTGTTGAATCAAAGTTATTTCTTCACCATTGTTCGTAGAGCTAAGTTTACAATCGCCTTTGCATTTTATTTCACACTTACCATTTAACATTATTCAATTTATCATTCACACTTGTTGCATTTTTTTGTCTAGGGTATTTTATGTTATGTGTATGCATTTGACTTGATTAGCCTAGATTAAGTTCAATGCTATTTTCTTTTGCATTTTTGGAGAGTCTATTCAAACTCACACTTCCTAGGGTTTGAGCAATGATAATTTTTTAGGACATTTTAGATTTGACACACCTTTGATTTTTTCACACTTTCAAATTTACATCGGTTTAGATTTATTTATGTTTATTATACCTTTATTAGGGTTTGGATTTATATATACGTGTATTGTAACCTCCCACTTTTGAATACTATACCTTATGGCTCCTCGCAAGTCTTGCTATTAATTAGGGGTTTTAAATGTATTTAATATCATTAATTATCAACATTAGCTTAGGATATTATTATCTAATTTAGCTTTTAATAAATTAAAAAAAAAATCACAAATTGCATATTGTTATCTTGTGTTTTCAAGTCAATTCCTATTAAATTTTATTCAAGTTTTGACTAACTATTTTAGTATTTACTTTTAGCATATAATTCTATTTCTTTATAATTTAAAAATATATTATATTTTTCTTCCAAAAGTCATATTTTACTTAGATTGTATATCTAAATGTTATAAACCTTATATATTGTTCAAAATTCAAAATTTGAGATATTATAGTGGCACTATAGCTTAGAACTTAGCAATTTATAGGGCATCGATGACACATTTATTCAAGCTAAGTTGTTATAAAGGGAGGATGATATAAATCACAATAAAGAGGTGTTGATAAAAGTGGACTAGGAAAGGTACCCGTTTGAGGGCCCCAAAATGCTTGATGAGTATCATGACATGCCTAATAGAATCAAATCTAAAACTCCTAGATGATTACTTGGAGTTACTTGAAGTGATGTATCCAAATAAAAGAGGCCTCTATAATTACATAAGGATGTTCAGAAAGGAACAATAAAATAATTTTTATTTTTATTTTATTATTTTTTATTGAGAGGAATTAGTAGGTTAGTCCAACGATCCAAAGCTTAGCTCTTTGATAAGGTGAGTCCCTCTATAACCTCTCAGGCAATGTGCAATGGACCCCTTACCACACATCACATTTAAACTAGGAATCAAACCGATGACCTACGTTTTCTGTAAGGATAATTGTGATTGAGTGAGCTTACTTAGGGGGCCTAAAGTTGCTAAAAAAATTGCTAAGGAAAGAAAAAAGTAAGAATATTTTGTCAAAATTAGAGCTACAAGTCCTTTCTATGGAACAAACCATTGAGAAAAAAACAAGAGTTACACCATGTAGGATGAATGTAAGGATCTTTTATTAAGAAAAGATATTTCACTAACGTTTAATGAGTATATATTCCAACAAGATGATGATGATAAGGTTGATGAAGGAAATCCATTACTTGTTGAATGCAAAGACCCTAAGATTGGAAGAAAACATGTTAATCCATGATCACGTAATGATCTTCTTGAAGGTGATTCATTGCCACATATGATTGGATTTTATGTTGATGAGCATGCGATTCAGGATAATGTTCTAGTTTATCACAATTTAGAAGTCTTGAGCCATTAGGATGATGGTGTTGAGACTATCAATCTTAAAAGGTGAATCATTGTCACATATGATCGATTTTCATGAGAATTGAATTGAGGGAAATATTTTTGTTGATCGCGATTCAACAATTGTCATAAAGATGATGGTATTTAGACCATCATTCCTTCAATGGGTGAGTTATTATCATTTATGATTAATTTCAGCATAGACATTAATGAGAATGCAAGTAAGCATAACGTTTTAGTGGATGCTATTAAATTTGAAATTACAGATTATAAGAATGGTTGTGTTAAGAAAAATCTTTCATAAACTTTTAAAGTAGTAGTAGAAGGTAAGTACTTTGACTATTCCTATAATTATGGTTCAAAATTTGTAAGCAATGATATTAGCATAAATTGCTTCATATTACATCATTACAAAATTTGTGTTTCCATAGGAAAAATTCTAAACATAGTGAGAAGGTAGGGTATATAGATTCCTTGGCTAAAATTCAAAATTGCTTATGCATATGGGATCCAGGTGACGCATTGAGAGAGAAGAAAGATAAAGTTTTGACATCACTATTCCTAATGAGTTCTTCATCCCATGACATTGAATTAAAAGTGACCCCATGAAGAGTCGCAAAGTTTATATATTATGAATTTGAACAAAGCTTTGTAGGTTCAATACACAAAGTTCATAGGTTAATCAATGGAATTGAGTTCTACACTTGAAGGCAAATTTATGATGTCTAATATAGACTAGGATCTAATTACTTTTGTCGGGACAATGAAATGCTCAATATCAAAAATTAATAAGCAAGTTAAATGTCATTTTGGTATTTTGAGTATAGTGTGGTTTTTTTAAGATCAAATGATAAGCAGGTTTTTCACCCTTGGAAGAAGAATACATAGTGGTTGAAAGACTTCAAGATGGCTTAACCATTCCTTGCACTAAGAAATCACGACAACTTATCATCACTTCTAGGAGGCACAAGGCGAACAATAAATTTTATGTCATGGGTCTAGGAGAGAACAACATAGTATTGGACATGCAAGGCTTACATTTAAATAGAGGATACTTAATGTAATTAAGATTCCAAGGGAACAAAGGTGCCACATTGAGGTGCTAAAGAGAAAACTAAGAGCATGAAACTAATAACATGGATGACATATCAAATAAATACAACCATGGCTTTATATATAGGTAAGACCATATTTGGTCTAATTTGGTTGATAAGCATATTTGGACAATCAATGTTATACTTCTTGCATGGAGTAGGAATTTCATCCAAAGATAGGGAAGGAACTAGATATAGGTATCTTTTTATTGAAGAAACAAGATTTGGAATGCCAAAAGAGAGTCAAGAAAGTATTCAAAATAAAATTAGAGTAGCACAAAAAGCTTGGTGGTAAGTTCATAGGGAAACTCTTGGCCTTGTGGGAGTTTGAGGATATCTTCAAGAAATCTAGAGAGGACACCATTCACCATCAAAACAAGTAGGATATGGCGAGTTGAGTACATTCCTTTCCTAACTCAATTTGGAAATAGTAAGGTACAATCATACATCTCAAAGGTTTGCATTCATGTTGTAAATCATACACACTTCTTAGTCATATTTCAATTGGTTGAATTATTTTTTAAAGAGGTGATCAAGTTACATATATTGCATGACAATCTGAATGAGAGATGATAGATACCATAGTTCTTTTTGGCATGAATTATTTCTCTCGATAGGTACAAGATCAAATTATTTCACTTGGTAAGCACACAATCTAGGCTTTATAAGCATTGCAAGATTATAAAGGATGGCAAAGATGTTGTTGATAAGATAACTATTTATGTTCATTTTTTAATTTTTCTTCACATGGTTGAACTAGTTTTCATAGTGATTAAGATATATAGATTGCCTAACAATATTGCAAGCAATAGTAGATTCTTTCATGTGTGGTTGCAAGAACTATTTCAATTGATAGGCAGTGAACTTATTATGAGTACAATCCATCACCCTCACATTGATGGAAAAACAAAGGAAGAATACACATAGATCAAAGAGAACTTAAGGAGCTACAACATTTCCCAGTACATGTTAGCATGCATATATCCCTCTATGGTGCTTTATGGCTATGATAATTGATATTCTAACTTTTGTCAGATTGGTGTTTGCAAATAATAGAATATCAACTACTAACGATTAGATTGAACATCACCATGGCACATTTGGAGCACTTAATGATCATCTTCAACAAGCTCGAGACAAGCAAGAGTTATATGACATCATCTACATCAAAGAGAAGTTGAGGAGTAGGAGTACCACAAAGCTCCTAGTGTGTTGGAAGAAATTCACTATAGAAGGTGCTACACAAACTAGGATAATGATACTCATGCACCCAAGTTTTCATAACACTATATGGTAGATGTAGTTTCACCTGATTTAGACTATATAGACATTATAACCTGATTTAGAATGTTGGCTCAATGATATTGGAGCATCCAAGTTTGCAATTGCTTGAAGACAAAAAAAATTGAGAGGGATGGTCTGTCATGTCCCCTTTACATAACAATAATAATATTTTAAATGGGTCCAATTACTTCAATTTTGGAAAGGCCACTTAAATATTATTTAAAAAATACTTTTAACAATTTATTTAAAATTAAATTTGAAAAGGGACCCTTGAATGTAATTTAAAAATATTTTTAAATACTTGGAGAAAAATTGGAAATAAATAAAAAATAAAGTAAATGGAGGGTTTGAGGCAAAGTGTCTATAAAAGAGAAGTCAAGGATCATTATTTATCCTCTTTTTTCACTTTCTTTGTGTTCAAATTTGGAATTTCAAGTTTGGATTCAAGGACAAAAATCCTTGGTGTGGAAGATTTAAAGGATAAATACCCTCTTTGATATAATTTTGGATTTTGGGATGAAAAGAAAGAGCACTTAGTTATATTGAGAGGGGGTGGCTAGGAGGGAGGGAGAGGAAGGGGGGTGAATCAATAAAACAACAATCTTTTTACTTTTCAAATCTTAAACAACTATAGTAGTAATACTTCACAATTTAATCATCCACAAAAATAACACACATGCAAGATCTAACAATAAGGAATGAAAGATGAACACATGATTTATGTGGAAACCCTTGCGGGAAAAAATCACAACAAAATATTGACAAAGATTCTTTCATAGGCACCAACCCACAAGAGACACCAATCCCCACCATTAAGCACTAACTCAACAAGAGACACCAATATTTTCTAATACCAACCTCCTGATCTCCTTAGTTAGAAGGCAACAACCTCCTAATAAAAAATATAATAATTTATTTGAAAATTCTTCTTAGATCTATCCTAATTAACCTTTATAAATCCTTTGACTGCTTCATCAAAGTTTGCCTTTAGAATTTTCAAAGATCCTTCATAAATTCTATCATAAAGCTCATATGGATCTACTCATATATCTAAAAAAATCTGCACTTATGAGCCTTTCAAATCTGCTCTTTATATGAATGATATTCCATGAATTTCTTGCCTTCAAATGGACTACATAATCTCAAATATTTTGTCCAAGGGTGGTGACTTTATGAAACAATGCATGCTTTCAAAATAGATGCAACCCTTACCCTTTCACATTTAATTTGGACTCCCCAATAAGGGTTGACCCCTATATTAATTAAATATTTTTTATTTTTCAAAAAGAAATCTCCAAAAATGGGGCACACCACTTGATAGGGTTAGCTTCTTCATAAAAATAATGTATTTTTTATTTAATTAATGAGAGAATGATACAAATGGAGCAATTCCTCTCGTTGTTCAAACAAACTTAACACACAAACTCATAAATTCTACGGGCAACCCTTTGGCCAAAGATTGCAACAAAATTCATTAATTTAAAAAAATTTACAAATTCTAACAACTTCATAACCAACACAATTTAAATTGACAGTTTCATTTGTCAATTAAATTCAAATCAAAATCCCTCAAAATAGTGGGGACAATTTAATTATCTCAGTCTTCTTACAAAATCAATTTGTATAATAAACCAGTAGCAACATCAATTTATTTAAATAAACCCAAACTTCATAGGTAATTACACTTTACAATTTAATTTGCATTCCCTTTGTGACTCCTCTGATGCAGGAGCATCCATTCCTGCATCCATGGCTATGCCCAATTCTATATTGGTTTGAAAGTTAAAATTTTGTTTCAATTTTAAAATTTTGATTTTGAGATGAATTATTTGGTGGAAAATAATGTTGGAATGATTAATTTCATTTATCCTTGTGTGAATTGATTAAAAAAACATGCAAAACAGTGACAAGGTGAAAAAATAGAGAAAAAGTAGGGTAATAATGCAATTTTGATTTTCCAATTTTTAAACTCTTGAAAATGAATTCATAAGACGTTTGAAATTGAATAAAATAATGTATTAAAAAATATTTAAAAAATCCCTAAAAAGTAGGGACTGGAGAAAGTGGATGCCAAGGTTAGCCAATCTTGGATTTTGGCCTTTTTCAGGTGAAAATGGTCAAACCAATGGTTGCAGAGAGTTATGATTTTGATTGGTTGGAGTTTAATGTTTTTATTTTTAGCTTTTTGGAGGGAATTAATGGTGCAGCCCAGAAGTAGTTGTGAGGTTTTGGAGAAGAAGGAAAATGAATGTGGAAACATTCATAGAAATGGGGAAAAATCTGGAAAAAGAAGTCATTTTCTGAGTTGAGTTTTTGAAGAAAACAAGTAAAGTAATAGAAGAAGGTGTGGCATTCATGGGGGAGGTTGTTTGAAGGTTTTATTGCACGTTTGGGACTGTTCTACGACAGTTCATATCAATTCCAGATTGAAAGAGGCAAATTTGAGAAGCTCTAGGAGGATTCTAGGTGTTGGAGAATGCATTGTTTGGCATAAGCTCTCATTGTTTGAGCTTGAAACCTTGTTGTGGTAAGTTTATAGCATGTTTAATGAATGTATTTGCTTTTTAGCTGCTGTTATGAGTCCCTCTTGACTGATTTATTGATGTAATCCATCATTCATTTTATTGCAAATAAGAATGCATATGTGCATATGTGCAGATCCAAATTTCTGAATTTTAGAACATTGTTGCCAATTGTTTGACTAAATGTTTATAAAGATTTGAAGGATTTTAAGATAGTTTTTGAAGGGTTTTGCAGCCGTTACATCATATTCCCTCTTACTGCATTTTTCTTATCTTCTTTTTAAAATTCTAAATTGTCTTCACATCACACTGGCTCTACTATCTTTCCTTCTGAACAATTCCAATTTGTAATTATATGTTATTATGGTGGCTTGTTTATCACCTGCATTTTTCATCTTAAAACTCCACGACTCCCCTCCATTCTGATTTTGTACATAAGCTTTCTTTTCTGTGCCAATCCTGCACTCTCTTCTTGGCTGCGCCTGGCTTTTCCTCTTACCTGCAAGTTTGTTAAACATTATATGTGAGGCGATTTTGGTTTATTTTCCTCCATCTACGCCTTTTCAAGGTTGTATGTAACTTGCAAGTTAATTAGCTGCATCTCTTTACCTCCCATGACCCCTCTCTATGGCTGTGATGCCCGCTTCTTCCCTGTCACCAGCTGCACATGCCATTCATTTTGTCTTTTCATGGTCTTATCTCTTCACCATGACTCTTGGCTTTCAATTTCCAATTATATTTTCATTTAAAAAAATGTGTGGCCTTCCCTCTCCTACTGTGTGTCAATCTATCCCCTCTTAAATCTGCACTTTTAATATTTTTCTTCAACTTTGCCTTACTTCCTTTGATCCACTCATATTCTTTCTTTGGTATTGGTCATTTTAATTCTTTTATCTTAATCTTCAAGTTGAATCATTTAATTGTAAAAATAATTGAATTGAAGATTGGAATCAAAATATGACATTTTGTCGATTTGAAATGACAACAATGTCACTTCGACTTGACATCCAAGTCATAAAATTTCATTGACAAACCAAAAATGAAAATTGAACTACAACTTAAATACGTTTTGGGTGGTGCCAATTGCACATGTGCCTGGGTGCTCTTACATTAGGGTGCCAAAAGTCTAAGGGTTGACCCTTAGCAACAAAAAAATAATTATTTTTATTTTTTATTTTTAGTCGGCCAAAATATTATTTTAATTATTTTCCTTCATACAAGAATGCCAACCAACATCAACAAACTCTTTTCTCAACAATCTTAATGACACCATTAAAATTTTGATTTCCTTTGACATCAATGACAACAAATTCTAATAGAAAACCCTCATACCCTTTAGAGTAGTTCTTCTCGCATATCACATGTGTGTTTTAAGAGGGGCCATTTTGGATTTGCATGCAAATATAAAGCAACAATATTGAGTTTGAATTTCATACTTGACAAATTATCTTCATAAGTTGCTAGTTTTCAATTGTTATTTATTATATCACTTATTTGTGTAAGATTTAATTTTAGCTAGATTTGATATAATCATCATTTTTATAGCTATTGTAGCTATCTAATTAGTAGATCACAATATTTTTTATTTAATTACTAGGAAATCCTAATGCAACTTAATAATAGTGAGCACAACCCTTGGAACTTTTTTTTGGAAGCTAACGTACCTTTTTAAGGTGTTGTTGAGTCTAACCTTTGAGTAATTTGTGGTATGCTTAAATAATGCTCGGTGTGCTTCTTCTTTTTTTAATTTATAGTGGTTTTAAAACTATTTTTTGTTGTTCAATTGGAGATTAGTTTGCTACTACCTTATTAATTTTCATCATAAAGTTAAATCTTTTATTAATGTGGGGTTTTAAATTAACTTAATTATTAGGATTAGCCTAGGATTTTAGTATCTGTTATAACTTTTAATAAATCAAATAACATTATAAATTGCATATTGTTATCTTGTATTTTTAGGCCAACTCATATTAAATTTTTCTAGGTTTTGACTATCTATTTTAGTATTTACTTTCAACATTTAACTCGAATTCTCCATAAAATTAGAAAATATAAAAAAGTATATATTTTTTAAAATCACATTTTACTCACAATTTGTATATCTACAAAATATTGTAAGAAATTACATATTGTTCAAGATCTTGATTTTAAATATTATAGTTTTGTTTTATTATGTCTCATTTTTTTCCTTCAAGGAGTTGATTAGTGCTTATCCGTGCCTATTAGACACACTTATGTCATTTGTTCACAACATTCCTATTGATCCTATGGATTGTCATAGTGATGAGTACACTCCTAGTGGGAATCTAACTTGAAATACATCTTATACAGGGCATATTATATAGTTTTACGACCACCACCTACTCATGACATTGTTGCATCTCATGATGACATTTATTTTACATGTCATAGTGATCTTACATGCACAAACTCATGATTTTTAGAGCTTATCCCCTCTTATACATGATGACCAATCTTTGACATCTAATGTATATTTTACCCATACATCCAAAGGAGATGCTACACTATATGAAGATACATCATTAGCTAGTTATATGGATATTAATAGAATTATAGCTTCTTATTCCTTAAATGATGACATTGTAAGCCTTAGTGAAGATATTTTAGATGCTTATTACGATGGTCCTATAGATGCCTCTTTACATGGGAAGACATTTTTAATTTCCAATTATGCACATTTAAATGATGGTATCTTATTGATTAGTGAATTTTTATTATACTAATATGGTAGAAATATACAATGGTTTTCTTTATCTTGCTTTCTTTATACTTCTTTTATGAATTTGGCTCATGTTTTCACTACCTATATCTCTAGCCTTGGTATGCATGATGATAATATGATATCATATGGCTTTTATTTTGATCTTGATGCACCCTTTATCAACATGGCTTATATCTCTTTTCCAACATACTTTCATGTTGCCTTTGATTAGCATGATTATAACCTTATGGGGCATACACACCAAATATTAGGAAGATGATAAGATACTAAATTTTCTGACAATTTTACCAACAAATTCACTTAATTTACCTCTTGTACCTCAAGTTTCATCTAAACAACCCAAGGAAAGTGAAATAATTAAACAATTTCAAAATACTTAAGCCAATATATCACTTGGGATATAGTGTGCATATCACCATTTTATAAAAATACTATGGGAAAATCCTTAGAGAAAATATAAGTTGTGTTTACTATCACTCCATAGTTACATACTTGATAGAGTCTATTGGCCACAAAGAACATCATATGATGTCATGTGGTATTGACAATATCCCGCATGAAAAGGTTCTTAAAGAAGCAATATCATTACACATATGGTTAAATGTGAAACATTGGCCATTAAATGATCTTTAGTTGATAAAGGATCTAGTCTCAATATCAACACTAAAGATTGCATACAACAATTAGACTTGAAGGCACATTGAAGATACATCCACAAAATTTACTATTAGAGGCTTTTATAATGTAACTAAATCGTGCATGGATACTACAATTCTTCCTATGAAGGTTGGACTTTACACACTCGATACATCATTCCTTGTGATGGATGTAAAGTTAACATATACTATCCTTCTTTAGTGCCCATGGTTACATGCTATTAAATTTGTTAGTTTTAAACCAATCAATTAAATTTTGGCATTTAACATAAAGCTTTTTCATAATACCCATATATTTCCAATCATGTAGCAAGTGTAAATAAATGGACACTTTGAACAATTTTGTTTTATCAAATAATTCATTAATTCTAAATGATGACCTCTTCCATAGCAATTTAAATGATGATGACTAGGGCCCAATAGATTCCATGCTTTGTGGTGTTGGTGAATGTTGCGTTGATCCTAAAGTTTATAATATTCCATCTCTTTGTAAGGATCCTTTCGTTTATGATAAAACACTTAAGGAATGAAATTATGTACATGAGGCATGTTCGTATGAAATTGATATTGAAAGTGACACTTATACAAATGAAACACCATCTCCTCCACAACATTAAAACAAATTCACGGTCTTGGATACAAACTCATGCATAAAATTTAATACAAAGGAAAGTGACTAAGCAAGAATGAGCATGTTCTTCATAGATTTTTTGAACCACAAGAGACAATATCACACCATGGAGTAGGATATAAATTTGAAGAGATCACATATTGTTTAGAGGAATGGAAATGGAAAAGAAGGGAACCTCATATTAAACCTGGTGCTAATTTTAGTGAGGTTTTTTTTTTTTAATTTATCACAAGTAAATTTGATAATGGGATTTTATGCAAGAGCATCCCTAGGTAGTGTGGTAATCTTGCATCATTCTAAAAAACTGGATTTTATGGTTTTTTCAATTTCTTTAAAAAAAAAAAAAAATGGTAGTAAAAGTTAGTGTAGGAGTTTATGGTGAACTCCTCAAACATCCCAAGATCACCTACAAGACAAAATAATTTCCACAAGAGAGAAATGACAAAAATTTCATGCTATCATTAAGAATGCGAGAATGCCAAACTGAATGTGGAAATGCACATATGATGTCTTTCTTATAAAGGCAAGATGTGAGATAGGATAGATAAGATCATGACAAGTATCTTAATCCTATCACATGGACAACTAAGTCATAACAACCTAGTATAAGATAATATCTAGAAAAGATAGCTCATCCTTCTAGAAGGAATCTTAGAGCCTAAGTAAACTTAACATGTGAATATGTCCCCTAAGTCCCTAGTGACTGAATTAACTAGGTACACACCATTTATTCACACAAACACCCCCCCTTAAGTGTAACTTAGGGAGAAGATTATTATGCAAATGACACAAAGATGCAAGAATGCAAATGCAATCTCTCATAAATGGAGAAAATGGGAAAAACCAATGGGACAAAACTCCTCCCCAAAAGAAAGATGAAATATGATGATGATATCCATCACAAATCCAATCAATCTCCATCCACACAAAGGAAAATAAGAGAGATCATACAACCCCCTCCCCCCATAATGAGATAACCTATTGCAAAGAAGCACTGGAAGCAATTGTGGAGTAACATTGGAATCCTCAATTTGACAAGCAAGGAAAGATAATTTTGTTTGCTAGAAACCATATTAGAGTCACTCAAGGATTCAGGTCATAATCATAATAAACAACAACAAACTTGATGCCAAGGAACATTAGAAAACTCACAAATTGGCACAACCTTGGAATCTATGAAGCAATAGTCAATTGAGAAATGATTTGGAACTGAAATGAACCACATAGTTCAAAATTGTACCCTTCCAACTGTCAAAACATCCAAGTAATTTCTAGAAAACCCTTTGGTGAAAAACTAAAATAATGATCAATTTGGGATAAATATAAGAAAAAGTGCATGTATGGCAATGTAGAGCTCCTCAATACCTTTACAACACTACAAGAATTGCAAAAATCAGAGATCGTGGAAAAAAGTTATGAGCTCGAGAGCCATAAAACAACATCTGACTTCAACCAGCAATAAATGCTACAAAACAACAAAATTATTAAAGATAACTTGCACCATTGTAAAAATCACATCACTAGCTTTCATACGATATCTTGTTTGCAAGATTTCACCTCTTGGATTGCAAGTTATGCAAAAACGAAAAAATGCTTAGAAAGAGGACCTTTCAACACTAATTAGGTGCAAAATTTTAACACTAACTAGGCACAAAAATTTGGCCCTCGGTCGCGGCATATGACCACCTATAGAAAATTGTTTTTTTTTAAAGTTTTCTAATCGCCACCGCCATTTGTGGTGGGCGGGTGGAGAGGGGGTGGAGCCCCGATGGCGGCTCCTATGCGCCGCTCATGAGCCACCCCACACCATGGTCCAATAAAATATGGTTGGTGATATATGTAGTATAGCCTGTTGGCTTTTAAAAATTTTAAAACAAAGTTTTTAAATAAATTTTATATTAAACAACTTCTAATATATCAAAAAGCCAACTGATATTAGTAATTGTACCGATTTGACTGAACTAATAGGGATGTACACAAATGATGCAGAGCACTGTCGTAGAAGATGATTTGACCTGAAATATGCAAAATTTATGTGGATATTATTGAATTCCTACCACCCTTTGACAATAATTTAACCCAAATTTGCAAAGGACAGGTGACATAGAGTTGGTGTAGGAGGGTAAAAGCACAAAGTTGTCACACTTTATAAAGGAAACAACCAACACTGATCGAACTTTTAAACTTGAATCACTAAAAAGTGGCATATATGTTTTGAATTTTGAAATGATGTAAACTAATAAAATAAGTATTTTTTAGTATATTTTATGTTTGTATTTAAAAAAAGAAGAAGTCATTTTATACTAGTTTTTAATAAATTAACACTTTAATTTAGTTGTTGATAAAATGTTGAAAAATGAAGTTGCATGGGACTTCAAACTTTTTATAGTAATTTTTTTTCTCTTTCAATTTTTTTGTGTGTATTTATAACTTAAAACTTTAGTGCATGGATATATTTTTTTTCAATTTTGATTAATATATATTTTTAAATAAATATTAAAATGTGCGTGAATAAAAAAGTAGTGGTTTCTACGGGACGCCAAATTTCATATTAAATATTTATCTAAAATGAAAAAAATTTATACCATTTTGAAATAGATTCTTTCATCTAATGCGTCATTTTTTTTCATTTTTTCAATGAGCTTTAATATTTTTCCTTGGCATGGTAATCAACCTAATATTTTGTGTTGATAACCTACTTTTAGTAAAAATAAAATATAAAATATAAATAATAATTAAACTATTAAAATAAATATATTTTTGAAAACTTCACTTATGGATTTGACAAAAGGGTACTTTTATATTTAAAAAAAAATATTTACATTAGTAGGAGTTATTGAAACTTCAAGCTTTTCAAATAATTTGATTTTTTTCGTAAATTGGACTCAAAGTGGTGCTCCATATATTTTTAGCCAACAATTTTAGTTGAAAAAGTTGTGGAAGTATCTAACTTAGCTAGAATGAATCTTACTAGATCATATGTTTGACCAAAATTGATTTTTAGTTAGAAATACTTAAATTTAGTTATGCTGATAAGTTGGCTAAAAGTGTGACACAGGTTCCACAAGAGAGAAATGACAAAAATATAATGCTATCATTAAGGATGCAAAAATGCCAAACTGAATATGGCAATGTATATATGATGCTTTGATTATAAAGGAAAGGTGTGAGAGCATTAGACAAGATCATGAAAAGTTTCTTAATCCTATCACACAAGACAACTAAGTCATAACAACCTAGGATAAGATAAGATCTAGAAAATAAACCTCATCCTTCTAGAAGGAATCTTAGAGTCTAAGTAAACTTAGCATGTGAATATGTCCCCTAAGTCCCTAGTGAGTGAATTAACTAGGTAAAAGACATTTATTCACACCAACAGTTAGTTCCTTTTGCCTTAGTTGGAAATAAGATTTTATAATTTTTATCATAGTTTGAGTTAGTGTTGGAGAATGTCATGTTAACATTTGAGGTAATTTAAATGAGGAATATATTGTAAATTGTCTTGAGACCATCTACTAGTGGACAATTGTGATTTTTTCTATTTGTGATAGGTTATTTGGAGTTCACACTAGTAAATGAATTTCTGTAAGGATTTATTTAATCAATTATGATGTATGTGGTGTACTACACGAAGGATCTCTGCCATTTTACCATTTGAATTTGTATTTTATTTTTTCATTTAATGACATGTTACATGTGGTATTAGAATTTGTGCCATCTTATACTTGACACAAATTGGTGGAATTTTTTTTGGATGCTATATATTGGGTTTTGGATTGAGAGAAGCCAAGAAAAGAAGATAGAGGAAAAGAGGAGAGGCACGAATCTTAAGGGTGGAGCATAAGTAGAGTGATATTGCAAGGTTTGATATGGAGATTGTGAGTGGATAACAAGGAGTATTATGTGGAGTGCAATCCTAAGGGAGATAATAAAGTGATACAATGGAGTTATTTATAGTAGTGTATAAATATGAGGTTATTTAATAGTGTAACTTGTGTTTGATCTATCATGATAAATGTAATGAAATAAAATGATAAGCTATCATCTTGGTGATAATCATGCAAATATTAAATAAATAAGAATGTGTTATTTGTCTATAATATTTTTAGGTTGTGTGTAATTTGATGCTAGGATACATGGCTAGATAGTCTTTCATTGGACCCTTCAACTATGACTACATTAGTTGATATGAGAGCAAGGTGGATCACAAATTAGTGTTGGAGTGTTGGTGTGGAATTAGGTGAACCTAGTTGATGCAAAATTTCATGATTCAAGTTTTGATAAAAAGGGGTAGAGAGTGTTGATGTAAAATAAGGCGTAAGTAAAAAAGAAAATGCACCATGATTTTTTGATGCTCTACAATATTTGAATAATAGTCAATGAGATAGGGTAGTTGGAAAGAAGGTTGTAAACATAAGTATTGATTGTGAGGAAATTCACGGGGGGTGAATATGGACAAATCATTGACCTAAAGGTAGTTTTTATCAAGTCAAGATGATATCAAAGAAAGGGCAAGGTGTTATTAATGTTGTCAATAGGAGAAGATGTATGAAATTTTGAAATATATGTAGAACATGATGGATGCATTTGAGAAACATTGTTGGAGGAACCCTAACCCTAGGGCCAAGGAAAGTGATGAGGAATATGAGGAAAATCATTTAGAATCTGGTTGAAGTGAAGAGGAAAATTAAGAGAGGGTGTTGAAGGCTATAATTAACATTGGTAAGAGGACTAAAGTGGACATCCACAAATATTTTATAAATTTGAATCTCAAGGAAATGATAAATTAGATTACTACTTTGGAGGATCATTTTGAGTATGAGGATATTGTGGACCTCAATAGGGTGAAGTTTGTGAAGACCAAGCTAAAATTTTACAATATTTTTGGAATAAGTCTAGTTAGAGAGAAAATTAAATGTAAGATGAGCACTAGAAAGTGGGACTAGATGGTAGATAAGTTCAAATCCAAGTTCATTCTAGTCAAATATGAGTAAAAATTGCTATAGGAGTTGCATAATTTATGGCAAAGGAACATTACTATGAAGGAATATACTGCAAAGTTCTATTTATTAAAAATTAGGTTAGGACATCATGATGAGGGAGATAAGAAGTGGTAAAGTACATCAATGGGCTAAAGGATTCAATCCAAGAGGAATTAGATATGTGGAATATTATGAGGCCCAACCTTGTCTATAACTTTTGCGACTCCTTAATAAGTTCAATTATGTTAGTTTAGTGAATCATTTGATGCCTTGACCAATATTATTTAAATATGATATAGTATTGGAATCACTAATAGATAGATTTGGTAAATGTCTACTTTTATTCTCTTAGAAAATTATGATTAAATGAGTGTGTAATTGAGAAATTTATTGTGCTATAAGAGGGATTCGCTGCACATAGGTCTCTTTATTCTCAAGCGATCATCAAGGAACGAACTACCCTTATACACCTCAACTTAAACAAATCGATGAAATTGCAAAGGAAAGTGGGAAAATAATCTCAAACCCCAAGAGAGTGAGACTTCGAGATTCCTACCTCCGGCTAAGGATCTCTTAGCCAAAAGACATCAGTGCAATTTGAGGATGTCAACATGACGCGCTATGGTCCAAAAGACGCGCTGGCGTCCTAAGCCGTAGAGAACTCAGGATCTTAGGCAGGTGAAGTCGGATCTCACTTCTAGACTCGGGTCAGAAGCTTAAAAGACTAGATAATCAACAATGAGCTAGAAATTGAAGAGAAATGAAAAAGAAATCGAAACAAGATTACCTTTGTGCGCCCAAATCTTTATTTCGAGCTTCACTTCATAACCTGCACACAAAAGATCAAGGGGAAAAGGTTGGGGTTGTATAGTGGTTTGCCTCTGTCAAACCCTCATTTTGGTGTTCCCACCTCCACAGACAACCAAGTTTGGAAAAGAGTGTAAAGGAAGTAAATAAAGAGTGTGGTGAAAGAAAAACCCACTTCGAAGTAGAGCCCACGCCACAAATTAGTAAATGAGCTAGTAAGAAAGAGTGATAGGGAGAGAGTGTTACCCACGAGTCAAGACCCTCTTTTGGAGCACACGGGCGCACTGCTATGTGCTTGCTTGAGAGCTTGTAGATGTTGGAGGGACCTTAGGCCGGCATGGATTCGCTTGCAAAAAGTGTTGCTATTCAAAGATAGAGCTTACCCAAGACTAGAGCAAGTAGTGACAATGCTTCAACTGATGACTTCCAACCCCAAAATGAGATCCAAAAGGGGGTTTTCATGCATGCAAGAGCGACACAAAGCCGTTTCACTCGAGACCTAACCACCAGGACATGTGTCGCAAGGGTCAGGGTTCCAGATTCACAGTTTCAAACTTGGAAAATCGCTAGGACACTAGCATGCCGCACAAGCATCCAAATCCTAGATTTTTGGGAAATGCTTTGTTAGGCTTATGTCATCTCGCCATGTGTCCACATGGAGTTAGAATCATGAAATTATAACTCATGGGGTCTTTCCATTAATGTTTCTAAGGTGTCATAAATTCTAGGCAAGATGCACAAATGTGGAATTGCCACTAGGTGCAATTTTATGACATTACATTTTTCCCCCACTTTAGTGGGATTGATTTTGGAAAAAATCAGCCTCACTAAAGAAGAGAAGAAAAATTTCACCCGAATTCTGGATTTTACGAAAAAACGTGCGAGAAGGAGGGATCGCAGAGGTCACCGAGGTTGAGCTAACTGGTATCGAGGATGCCCCTAGCTTCTGAGTTGAACAAATAGTAACCTAATCATCATGAAAATCATCCAAAATCGTGTCCTGCAAAACTAAAATTTTGAGTAAGTTTCAAAAAATCAAAAGAAACTACCACAAAGGGAAGAATGATCAAGAAAAAATTGTCGATTCAGAGGAAAAATATAATCAAGAGGTGACTATATGCCCACTCATGATTTTTCCCCCAACACGGTGTAGTAAATCAGGAGAAATCGAGGAGCCACAAACTCTAGGAAAAATGGGCCCCGAAGGGCCTATATATATCTAGGTGGACCTCTAGAAGGGTCATTTTCACTATTTAGTGCTAGCAAATTGTTGAATTTTGTAAGAGAAAATTCAGAAAAATGTTGAGAAAGAGAGAGTACGAGGCACTGAGGCTAGAGAAACTATGCAAGGACATCATTGAGGGTCACGAGGTGGACCAGGTAGGCCTCTAAGCCTCTTTTTTTGTGCATTTTAGTTAATTTTGTGCACTTTTCCACTTGTCAAGGTGCACAAGTGTCCTAAATCCGCATCTGCATCCTCTTTTCATGCTATTGTCCATGACACGTGTTGGGGTCTTGGATCCACGTTGTCATTCTAAGGATGCGTTGGCGTCCTCCGGGCGACCATGGCGGTTAGGGATGGAAACGCGATGCACAAACGTCTATGTGGCGCGCATGTGTTCGCCAACATTTTTTCTTTCTCTATGATGTTTCTGACTTGGAACTTTTTTCTTTTTCATAGGAATATTTGGAGATCTAGGAGCATCCTGGAGGGCGAGCATTCTGACTCATCCACAAGTAGAGGGATTGTCTTACTCAAGACAAGATCACACACCTGGAGCGGGTCAGTCTCTGGAACATATTCACTATGCTAGAGATGTAATACCATGAGAGGATGCTCACCACTCTGATGGAGCGGTGGGACGCCACCACATCATCTTTCCAACTACCTTGCGGAGAGATGACTATCACTCTCGAGGAATTCTATTGGATCCTCAGGCTACCCATCCATGGATGGCTGGTGGCACTAGATGACACCCAATCAACACGGGAGCATAGTGAGTGTGTCCTCTACTGCGCAGGGAGGAAAAATGGTGGTGATGACACTGGTCACATCTACACTCACTAGTATGACCAGGTGAAGACCAGAAAGCCATTGCTACATCGGATGATGGTAGTTACATTCGCCTTTCACATCACCATAGATGGGCGAGGATCACATCTCCATGGGGGCCTCGTCCCTATCATCGAGAGATGGTAGAGCAACAAACTATTTTTTCCAGGGGGCACAACATGTTGGCAAACCTATACCAAGAGCTTGGGTAGTACATGCAATATGAGTACCGCAGTCTTACAGTGTGCACACTTTTGCAGGTGTGGGATTTCACCCACATCATGTGGACTCGACCAATTGGTTTTCCCCAGTAATAGTCGTATTAGATCCTGATGGCCCACTGGTATAATATGACAGACCAATGTCATTTCGGGGATCTACAATTTTGGAGGCTATAGTTTGACACTTTCATCAGGGGAGAGGTTCGCTGGAGAACCTACCATTATTTTAAGTGCGTCAATGATAGAAGTTTCTTGAGGAACCTACATTGAGACCATTTTTTGGTTGGTCACCTTTGATTTTGTCATTGTTCCTTACTATTGGAGTCGGGTCATGCAACAACATGGCCATATTCAAAATATACCACCTGACGTGCCCACATACATCAGGGCACACTGCAGTGTAGCAAGGGTGGGAGATCGCTCTCACCCTTCCATTACAAACATCGTCTTCTCAGACAATGATGAGCCCAACCATGATCTGTTGGCCATGGCAGAAACATATAATGTCGGGGTGGCAACAGACTTCACATGGTGGTGGGAGAGGAATCATTCGGCTCCATTCTTCAGCAAGGGTGCTCCAAGAGGGGACCCTAGCCCATAGGAGGACGTGCCCCACCAACCCCCATAAGACAGGAGGAGAGGCCGCTAGCAGGGCAGTGCAGAGGAGGAGACGACATAGGAGGAGGAGCCAACACAAGGGGAGGAGGAGGCAACATCTGTGAGGCTGAGGCAGCAGAGGAGATCAACTACCCTCGCAACTACCCTTGTCTCATCAGCACCACTAGTCTCCACCATCCTAGCAGCATCAACACTAGCAGTGATAGGGTTAGCCACTGATACCGATGGTGTAGGCCCTAGTGTCGACCCACACCCTGATCCCACATGGCAGCCAGGGGGTCCAAGTATACATAGTACATTATTTTCATGTTTATTCTTTTTACCTTTCTATTTATGATTATTTATATATGTCATGTGATACTAATTCTTGTTTCTTTCTCTATGGTTGCAATGGATGTATAGGGATGGACTGGGCTCATAGCGCAGTGTATTTTAGAGGTGGCCCCTGTTGTGTCGATCCAGGGGATAGTCCTTAAGGCCTACTAGTCAATTTCAGTAGGGAGGCATGCCCCCAATTTTGAGCCATTAGCATGTCTAAGGACTACATACGAGTGGGGTGCAGAGGTTATACAACTGACTACAGAGCTGACAACCACTCGGGGACAATGATATCAACTGTTGAGGATGCTGCGGACGATGCTCACCAAGTGAGATGCGCCCGTGAGGAGGGCTGATGTCGTCGAGGCGACACGTGATGCTCTTTAGAGCCACATCAATGAGCTTGACGCATAGTCGACAACTGTGATCTCAAAAAATGTTCAGCGACTACAACATGCGCTGATCCAAGAGAAGATGGACATTTATTCACTGTAGGGGGAGCTCAGAGGGATACAGGTGGGATTATCTGCATCACGCTCACATCGATCTCAGTCGTAGACCATCGTACAACCTCCTCCTAGAGTACCAGAGCGACCACTAGAGCCAAAGGGCTTGGGGATCCATGCACCACAAGGATAGCAGTCCCCCATCTATACATCATTTTTGTAGTCGGATATAGATTCACATATATACATGTAGATCTTTTGTATAGACACATATTCAGTAGCCACTCACTTTTTATAGTAGTGGCCTAATACATGCACATGTAATTTGATTCATACATTGGATATATATATATATATATATCAATTTCAATATCATGACTTTGTTTACGTGTATATCCTTCATTTTCATGTATGCTCATGCTATGGATGTTTTTTTTTCCTATATGGATGTATGTTTACATTAGATGCTAATCATGATTTGATTAAACACGTTTTGGTACATGTTAATTAAATACTATGATGATCTAATTACTTTTAAAATATGTAATGTGATGTATGGATACATAGCATAGTTAGATACATATATGTATGTTTTACCACACACACACATGGTCACATCATAAACACACAAAAATTCGTAATGTGAAAATGAGAAAATGTCAATATATGCAGTATTACTACCTTCTAGGGAGAACACCACACATGTGACACATAAGACACTACACATAGTATCGACGAAGATGCATTGCATTGACAGGCTCTTTTAAAGGTGTTCCATCCATAGATGATAATCCATAGGCACCTGAACCATACACATAAATCACGATGTAAGGACCTAACAATTTAGGACTAAACTTTCCTTTATGATCAGGTGGCACATTTACATTCCGCTAATTTTCATATAGAACCGAGTCTCCTAGCGTGAAGGTCCTAGGAAGCACACCCTAATTATACTCTCTTGATAATGACCGCTGGTAAGATTTAAGATGATTGAGGGCCTACAAACGATGCTCATTTGACATCTCTAGTTGATGCAAATGGTTAACTCAGTAGGTTTCATCATCAATTAACCCTCTAAGGGAAACCCGCAAAGATGGGATTTCCAATTCCAAAGGCATGATAGCTTTTGTGCCATACACGAGGTTATAAGACATCATTCTCATTACCATACAAACACTTGTTATAAGACCACAAAGCATATGTTAATTGAATATGCCAATCCTTAGCGTTTTTATTAACTATTTTATGAAGAATGAGTTCAAGTGTTTTATTAGAAGCTTTCGCTTGACCATTGGATTGTGGATAATACGGTGTGAAAAACCTGTGTTGGATATGGAATTTCTCGAAGAACTGCTTTACTTCCTTGTTTTTAAATGGTGTACCATTATCAGAAACAAGTGTAGTAGTCAATCCAAAATGAGAAATGATATTGTTTAAGAGGAAGCTACAAATAGTTTCAGCATTCGTGGATTAGAGTGGAATGGTTGCGACCCACTTTGTGAAATAATCCATAGTGGTAATGATAAAGGTATGTCCTTTGGAAGAAGGAGGTGATATTTTTCAAATAATATCCAACCTCCATTTTGTAAACGGCCAAGGAGAAGCTTGATTCTATAACTCCTGAGTAGGAGCATGGATAAGATGGCTATGTTATTGACATTGAAGGCACTTCTTGAGAAAATTGAAGGAATCTTGTTCCATTGTTAGCCAATAGTATCCCATGTGTACTAGTTTCCTCACCAGGGATCTACCACTGAAATATCCACCCTCAAAGCCCGAGTGGGCTTCTTTAAGGGCAAGGGGTATTTCTATTTTAGTGAGGCATCTTAGGAACAAGTCGTTATAATATTTTTGATAAACAATTTCAGATAAGATAACATAAAGTGATGAAAGATTTCGTATACGAGTGCGATCATTTTTTCGTCGCATCATTGGGAAAGATTCTAGTCTCTAGGTAATTGTAGATACTAGATAACCACTCTCCTAAGTCTACATGGAAACAAGCCAGAGCCTCGGGCTTGGGTTGATCGGAAACTATCGGGGTTCGCGCAACCTGAACCATAAAGTGATATTCTTTCGTATCCTCTTCTGAAGGTACTAGGGAAGCATCGCTTGCCATGGAATTTGCATGTCTATTTTCTCTCCTAGGGACACTATTTATTATGAAAGAGGAAAAATGATTAAGCAAGGACAAAGCAAGGTCTCGATAGTGGGACAATCTACCTTTTTTAGCTTGATACATTCCCATGATCTGATTCACAATAAGTTCAGAGCCACTTAGTATACGAAGATGTTTAATTTTTTAGTGCAATCTTGGCATGCAAACCAGCAATAAGAGCTTCATACTCAGTGATATTGTTAATGAAAGGAAAATCCAATCAAAAGGATAGGGGGACCGGTTTTCCTTTGGGCGGAATCAGGACCACACCCACTCTAGAACCAGTCTGACACCTCGATCCATCGAAGTACATTTTCCATTCGAGGTCATAGTTGATCATGAAAATATTCTCATCAGGAAATAGATCCAACCTAGGGAAGGAGAAAGATGAGGGAGCGTCTACTAATTGATCAACAACCGCTTGTCCCTTTATCAAATTTTGAGTGATAATTATTTTATCAAACTCAGAAAGTAACATAACCCACTTCGCTAATCTTCCTGCAAGGTCAACATTAGTGAATAAATGTCTCAAAAGATCTGTTTTCACTATGACATGAGTTTCAACATGGAGGAGATAGTGCCTCAACTTTTGTGTGGAAAATACAAGAGCAAGGCATTGCTTCTCCATGGACGAATAACAGGTTTCATAATCGACAAGGATGCGAATAATGTAGTAGACTGCTCTCTCTCTTTCTGCATCATCATACTGAGCTAGCAGAGCTACCAAAGCGTATGGTGAAGCAACAAGATAAAGTGTAAAAGGTCTATCTTGCATAGTTGGAATTAGTACAAGAGGGTTAGTCAAATAAGCTTTGATGGATTCTAAAGCTTTCTGACACTCTTTATCCCATATGAAGCAAACATCCTTTTTCAATAAGCGAGTGAAAGGGAGGGTACGATCAACCAACTAAGATATGAATATATGAATCACCTAAATCTCGCCTATAAACTTTGCAACTCGGTGATCTTCCTCGGTGGAGGCATTTTAACAATAACATCAATCTTATTCATGTCAAATTCAATCCCACGATAGAAGACTATGAACCCAAGAAGCTTGCCAATGTCTACGCTGAAGACACACTTATGGGGATGGAGTCTCATCTTGTAAAGTCAAAGTCTTTCAAAGATAAGACGGAAGTTCTTCACATTATCTTGACGACTTACAAACTTTGTTGAGATGTCATCAACATAATCTTCTAAGATTTTATGAATGGAATCATGGAATATTAGGGTCATTGCTGGTTGGTAAGTTGCTCCTGCATTCTTTAACCCAAAGGGAATGACCACATAACAAAAATTACCCCAAGGGGTAGTGAAGGCTATCTTGTACTAATCATCCAGGTTAATACGAATCTAATTATAACCCGAGAAACCATCCATAAAAGATAACAATGCATGGCCTACAATCGAGTCCATAATCATATGTATATTAGGTAACAAAAAGTCATCTTTAAGATAATCCTTATTAAGGTCTCAAAATTCAATACATATACGAATACGACCGTCAGGTTTTCTAACAACGACTATATTTGAAATCCAAGGAGAATAGTCAATAGGACGGATAAAACCCGCTTTCAGCAGCTTTTCTATCTCAGTCTTAACCATCAAAGCTACCCTAGGATTGATATTTCAAATCTTTTATTTAACTGACTTGGCATTGGGACATAGAATGATACTATGGACCACTATGGATTCATCAATACTAGGCATATCCTCATATGTCCAAGCGAAGATATCAGGGTGAGTACGTAAGAGAGTGAAATGTTCATCTGCTTCCTCGAAAGAGAGACACTTCCCAATCTTGATTACCTTTTCTAAAGATTTAGGATCCATGGGGACTTTGGCAATATCTCCTTTAAGGAGAGGACTGCAGTCCTTGGGATGAGATATCGGAACATCATCATTGATGTTATATAGAGGGTCTTCCTCATCAACTCTCAAAACAAATTTTCCAAAGTATGCTTGTTTATTTAAGTGATACAAGAATCGTTTCTTGTGATGATAATGAGGAAACAAAGAGTAAGCACCTATAAACTACCCTAACACTTCATCTGAAGAGAAGAAATCTACGAGAACCTTCTCGGCTTGTCCCCTTTCTTCTATTAACTCAGGATGGACCAAATTTAATGGTTCAACTAAAATCATATTAACACTCCACCAAGGTTTTTGTCTAGACTTCTCAATAGAGCATCCCAAACCTAGATAGCGTTGTCGTTGCTCAAAATGGATAGGGACTTGTATTCCTTGCTCGATATGTCCTAGACCTTTATACCCATAGCCATATTGAGAACCAATTTCGTAACTGAACCCATAATGAGTTTTTTAGAACTTTAGGCGATGGTGGCTCCACATAGAGTGTCTCATTCCACCAATGGACATTGAAAGTTTCTACAGGAGTGGTCCCACTTCCTTTACTTGGTTCAAAAACATTAACCTCTTTTACAAGAGTGGGGTCACTCTTCGGGGGAGGAGTGGTCTCCTGGACAGGATCACACTTCTCTTCGTCAATAGGAGAGTCACCCACGCTCATGTTAGTAGAACCTAGGAATTCCATAGAAGAGGGGTCTAACTTATACTTCGCTATGAATAATTTAGAGAAGTTCAAGGAACCCCAATCATCACCTAAGAGAGCATTTGGTTTAGGAGATGAAGGAGAAGATGGGGGAGACTTAGGATCTTATACTTTAGGCGGTTCGTCTTGGTCGGTACTCACTCGGGGGATGACTTCCATAGAGGGTATCGATGAATAGCATGCCATAGCATCAACTATTAAGGAAGGAATGAAATTCTTGAGAGTGGATGTGACTGAATTACAATCAAAAGTGGCCAACAAACAAAGGTGCACATCCTCTAGATCTGCATTAATCGTAACCACCTGATTGTTAGCAAAAAACTTTAAGGAATGATGTAGGGTAGAAGTTACTGCACCCATAGCATGAATCCAAGGTCTCCCTAAAAGAAGATTGTACGACAACGAGTCGGGCATCACATAGACTAACGTTGGTAAGGTAACGGGGCCTAACTACAAGGGTAGTACTACCGTACCTAGAGTTTGGCATCCAATGTTATCGAACCCACAAATATACAAGGAAGAAGCCGCTAAAGAAGATGAATCAACTTTAATTTTAGGTAGTAGTTCCATACCGTAAACGTTGAGAGCTAAACCAGTATCAATGAGTGTATGTCTAATACTGATGTTGTTAACATTAACTATGATCATCAGAGGTTCCACTTGTTTCTGCACATCTGGAGGTGGGAGTTCTTGTGGGTTGAACGTAATATTCGGGGAATCCACCCAAATATGTGCCATCAATGCATCAACGTCCGTAGGCCTAGTGAAGGAAGGCAAGCGAATCTTTTGTAAAGCTTCCTGCAACATCTCTTGATAAACCGGAGCGGTTTGAAGCAAATCCCAAAGTGAGAGCTTAGTTGGAGTAACACGAAGTTGCTCAAAAAGATCATAATCACCTGGTGCTTTGATCGTGGGCTTAGGAGCTGAAGGAAGGTTAGGTTGAGACAATGGCAAAGAAGTAGGATTTTGCATAGGTTGTGACGTAGGAACAAACACTTGTTGTTATAAGTTTTGTTTGTTTCTCCTTGTAGGTTACTTATGCCTGACAACATTATAAGAAGTAGAGTCAGTAGCTTTCACGAACCTCGAATATAATTCCGATGGATCACTATGACATGAAATCCCTGTGAATGGTGTTTCTATACCTGCACAAACATGAAGAACAAACACAATATTAGATCAAAATGCAAGTAAGAAGCAACATTCCCCATGAAATTAGATTGCAACATCAAAATAGGAAAAGAAATGAAGAACAACACAATGAAAGAAATTGAATCCTATTCTACTGAGCAAACTTTCAATCCCATGGAGGAATTGGTGCCATTTATGTGTAGGAAATGGCCCTTTTCCAACTCCTTAGTGTGATTTGATGAAGATTCTTTATTCCTTGGTGCAATGTGATGATAACCTTGATAAACTTGATAGAAAACTATGAAATTCAAAATGCAATGGATGAAGTTGTGAGTGAAATTGAGTATAGTAAGCTTGCATGAATTGTGAATGATCAATTCAATAGGAGAAGCCCTATATTTATAGATTTGAAGGATGTAAGAATAATCGAAATGGATGAATGTGGGATAAAAGACCAACCAATGAGAGGAGGACACTTGTCCACATGTGATTGGAGGTGGAATGAGCACATTTTGATGAATGTGCAAATAAATGCAATTAGGTGGAATTTGAAAATAGTGAAATTACAAGTTGGAGGGAGAGAAAAATAGAGTAAATGCCACTTGGCTCAAGGCAAAGGACATGTAAGAGGCCTTTAATGCCTTGTTGGATGTACTCATCCCTTTTGGAGGGATTTTCAAATTTGAAGAATATTCCCTTTTTTATGCCAAGTTGAGGAAAAATAGATGAATTAATAAATCAATTAAATTGATTTACTGGTGCAAGTTGCAAAATCTAGAGGATTGAATTGATTAGGATTAGATTTAATCATGATTTGATCAAATTAAGTAGAAATTAGGTGATTTTACAATTTTGACCTAGATTTTAAGATTTAAATAAATCAAAGTTGAGAGGAATAATGATTTAGATTTAATTAAATAAAGATTGATTTATTTAATTAAAGAGGATGATGTTAAATTAAATCAAATAAAGATTAATTTATTTAATTTAAAGAGATGACTTTAGAAATTTAATTAAATAAAATGAATTATTTAATTAAAGGAAAGATTATAGGATTAATTAAACAAAATGATTTATTTAATTAATGGAAGAGAATGACTTAATAAGATAAATTTGATTTATTTAATTAAGAGAGGAAATATGATGAATTTAATCTAATAAAGATTATTTAATTAAATTAATTAGTAAAGGGGGTGATTTAGGAAGAAATGATGTTAGTGAGATCAAGATTAGGTGTGTAGGATCAATTTGTATATTTTTCATGTCTACATTTTGCCCCTCTTTGAAGCAATGCACTTGTTGGGTTGGTTCAAAGAATAAACTGTTGTGATCAAAATTGAGTTTTAAAATGCCCTACTGCTACCCCAACGAGAAGGATTATGCTGGTATACTGCCCCCTTGAGAGATTAGACAAAAAATTGGATTTTTGGGTGATCTTGCGACAAAAGAGGACAAGTTGCTCGAGTGGTCCAGAAAGGGTCCAAGATGCCAAAAAACGTGCCAAAATTCCAAAAATGATACAAAATGGCCCTTGATCAGGCAAAAACGGGATCGGGAGTCCAAAACCCTAACTAAATGACTAAATTAGGTAAAAGAACCCTAATTTTTTGGCTTAAATAGACCCCAAGGGGTCACCTTCAAATCATTTTCACACTTAGCCTTTAGAGAACTTTGCATTTTGAGTTCTAACGTTTGATTGAGATGGCATAAAGATTGATTCCATGATACGTTTCAGAGCGGGTACAATTGCACCAACGACCAACCGACGTAGGACCAATGCTATGTACCCCTTCCTCGACTTTTCATTTCAATTTTTTTCTTGCAATAAATAGGGTCAAAGTCCAATTTGAGTCAAGTGACGCTATATAGTGCCACTGAAAATGTAAAATTGGCGCTACGTGACCTCAAAGTGCACCGCAAGTTCGAAGAGCACCGCCACGAGCCAGTTTAGAAAATTAGGGTTTGGTCCAAAGTCAAGCGTATATGAGAAGTGCATCGTCGTGAGCCATTTTGGAATTTAGAGTCTAGGGGTGCGATCAAACTAAACCGCCGCAACGCAATTTGGAATTTGCAAACTACGTCGCAATTGCAAACAAAGCTGCATATGTTGTTCGAATTGCGAAAACTCAGGGTGAGATCATTTTTTTTTTGAAACCTGACATTGTGGATTTTCCTGCATAGGAGGACCTTGGGATATTAAATTATTGGGAGCACAAATGCCCAGTGCTTAGCAGATTAGATGAGTTATACGAGTTGCTCCAGGAGCACCTTGGGGCGATTAGACTTTGGTATATAGCCTATGCCCATCCAATTCAAACAGACCTAGGGATGATGACATCCCTAGTAGAGAGATGGCATAGTGAGACATCTTTGTTTCAATTGTCCACTAGTGAGGCCACAGTTACTCTGGAGGATGTTTGGTGCATCCTACGATTGCCCATCCACAAAGAGAGGGTTATCTATGATGTAATGTGAATATGGATACATAATGAAATGATATGATGTGTGATTATGCAATGGATGAGTTGATAATATAATGAAATGTAGATAATAGTAACGAACCGATATTAATGATGAAATGCAATGCATCTATGTTTCCTATATGATATGCATTATGCTGATGATTGGTGGATGCAAGACAAATGCATTTTAGTGATGTTTTTGAGCAACTGTCATGGTACCAAATTAGTATGGAAATAAGACAGAAAAAATAAGATCCAACAAGCTTACCTTATTAATGACGATGATAATCAGGAATTGAGATTTTAAAAGGGCCATTTACTTTATGTTTGATGATACACATAGGTATGATGCATCAAGGTATTAAGAACCAAGATGGCGTTGTACCCAGTGTGATGGATTTTGACTTGACAATCAGATAGGAGTACTCTTCTTCACACTTGATGTACGAAACCCTATTCAAGATGTAAATCAAATATTCTAAACATCTCAGATCGAAACATAGAAAAGAAAGCCTTCCTATGTGGTCAACAAGATACCTAAAACATCCTCCTTACAAACCAAACAAAGCATGCGTGACAAAGTTATTTTACAAGAATATCTCATAAGCACAACATATAAAAATATAATGATATTTTCCCCATTCCTTTTCTCTCTAAACCATTTTTAGTAGGCATCATCGAGAGGTCATTTGAATGAGCGCAAAACAAGATAAGTCAAAAAGACCAAGATAAAGTAAACAAACAAGTTAATGTTCTTTATACTACTAACCAAGACTAAAATACAGTGATGCCTAATGTTGATGTCCATTGTAGGAAGGATGCATCCTAGGACATGTTGTGATTAGGTGATAGGGGATTGACTGGATGATAAGCTATTGATACTCCGAGTTGATTTACTTGTTGACTTACTGACCTAGACTTGAGACTTTGACGATTAGTTGTTCACTTTTATACTTGCTAGACTTGCTTTCGACCAAATTACCAAAGGATGAGAGGGTGAAGATGATTTATTATGAGAAAATGATTATTGTAGGTGAAAGCGAGATGAGATGGGTGCGTCATTTTGGTTTTTTCAGATATTTGGATGTTTTTGATGTTTTGAAATGTTTTGAGGCTATTTTTGGGTTTTTTTGAGATTTTAGTAATGTTTTAATTTTCAAATTTTCTAATGTTTTTTTGATTTTCCGAGATTTTGACCAAGAACCCAACCTAAATACCTATCCTAGGGGTCTTGGGAACTGATCAATATATTAGCCTTATGTTATACATGTAGAGACCATGTAGTTCAATTGACACAAACTTGATTATTGATGAGATATGATCAAGATGGATTTCCAGATTATTGCGATGAATGCCTAAAGGACTAACCTAGGGTGTCTCAGGGGATGATCAAAGATCAACCTTTCCTACATTCAAGCTCAAAGACGATGTAGTTTGGTTTGATGACTCACTAATTTGATTTTTGAGATTTTGATATGATTTGGATGTTTTTGGATTTTGATGGATTTTTTGAATGTTTTTGGACTTTTGATTTTTAAGGAAGATCACAAGAATATACACAAATCTAATCTGATGCAGTTACCAGAACATGCCCCTAGCATGATGCGATAAACTACTTAGATATAGGTAGGACAAACTGGTCTTAGGAATATGCCAAGTAGTACTAGGTTGGAACATGATACAAACATAAGATCAAGCTATGGTGCAGACACAGATGGGTGAATGGAAGGATCAATGGAATGCGATGGATGAATGGTAAGTGTGCAAAATAAGCCGTGAAGACCCTGGTGGATGGAGAGTGCTTTATTTACACAAGGCGCTTGTTTGCTAGGTTTTTACCAAGGTACTTTCCCAAAGTGCCACCAAAGTTGTTTTCACTAGAGGATGATTTTTTTTCTTTACTATTTTCAATCTTTTTCCGATTTTTTTTGGATTTTTTTGTATTTTTGGTTTAACCCTTAAAAGATTAGGCATAAATTTTTTCAAGGTGAGAAATTTTCATGGGCTCCTACAAGGGCTCCCCTTTAGGTGTTGATAGCTAGTAGGCTCCTAATTTATAGATCGCAGAGATGATGAATGGTCCCAATCAGTTGGGCTCAAATTTTCCCCTGCTCTCTAGATTTGGCACGTTCTGATTTTCCTTCAGTACTAGCTCACTGACTTGGAAGGTCCGGCTCTTGATTTTCTTGTTATAGCTATGCTTGAGGTGGTTCTGATAAACTTGCAAGTGGTTTAAGGAATCTATAGACCGGTCATCCAGTAGCTCTAGCTCATTCAGTCGTGAGACCCAATATTCTTCATCTGTAATGAGATTTTGCAGTGATATCCTTAGGGACAAGAGCTCGATCTCAATGGGGAGGATGGCCTTTGATCCGTAGACCAGAGAGAAGGGTGTGGAACCTGTTGGTGTGTGAATGCTTGTGTGCTAGGCCCATAAGGCAGGATTCAATTGCATATGCCAATCATGAACAACGTCATTAACTATTTTCTTAAGGATTTTCAGTATGGTTTTATTGGTGACTTCTGCTTGGCCATTACCTTGGGAATAATATGGAGTGGAAAAGAGATGCTAGATGTTGAACTTCTGGCAAAGGTCACAGACATCCTGATTCTTGAAAGGTGTCCCATTATCTAAGATAATGGCTTGAGGGACACCGTATCGAAAAATAAGGTAGTTCAGGATAAATTTAGATATTTTCTTTCCCATTATGTAGGTCATGGGAATGGCTTTGACCCACTTCATGAAGTAATCTGTAGCAGTAATGATAAATTTATGGCCATTGGATGAGGTGGGGGTGATTTTACCAATGAGATTGAGCTCCCATTGTGAAAAGGGACAAGGTGTGATAATGGGGTGGAGCTCTTGAGATGGTGCACATATGAGGTTCTCATGCTATTGACACTGCAAACATCTTCTAACATATTAATGTGCTTCTCTCTCCATAGTAGGCCAATAGTATCCGGTCCTCAAAAGTTTCTTGGCCAAAGTCATACCAGTTGAGTGTGAACCACAAATGCCATTATGTAACTTGATTAAAGTAGTCAAAGCTTCATCAGTGTTTAGGCAACGTAATAGGGTCCCTTCGATTCTCCTACAGTATAGGGTATCTGCTTGGATGCCAAAATGTGAAGACTTTTTGACAAAAGCACTTTTGAGGTTTAGGGTTATGTCAATGGGAAGGACTCCTATTGTTAAGTAGGTGTAAATGTCATGATATGAGGGATCACTGCACATGAATTCAGACTCTGGTACCTCGAATGCGGGTACGAGAAGCTGCTCTATGAGGAATTCTTGTTTTGGGATTGTATATGCGTGAATTTGCACCCTAACACAAATTCAAATTTTACCCATTTCCACTTTAGAAAACCAATCTCAAAGGAGAAATTCCACCTAAGCCCATTTCCTTCATTCCACTTGGCACCTGTTTTGAGTGTCGGTAGAGGCGTTTTTGTCTAGGATGCCCATGCGACACGCAAACGTCTACGCAACGTGCTAACGTCCCTAACAAATTCTCATGTATGGAGCCTTCAGAGGAATTACCATTCCCATTGGGAGTCAACTTGTAACATCCTCTTTGACTGACCAACTTGAATAGGGCCATTTTCTTCCTCTTTCCTTCGTATTCACTCATTCTCATTCCATTTGACGGCTGGCTGGATCTCTTCACATCCTCTCTTCAATCCCTTCACAATCTCTCCTACAATCTCTTCACAAGCTCCAAGAAGATTTTTCACCATCTCTCCACCCTTAAGAAACACTTTGCACTTCACAACAACAACATCAACACTCCATCACTTTAGTAGAGCAAGTGTGGAATGAAACACCGTGGCAGCAGAGGCTTGAGTTCCTCTCATTTTCTCCCCTATTAGCCTTGAGCGCTTTGGGTGGAGGTGGTAATATTTCACTCCTTTCCTCTATTGTTTGGTTGAGTAGCATAACACTATTTTGTAGTGTCTTTGTGTACTTTAATTTATTTCATACTTTTCTCTCTATCTATCTGGCTGTCCATGGAGGTGGGAACACCAAAACGAGGGTTTGACTAAGGAAAACCCCTTTACAACCCCAACACTCTCTCTCTCTCTCTCTCTCTCTCTCTCTCTTTTGTGCAAGCGTTGAAGATATTCATGAGTTAGAGGCTTTATCATTTGCATTATTGTAAGTTTTTCCTTTCTGTTCTTCTCCTTGTCCTTATCTACTTCACTTCTATTTCAGCTTTATCACTTTATTTCCTTACAATCTAGAAGCTCTCAATAATCAACTTGCGAGTAGCCACTTTGTTTTTTTATGTGATAAAATCGCTACCTGGTCCGTATGAGACACCAGTGCACCTCTGGGATGCCAACACGCCGTGTTGTCATCCGTATTTTACACTGAAGTCCTTTGGTCGAGAGCTTGTTGGTTTGTCCAGAGAATCACTGTGACCTGCTCTTTTTGATTCTAGAACTCTCACCACTGTCCTTTGAGGTAGTTTAGGGAAGTTCGCCCTGTGATGCTCTCTGAGTGAAGAGAACTTGTGAGTAGTGAATCCCCCTTCTCTATAGGGATGTTGTGTGTGATCTCTAGGAGTGATCCAATCGTAGCCATTGTGTCTATTGCTCTGTTGTTTGCTCTCAGTAGCTATTCAAATGTAATATCAATGAATGACTCCTTAAGGCTCTGTACCAATTTCTTGTATGGAGTCAGTTTATTATCCTTTGTTTGATATTCATTGTTTAGTTGGTTGATTATGAGCAGTGAGTCTCCATATACCTTAAGATCCATAATCTTCCATTTCCCTGCGATCCTCAATCTTATGACAAGAGCCTCATACTTTGCGATGTTGTTTGTGCAAGGGAATGATAGTTTGTAGGATTTAGGTATGCATTCCCATTGCGAAATGATAAAGAAAATTCTTGCTCCTGACCCATGTTGTGTGTAGGATCCATTGAAATTCATCTTCTAGTGATTTTCTATGCTGAGGTTGAAGATGGATTCATCCAGGAACTCTAAGACAAGTGGATTTTTACATATATAGGTGCCTCTACTAGTTGGTCTGCTATTGCTTTTCCTTTGATGGCCTTGCGTTCAACATACTCGATGTAATGCTTGGTTAGGATCATAACCCACTTAGTTGTCTATCTTGTGAAAGTTTCTTTTAAGAGTAGGTATTTGAGTGGATCTATTTTTGCAATGAGCTTGATCTAGTGTGCTAACATGTAATGTCTGAAATTTTGAGCTGCAAACACTACTGGTAGATAGGATTTATCAATTATTGTGAAGCTTAGCTCATGTCCTACCATGGTCCTTCTGATGTAGTATATAGCTCTCTCTCTTCCTTTTTCATCATTTTGGGCTAAGAGAGCGCCGAGGGCTGCCGTTGTTGCTGATATGTATAAGATTAATGGTTTTCCTAGAATTGGTGGTATGAGTAGGTATTCTTTGATTTTGTTGAATTCTTGGTCACATTTGTCATCCCATTTATATGCTACCCCCTTGTGGAGTAGATGATAATATGGGATTTTTTTGTTTCCTAGTTGCGCTATGAATCGACAGATGGTCTGGAGTCTCCCTTGTAGGCCTCTTAGCTTCTTCAATGTCCTAGGTGCTTCCATTTCGAGGATTGCCTTGACTTTGGCAGGATCTACCTCGATTCCCCTCATCGACATGATATACCCTAGGAGTTTTCCTAATTGCACTTTGAAGACACACTTATTTGGAGTAAGTCAGACCTTGTACTTTTCTAATCTATCAAAAATGGAACTTAGAGTTAATATGTGGTCTCGTCTTTTACTTTATTTGGCCAATATGTCATCCAAATAATCTTCCATAGTCTTATGAATCATGTCATGAAAGATCAGTGTCATGGCTCTCTGATAAGTTGCTCCTACGTTCTTTAGCCCAAATGGCATCATATTCTAGTAGTATGTTCCCCATGGACAAGTGAACATTGTCTTGTGTTGGTCTTCCTTTGCTATCATGATCCGATTATATCTTGAGAATTTATCCATTAGTGATAGCATCTCATCATGTCTGTTCGTCATATCCATTATCATGTCAATGTTTGGTAGTGGAAATTCATCCTTGGGACACGCTTTGTTTAAGTCTCTGAAGTCTGTGCAGATACAGATGCCCTGGTGGGATTTGAAATAGGTACTAGGTTTGACACCCATTCGGGATAATCAATCGGGTGTATGAACCCTGCATCCAAGAGCTTCTGCAACTCCATTTTAACCAACAAGGCTATTTGGGGATGCATTTTCCTCAGCTTTTTGCTGACAGGTTTTGCTTCAGGATATACAACTAGATGATGAACTACCACATCTGGATCAAGTCTAGGCATGTCAACATAAGTCCATGCAAAGTTTACCTTTCTTTCTTTTAGGAATGCAGCTAGGAGTTCTTGTTCTTCCACAAGAAGTGACTCAACATAGAATGTTATGTGCGGTAGTTATTTTTTACCCAGGTTGATTGGATTGCACTGTTCTTCCAGGACCACTGACTTTTCTTAATGAAGGGCACTAAGGGGAAGATTGAATCCTTCATCCTTTGGTGCCTCATAGAGGTTTTCCTCATTCGATGAGTCCTTTATTTTTACTATTTTTGGGTTAGAGAGTGCCACAGTGTGGTTTTCACTCAAAGATCTTGAGATTATTCTCAATTTCTCATTTTTGTGATTGAAGGATTCAATCATCTCCATGTAATAGGCTTGAGTATCCAATGCAATGTCAAGCTAGCTTTATGATCTCCATGTGGTACCGTATCCCGCAATCCCATGAATTCTGAGAGTGCCTCATCATTTTTGAACGTGTCCAGAATCAGTGGTCCTTGTTGGTCGTAATCGATGAGTTGCGGATAGACCAAGTTTATTTCATGGGTTTGGTGGTTTGACTGAAAATATAGGGTGTTGATCATGAGGATAGATGAATATTTAAAAAGCATGGGTAAGTCAGTTATGGTATCCTTGTCATCACTAATACACACATCGATTATGTCAAAGGTAAAGTTATATATGACTCAACCTGTGGACACGGGTAACTGGAGGGCGGTAGCCAATAGCTAAGCGAGAGTCCTGTCTGCTTTAATCAAGGGACTTTTTCCATTTATGGTTACACTCAGAGGGGTATATCCAAGACCAAGATACTTCATGTGCTTTTCCACAATGATAGGTTCCAATCGGTCATTATTGTTCTTTCCAAGGCTTTCATTCCTATTATAACCCATGTCGAACATTAATTGAAGTCCTTTGTTGGAATCATACATAGGAAGGGTTGGTACAAGTCTCTCATCTTGATAGAGGAGATTGGATACATCTCTCTCATCCACCACTTCTCGGCCTAGATCACCCCAACTTTTGAATCAGGAGGGATCCGCTCTGAAGGTTTGAGTTGTTGTATTGGCAAGTTGTGGTTGTCTATGGGATCTAGGGGATTGAGATAACTCCCTGACCACAAAGGATCCCTTCTTTATTTTTTATTCCCCACACCCATTGTCTTGGATTATAAGCTTGATGTCAGATATCTTAGGGATGGCGGGTGTATTTGTCCCAGAAGTGGAGGCTATGTTGGATGGATCTATATATGGAGTTGAGGGTTCTTCATCATTCTTTGGGAATTGGAGGATTTTATAGTACTTGGATTCGATATTCTTGCAGTAGGCGAAGGGCTTAGGATCACCATAGATTGTGACCTCTTGATTTTGGTATGAAAACTCAACGCATTGGTCGAAGGTTGATGCAACTACTTGCATCCCATGGATCTATGGGTGCCCTAGAAGGATGTTATAGGGTAGATCAAGGTCAAGCACTTGACAGGTGGTTTCCATAATAGTCAGCCCTACTTGAATAGGGAGTTGGATAGTACCCCAAGAAACTCTTTCTTGGTCATCATAAGCCTTGGTTGTGATACCCTTTCCTTTTCTAATGGAATATTCAGAGAAACCTAGATTCTTTATGAGTTTGATTAAAAAAATGTTGAGGTCTTCACCCCTATCCACCAATTTCTTTTTGACCTTATTTTGTGAACAAGGACTTCAAGGTGGAGTGCACAGTTGTGAGATGGATGGGTGGGGATGAGATCTACCTCAATTCCCCTCATTGACATGATATACCCCAGGAGATTTCTTGATTGCACTCTAAAGACACACTTCTTTGGATTAATTCAAACCTTGTACATTTCTAATTTGTCAAAAATGGAACTCAGAGATAATATGTGGTCTTGTCTTTTACTTGATTTAGCCAATATGTCATCCACATAATCTTCCACACTCTTATGAATCATGTCATGAAAGATCAGTGTCATGGCTCTCTGATAAGTTGCTCCTACGCTCTTTAGCCCAAATGGCATCATATTCCAGCAATATGTTCCCCATGGACAAGTGAATGTTGTCTTTTGTTGGTCTTCCTTTGCTATCATGATCTGATTATATCCTGAGAATTTGTCCATTAGTGATAGAATCTCATGTTTTTCTGTCATATCCACTATCATGTCAATGTTTGGTAATGGAAAGTAATCTTTGGGACACGGTTTGTTTAAGTCTCTGAAGTACGTGTAGATATAGATGTCTCTAGTGGGCTTTGAAATAGGTACTAGGTTTGACACCCATTTCGGATAATCAATCGGGCATATGAACCCTGCATCCAAGAGCTTTTGCAATTCCATTTTAACCAACAAAGCTATTCGGGGATGCATTTTCCTCGTCTTTTGTATGATAGGTTTCACTTTAGGATATATAGCTAGATGATGAACTACCAGCTCTAGATCAATTCTGGGCATGTCAACATAAGTCCATCCAATGTTTACCTTTCTTTTAGGAATGTAGCCAGGAGTTCCTATTCTTCCACAAGAAGTGACTCAACATAGAATGTTATGTGTGGTAGTTGTTTTGTACCCAGGTTGATTGGATTACACTATTCTGCCAGTACCACTGAATTTTCTTGATGAAGGGCACTAAGGGGAAGATTGAATCCTTCATCCTCTAGTGCCTCAGAGAGGTTTTCCCTGTTGGATGTGTCCTTTATTTTTACTATTTTTTGGTTAGAGAGTGCCAAAGTGGTGTTTTCACTCAAAGACCTTGAGATTATTCTCAATTTCTCACTTTTGTGACTGGAGGATTCAATCATCTCCCTACAATAGGCTTGAGTATCCAATGTAATGTCAAGTTGGATTTATGATCTCCATGTGGTACCATATCCCACAATCCTATGAATTCTAAGAGCGCCTCATCATTTTTGAACATGTCCATAACCGGTGGTCCTTGTTTGTCATAATTGATGAGTTGGTGATAGACCAAGTTTATTTCATGGGTTTGGCGGTCCGACTCAAAAGATAGGGTGTTGATCATGAGAAGAGAGGAATCTTCAGAAATCATGGGTAAGTCAGTTATGGTATCCTCGTCATCACTAATACACACATCGATTATGTCAAAGGTAAAGTTATCTATGACTTGACCTATGGACACGGGTAATTGGAGGGCAACTACCAATAGCGGAGCAGGAGTCCTGACTACTTTAATCAAGGGAATTTTTCCATGTATGGTTACACTCAGAGGGGTACATCCAAGACCAAGATGCTTCATGTGCTTTTCCACAATGATAGGTTCCAATTGGTCATTGTTGTTCTTTCCAAGGATTTCATTCCTATTATAACCCATGCCCAACATTAATTGAAGTCCTTTGTTGGCATCATCCATAGGAAGGGTTGGTACAAGTCTCTCATCTTGATAGAGGAGACATGATACATCTCTCTTGTCCACCACTTCTCGGCCTAGAGCACCCCAACTTTTGAATCGGGAGGGATCCACTCTGAAGGTTTGAGCTATTGTATCGGCAAGTTGTGGTTGTCTGTAGGATCTAGAGGATTGAGGTAAATCCTTGACCACAAAGGATCACTTCTTCATTTTGTATTCCCCACACCCATTGTCTTGGATTATAAGCTTGATGTCAGATATATCAGGGATGGCGGGTATCTTTGTCCCATAATTGGAGGCTATGTTGGATGGATCTATATATGGAGTTGAGGTGCCTTCATCATTCTTTGGGACTTGGAGGATTTTATATTACTTGGCTTCTAGGTTCTTGCAGTAGGCGAAGGGCTCAGGATCATTGTAGATTGTGACCTCTTGATTTTGGTATGAAAACTCAACGCATTGGTGGAAGGTCGATGCAACTAATTACATCCCATGGATCCATGGGTCCCCCGAAAGGATTTTATAGGGAAGATCAAGGTCAAGCACTTGACAGGTGGTTTCCATAATAGTTAGCCCTACTTGAATACATAGTTGGATAGTACCCTAAGACACTCTTTCTTGGTCATCGTAAGCCTTGATTGTGATACCCTTGCCTTTTTTAATGGAATCTTCAGAGAATCCTAGATTCTTTATGAGTTTGAGCGAACAAATGTTGAGGCCTTCACCCCCATCCACCAAGTCCCTTTTGACCTTATTTTGTGAACCATGACTTCAAGGTGGAGTGCACGGTTGTGAGATTGTTGGGTGGGGAAGACCTGATCAAAAAATGTGAGCAGATTTGGCGTGATAATGTTTCCGACCATAGCTTGGAATTGCTTCGTATCAAGGTTGGTAGAGATGATAGATGAAGCCAATGCTTCTTCAAGGATTCCCCTATGGGTGGCTTAAATCTTTAGTATCTCCATGATGGAGATCTGAGTAGGGGTTATTTTCAACAAGTCTAGGACATTGTAGCCATTAGGAATAGATTTTTGATTTGAAGCAGATGTCTTAGGTGGTTGTGATGCCCCGAAAATGGTGACCTTTCCACTACATGTGGTGACTCCACAATTAGCTTTGGATCCCTTGATGCTAACGGTGATGAATAATTCGTCAAGGCATGTGAAAAATCCTTCATACACATGGTTCACATTACCATATTTTTCTTCCCTTTGTTATTTCCTTGGTTATGATCCAACATCGGATTCGTGTAAATCTTTAGATCTTGATTGCCAGCTAGTTCCTCCATGCTTATGATTTTTTCATTGATGAGGTCTTGGATGAAAATTTTAATTCCATACAATTGGTTGTTGTGTGCCCCTTGATTTTATGATAATCACAAAGGAAATTTTCATTGTACCAAGGTGGTTTTACCATGGGCTCCTGATATTTTTCAAAAGTGGGGATTTTAATGAGATTCTCATCTACCAATTTCTTCATGATGGATTCGACTGATTCCCCAAGAGTGGTAAAATTTCTCTTAGGGGGATATTTTTTTTGTGAAGGTGGTCCCCCTTGATTATTCAAACTTTTGATTTTATTGTTGGTAGGTGGTTGTGATATTGTATTGGTTTGCGTGTTGTTGTGATTGTTGTTTTGTAGTTGATGATATGTTTGGGAATTCTATTTTGGAGCACTGATCATGACCTTGGTGGTAACCACACCATCATTGGTGACATTCCTATTTTTCACCCACGTGCGAGGTTTTTGTTATAGCTGGTAGAAGGATGGCTATCTTGATGTTCTAGATATGTGGGTGTCCCCCCTTGTGCAATAAGGGCTCGTTTGATGTTGAGCACCCTGGGGATCAATTGGTCATACGTGGTGATGCACTGCATTTTTAGATGGAATGCCAAGGTTTTCTCAAGATTGGCAATGATGGTACAAATTTGTTGCTCCTCTAGCATGGCCCACTTGCTCCTGTTAGCCTTGGATTGCCAACATTGTAGGAAGGAAGAGAATGATACCCCCTTTCCTTGTTTAAACATAGATAGTTCCTCTAGACTAACAACCATGCCAATTTTGAATGCATAGTTCTTTAGGAATGCGTCTACAATTTGTTGGAATGTTCTAATGCTCGTAGGTAGACAAGAGAACCACTCCATGGCAGGACCAGCCAAACTTTGAGGGAATAGTTGCATCAGATATGTATCGTTGTACGTGACTTCCATGCAATGTACCTGGAATTCCCTGATGTGATCTTGAGGGTTTCCCAACCCGTGATGATTGTCAAATTTAGGGATTTTTAATCCCTTTAGGAATGGTATCGTTGTAAGGCTTATGTCAAAAGGATAAGGATGTAGATTTTTGGGTGTCCTAGTTGTTTTCCCTGATTAGAGATCGAGCACTTGTTGTGAGAGAAGTTTGATTTGTGTTGTCACATCATCTTGTGGATTAGGAGGTGGAGTGAACGTGTTTTGAGGTGTTTGATTGAAAGGTGGAGTGTTGGTGGGATTTTGCTGCAAGCTTTGTTGAGCGAGTAATGCCTACAATTTTTGTTTTGCCAACAATTCTTGTTGTTGGTCTTGTTGCTTCTATGCCAATAAGGCTTGTTGTTTGTCATTTTTTTGTTGTGCCAACAAAACTTGTTGTTGAGCCACTTGTTTTTGTACTTGATATTCTTGCAGGGGTTGTTGATATGCTTGTTGATGGATTGCTTGTAATTATGCCTCATATTGTGCTTGCGCTTGCGCTTGCTGAGATTGAGCTTGTGATTGTTGGGCTAATTGTGCGGCCTGAGCAACCTATGTGGCTTGAGCGACTTGAGCTACTTGCGCAACTTGGGCAACTTGTTGTTGTTGAAGTAAAGCTTGGGCTTGGGCAGCTTGTTGTGCTTGTTGTGCTTATTTTGTCGCTAATTGCGCTTGCGCTTGTTGAGCAGCTAGTTGTGCAACTTGTTGATTTTGGATTTGTTGAAGTGCCTTTTGATAGGTGGCCTATTGAGCTACTTGCAACACGTTGCTGAATGAGTTTTCCATGTTGGGTTTTGGTGGTGGTGGTGGTGGATTAGGAATAGTGTTGGTTGTTGTGATGAGAGGAATCATTGTAGTGATGATGGGGGTTTGGGTGGTGGATGGTGTGATTGAGATGCTTGGTCCTTGGGAGACCATGCTTTAAGATATTTAAGGAATGGTAGATGATGTGTTGATCGTTGGGGTTGCTTGAATTGTTGCCACCTATTGTTGCGGTATTGATGGAAAGACAAGAGGATTCGATATGATGCTTTGATTTATGATAGGGGGGTTGCTTGGATTTTTTTGATTGATGATCGGTAAAGGTGGAAGGCCCAACCCAAGGGGTGATGTAGATGCCAATGGTAATGGTGGGAATGGGTGGTGTATTCCCTTGGAAAAGTGATGATGAGGAGGGATTGAGTATTCCCCCTGCTTTGAATAATTCACCCTCTCCTTGTGAGATCATGGGTAGAGAGGTTTGCATGTTGAGGGGATACGCCAGTGTTGGGTGAAAAGAGGTTGGATTGGTGGAATCATGAAATGTGAGCAGAACATATAGGTGTAAGGGATTCATCATGATGGATTGATTTGGTATGGTGTTTGCATCTGAACCTTGATTGCTTATGAGGGGATGTGTTTGAAGTGCATGAAGCAATGAGCTTCCCTTGTTAACAATCGGTTGAGTTGGAGCAATGGATGATGTGATTTGTGGGATGCTTTAAGTGACACTTTGAAATGGAGGTGTGAATGAGATTGGGGGCATGATCCCAAGAGGCCTCTCCACAATAGTGCTTATGTCATAGTCGGAAGGTATTTTGGCCCTTTATTTTGCTAACTCAAGCATGTATAGGGATGGATTGAGCCTCAACAGGACATTGACAATTCTGTGAGTCTCAAGATTTTAAACCATTTCAATGATTTCATCTTCTATCATCCCTGATACATTTTTGGTGATGTCCTCCTCTTGACCCTCCTCTTGAGGATTTTTTGATAGTGGAGGAAGATTGGTTATGGGATTTCTCGATCCAACGAGATTCATTTTAGGAGCAGTTTGGCTTAGATCAGTTGAAGTTGATGTTTCTTTGTTGATTTCCATGTTCTTCTTGTGTTGCGATCTAGTTTGCACCATAAAATAGGGATCAATTTGAAGAACGTGCGAGATGAACCTCTAATTCTTTTAGATTGATCTAAGTTTAGGCACAAAAAGAGAACTAGGATAGTTAAGGATCAAATTATGAGGATAAGATAAACAAAAGGTGGATGATATGAATGATCGAACTCTTTGGGAAATCTTGAAGGAGATGCTAGACTTTTAGGACTTTGATTGGATTTTGATTTGGTTTGATTTGATCAGGACCTTGGCTTGATTGGATTTTGATTTGGATAGTGAACTAATAAAATCTAAGAGGTTGGATGTTGTCCTAAAGTAGACTTGTACACAAGATGATAATTTGACTCAGCGTGTAAAGTAGGATTCATCTACACACCCCTAGCCAAAAAAGATGACTTTGATTTGGTTTTTCTTTTGGATAGTGAACTTATAAACATCAGGATGTTGGATGTTATCAAGAGATAGACTTGTTCACAAGAATTTATAATTTGATAAAATACGTGGAGAAGGATTCATCTACACATATCTAACCAAACAAGATGATTTGGATTTGCCAAAAAGGTCTAGCATGAATGTTGTTTTCAAGATTTCCAAGAGTTGTTGGTGAGATGATATTTTGACATTTTGACATTTTGAGGGATGGATGAGAATGATGATTTTGATCCTAGATTAGACCTAGATAGGACTCCTTTCTACAAGACCTCGGTGTTGAAGAAAATGCTTGGTAGTTCTTATGTAAGAAATGTAAACCTTTGAAAGAGACTTTGATTTTGTTGGCAATAAAACTCATACAAGTTAGGATTGTTCCTTGAATCTTTCTTATAAAAATTGTAAACCAATCTTTCTCTAACTTCGTGAATCCTTGAAAGACATTCTTCACGAGCTTTTGGACTAAGATTTTTAAAATTTGGTTTTCAGATTTTGGTCTTTCGGGAAATAATTTGGAGGAACTCATGTGTGGGGTTCAATTATTTATTAGCTTTGCTTAATGACTTATTTTTACCACAAAAAAAATTCTTGATTAAGTTTTCAAACTTGATGTCTAATGTCATAACTTCTTCTCATCTCACAAATTCCATTATGTGAAGAATTGAGAAAATTAAGGAAATTTTTCCTAATGTTGACTTTAGTGAGAACAAATAATGATAAAACCCAAGTACTTGGATGCCTCTAAGGATGAAATCCCTAGGGCAAGCAAGAGCACTTGAATTCATCAAAGGTATTTGCTTCCCTAAAGGGTTTGAAATTTTGAGGATCTTGTGAATGTTTGTTTTTCAAATGTTTTGAGATCCAAGCAAAGTGTTTTGATTCCAAGAATATGCACAATCCTAGAATGAAAAAGACAATGTTTGTTGGGTTCCCAATTGGATAAATCCAACTACTCTTGCTCTTAGCGGATGATTATATGCTTGACCACACAGGATCCCCCTTACAGTGCACTCACTTCTTGGGTCAACCAAGCATCAATACCCGTGAATCTCCCATGACATACTTCTCATCTATACTAAAAACCATAAGAATGTGGGGTGGCTTCAAAATGACCATTCTTGCACCAACAAATAGTTAAGGATTTTGGCTTTTCTAAAAAAGTGGTTTTAATGCGGGCATTCCATTCATGGGGGACCATCCATTTGGCAAGAGACCATTGCTTCCCTTCTTTTCAAAATGATCCTCATGATACTCGAACTTTCCTCGAGTACCCACACTTATATACTAGTTGAAAGTCGCTTGGATTTAGCATGTTACCAGTTGGGTTGTTCCCTTGGGGTGAGTAATTTTTCCCACCAAGGCATGCCCTCTAAGATAAAAAAAAATCGAGCAAACATATCCATAGTTTGATCAATCTTTGTTGAGAAACAAAGAGATAACACTTGCGATATGCTCCACTTACACTCACAAGATTTGTTTAATTTTAAGAACCCAATTTTGAAATGTGGAGGTAATCACTTATACAATCTAATATCAAAAAAAGGACTTTTAATTCTCAAGATCACTATAAAGCGCGAGAGAAGTGCATACGTCCTTTTGATGATATTATTTTGTAAAATAGATTACAAAACATGAAAAACACAAGTTCGTTTTAACCACAAAGCAATAGTATGGATTATTTTTAGGCACTAATTTGGAAGTGTGATAGTTGTTTTCTTCATTGATTAAACCCCAAAAAAAATCTAGTGAGTTTGCCTATGGTTCTTTTTAACCTTTTGTCTTGTTCTTTTTAAGCCCAAATGAAATTTAGTAATCCTAAAAGTAGGAATATAGCAAATCCTTGAGAGGGATCATAATTTCTCCCCCAAAGTGTTTAAAAACACTTGATACAATGTGTTAATGATAACATGGAGAACCTTTGGTATTTGTTTCCTTTCTTCCATTCAATCAAGCCAACCTGCAAAAACTGGTTAATACTACAAAAACAAAGACTGAAAAACTAGTTAGAAGTCCAAATAATCAAAATTCTACCTTTTACCTAATTCCAGCAACACAATCTACAGGTGCAACATAATTTGGAAAGTTCAACGACGTAATATAGCGCCACTGAAGACTGAGAGAGGTGCTCTGCAACAAAACAATGATCGCAATTGGGGATCTGTTTGACCAGTGACACAGTTTGTATTTTGGAAAACCTATGGTTGAGTTTGAAATTTGAATTTTGTGGGCGGGAAGACTCCAATGATAGAGTTTGGAATTTGGAGTGGCACAATATAGCGTCGCTTGACTGATAGCGGAGACAGCAAAAAAATTCAAGAAAGCACAAAATTTTGGAAAAAAAGTGATGAATTTCTCTAGATTAGCCCTCCTTCTAGCGCCAAAATGTGAATGGTGATTCTATACCTACACAAACATGAAGAACAAACACAATATTAGATCAAAATACAAGTAAGAAGAAAAATTCCCCATGAAATTAGATTGCAACATCAAAATAGGAAAAGAAATGAAGAACAACACAATGAAAGCAATTGAATCCTATTCTAATGAGAAAAATTTCAATCCCATGGGGGAATTGGTGCCATTTATGTGTAGGAAATGGCCCTTTCCCAACTCCTTAGTGTGATTTGATGAAGATTCTTGATTCATGGTGCGATGTGATGATAACCTTGATAAAATTGATAGAAAACTATGAAATTCAAAATGCAATGGATGAAGTTGTGAGTGAAATTGATTATAGTAAGCTTGCATGGATTGTGGATGATCAATTCAATGGGAGAAGCCTTATATTTATAGATTTTAAAGATGGAAGAATAAGAAAAATGGATGAATGTGGGATAAAAGACCAACCAATGAGAGGAGGCCACTTGTCCACATGTGATTGGATGAGGAATGAGCACATTTTGATGAATGTGCAAATAAATGTAATTAGGTGGAATTTGAAAATAGTGAAATGACAAGTTGGACAGAGAGGAAAATGGAATAAATTCCACTTGGCTCAAGGCAAAGGACATTTAAGAGGCCTTTAATTCCTTGTTGGATGTACTCATCCCTTTTGGAGGGATTTTCAAATTTGAAGAATATTCCCTTTTGATGCCAAGTTGAGGGAAAATAGATGAATTAATAAATCAATTAAATTGATTTATTGGTGAAAGTTGCAAAATCTAGAGGATTGAAGTGATTATGATTATATTTAATCATGATTTGATAAAATTAAGTAAAAATTAGGTGATTCGACAATTTTGACTTAGATTTTAGGATTTAAATTTATCAAAGTTGAGAGGAATAATGATTTAGATTTAATTAAATAAAGGTTGATTTATTTAATTAAAGAGGATGATGTTAAATTAAATCAAATAAAGATTAATTAATTTAATTTAAAGAGATGACTCTAGAAAATTAATTAAATAAAGTGAATCATTTAATTAAAGGAAAGACTATAAGATTAATTAAACAAAATGATTTATTTAATTAATGGAAGAGAATGACTTAATCAGATAAATTTGATTTATTTAATTAAGAGAGGAAATATGATGAATTTAATTAAAAAAAGATTATTTAATTAAATAAATTAGTAAAGGGAGTGATTTAGGATGAAACGATGTTAGTGAGATAAGGATCAGGTGTGTAGGATCAATTTGTATATTTTTCGTGTCTACAGTCTACAATCCCATAGATGGAATAGTCTTCTTTAGGGAATGGTTCAACCGGGGTCACATAAATGACGGGTTTCTTAGGGCTTGGAGGAGCCATAGAAACCACTACCACATTTACTGATTCCTCATTTGGTGAAGAATTTTTCTTAGAAGATTTACAGATATAGGAGAGTGCGTCTAAGAAATCATCTAGAGCATCTTCTAACATATCAAAATATTGATCAGAGAAAGAATTATTATAACTATGTGACATTATGAAAAGGAATCTAACGGTTCATGTCAGGTTCACCAAAATGTGATATAAGAGGGATTCACTGCATGTGGGTCTCTTTATTCTTAGGAGATCACTAGGGAATGAACTTCCCTTATACACCTCAACTTAAACAAATCGATAAAACTATGAAGGAAAGTGGAAAAATAATCTCAGACCCCGAGAGAGTGAGACTTCAAGATTCCTACCTTTTGTTGAGGAGCTCTCAGCCAAAAGACGTCAACACAATTTGAGGATTCCATCACGGTGTGATGTCATCCAAAATATGCGTTGGCATCCTAAGCCGTGGAGAACTCAAGATCTCAGGCAGATGAAGTTGGATCTCACTTCTAGAATTGGGTCGAAAGATTAAAAGACTAGATAATTGATAGAGAGATAGAAACTAAAGAGAAATACAAAAGAGCTCGAAACAAGATTACCTTTGTGTGCCCAAATCTTTATTTCGGGCTTCACTTCGTAACCTGAACACAAAAGATCAAGGGGAAAAGGTTGGGGCTGTATAGGAGTTTGCCTCAATCAAACCCCCATTTTGGTGTTCCCACCTCCACAGATAGCCAAGTTTGGAAAAGAGTGTAAAGGAAGTAAATAAAGTGCATGGTGAAAGGAAAAACCACTTTAGAGTAGAGCCCGTGCCACAAAGTAGTAAATGCGTTAGTAAGAAAGAGTGCAGGGAGAGAGCGTTTCCCATAGGTCAAGAACCTCTTTTGGAGCACATGAGTGCATCGCTATGTGCTTTCTTGAGAGATGGTAGCTTCTTGAGAGCTTGTATTTTTTGGAGGGACCTCAGTTTGACATGTCTTCACCTGCAAAAAGTGCTTCTATTCAAGGATAGAGCTTACCCAAGACTAGAGAAAGTAGTGATAATGCTTCAATTGATGATTTCCAACCCCAAAATGAGAGACAAAAGGGGGTTTTCATGCATGCAAGCATAGAACAGAGCCATTTCACTTGAGACATAACCACCAAGAAATGTTTCACAAGGGTCAGGGTTCCATATTTGTCATTTCAAATTTGGAAAACTGCCAAGATGCTAGCACGCCATGCAGACGTCTGCATGCCACACAAGCGTCCAAAGCCTAGATTTTTGGGAAATGCCTTGTCAGGATTTTGTTGTCTCACCATGTGTCCACATGGATTTAGAATCATGAAATTCTAACTCATGGGGTTTTTCATTTAATGTTTCTAAGGTGTCATAAATGTTAGGAAAGATGAGCAAATGTGGAATTGCCCCTAGGTACAATTTTGCAACATTATAGTTATATATATTTATATTTTAAAGGTATAGAAGACCATGAATGATTGAACCAAATTATATGCTTAATATTCTATTATCTATTTTAAATGGCTATTGTAGTAAATGTGCCTTACTAAATGTTGATTGACAAACCCGTTAGGAATGTATGTAAGTAGCATGAGATACAAAAAAATAAATTGATACAAAAAAGGGAATGATGTGTACCTAACTTTAGTACAAATTATTTTCTAATGTGTTTTGTGTTGTTTAGAAAAGGATAATATTTGGGAATGAACTAGGACCTTTGTATATTGCATAAAAGTTTGAAAAAGATTATCGGTCAAACATCATCAATGATAAATCAAGACAATGCTTACCAATAAGTATACCTAAGGTGAATTAGCAAGGTAAGTTATGTACATTGGATATCAGGTCACATGATGATATTTAGTAATAAACAATTGTTTAAGGACCCATTAATATTGTAGTTAAATAATTAAGGTTAGAATCTCATTATTGTTAAAGAAAGATTCAAATTATTATCCTACAATCGAGGAAGGTAAAAAATTATACATATAGATATATTCATATCCACTAAAATTGAATTGAATCTTATTAAAATTGTGAGCAGGTGATTATCATGATTCCTTAACCAATCATATATTAAGAAAAATGCATATGAGATGAGTGCTAATAGGAAGAAGGGAGAACCATTCAAACCCTTGCCAATACTTTACTTGGGTGAAGTTCTCAAATGTGACCTTGTGTAATGAAAAGTAAATCAAGGTGTAGGTTAGAATTAAGGGTCAAGTGAATATTATGTTTGTGGTTTATTTGTTTTGAATTTCTAAATGATACCTTAGAACCTAGGAAATGTTTTGAGGGTTAATGACTATGGGTCATGTGTAGTTGTGCCTATGAAGATAATGCTTGTGAATTTTGAATTGTGTGTGGTTTGTGTTTTGTGTTTTAATTATTTGTGAAGTCATGTTATTATGTGGTGTAAGTGGTATAAGCGATGAGAGACTCAACAAAGTCTAAAATTCAGACTCACTCTTTAAAGGGAGTTTAAGAGGGCTTAAAAAGCTTAATTTAGGGTATAATAATGTTTTTTAGGATCCTAGGTTAAATACTTAGGGGTGGGGTCTCATTTAAAGCCATAGATATTATCCCTCATAATTTCCCTTGAAGAAGGGTGGTAGGTTTTTTTAGTCTTGGGGAAAGGGTAGAGTGTGGAGTCTTTCAAACTCATTTATGAGAAAGGACTCAAGAGGTGTAGTGTTCAAATTTCACCCACCTCCTCTTAATGGCGAGAGGAATTTATTGTTAGAGTGAAACACACTCCAAACCCTCCCATCTCCCCAAAAATATCACTCAAGTGTGAACGCATGTGTGGATTTGAGCTTGAGGGATGCATGAGAGAGTGACACTTGTCGCCCTCTCATTCAAGAGATTCAAACTTGGATCTCTATTTATCTCCATGTAGAGGAGAAAAATGACACCTCTCGTCCTTCTTAAGGGGCGAGTGTTCCTCTGCTACCTCAAGGGAAAAGTTCGGTGCCAAAGGAAAAAGGACAAGAGTTTTGACTATATTTTATGTTTTATGATGTTTTGAGAGATAAGGATTTTAAAGACCAAAAGAGTAGACTTTAGAGGTCTCATGAGCAAGTTGATTGGCTCTTAGCTAAGGATGACAACGCGATGCACAAATATCCTTGTGGCATGTTGTAGTCTCATACAATCTAAAAATAGAGCTTGTTGGTAGAAACACTAAAGAATCTATTAACAGTTTGAAGACTAAAATTTGAATGCTGTGCTAATTTAACAAATTAAAGGAAATGACAAGAATAACATAAAAAACTAACATGCATTGATCAAATGAAGTAAAATGAAATGACAAGATGGGAAAGAGGAGAAATAACTCACAAGAGTTCCAACACCATGAAGCCTCCCACAATGCTCCAAATTGACAGCTTGTGCACATGAATATGGGGAAAAATAGTGGGGTTGTTTAGGGGTTTGCCTCAATCAAACCTCCACGCAATTTTTCCCAATTCCATGAACAACTAGATAGACAGATAGAGAAAAGAATGTAGATGATAGAAAAATAGATTGACAAGATAAACAAATAGACAAGATAAAATATCAATATGCTATCAAAATGTAGAGATGGTAATACAATAGAAAAGAGAGTGTAGTTACCCTCCCTTTAGCAAGCTTGTGATGTTGAAGGAGAGTATGCAACACTCAAGATGAGCCAAAAGAGCCAAAGAGTTGATGTAGAGCCAAGACATGAAATAACTTGAGAGAAAATGGTGTAGGAGAGAATGAGAATGAGAGAATGAAAGAATGAGTTGAAGGAATGAAATTGTGAACAAATTTAATTAAGAATGGATTGATTAAATGAAGAAAAGGAATTCGATGAGGAGTTTTTAGTGTTTTTGCAGCCCACAAAGGAGTTACACTTCATGGGTAGGCGGAAGTGTAACACTCCAATGTCCACAAAATTAGGAATATTTTCGGGATGTTTAGGTGACACATAGACATCTGCACATCACACTAGTGTCCACAAAAAAAAATCACTTAAAGATTGAAAATAAAGGGGTTTAGGGATGACATTGAGTTAGGTGAAATGGGATTTCATTGTTGACTTTAATTAGGCTAAAGGGGGACCATGGAATACAAAATTGAATGAGGTGCAAATTTTGGTATTACATTTTTCCCCCACTTTAGCGAGCATATGTATTCCAACATGTGCGAGATAAAGATGGAGAAATAGGTTGAAGAGAATATACCTAGGATGAAGAGGACACAAGTCTTTGATTCAATATATGCAATAGAGAAGCTCAACCAAGACATGAAGAGGACCCAAATCTTCCATCCTACAAATTTGACTACAACCTCACAAAAAACATGTTAGTTGTAGACAAACACGTTAGGCAAAAAAGTGAAAAAATAGACATGATAAAATCTATAGACATGATACAATTTGAAGACATGATGTAATTTGAAGATGCCATAATTTGATTGGATAAAAGATAATGTTGATAAGTATGGCTAGCCAACTAGAGACCATACGATAAGCAAATAAGCATCTGGTTGTTGCAAATTATGTTGCAAGATAGATGCAAAAAATACAAGTCTAGTCAGGCTGCCCCCAAGCTAGACGATGAGATAATAATACATCAAGACATATTATTAAGACATTTTTTGAAAAATAAGAAAATATGATAACCCCCCTTAGAATGATGTGTGCTACACAAAGGAGCACATATCATTCTAAGGAGAAGAGAAAGACAAAGAGATGTTATGATATGATATACATAGCGAGATATATTCATGGAATGTTGTCACACAAGGGACAACACAAAATCCACAACATCAAGAAGCAACAAAGATGAAGAAATCAAGATCACATGGGGATGAGATTATTCAGGGTCATAATTGAGCATATATATAAGATTATAATGTTTATGAACTATCATCACTCCCTAAATAGATCAGAATGAGAAGAAGAGCACATGAAAAAAAATAAAAAAGTTGGTTCAACATTGAAGAGGCCTAAATTTCCCAAATCTTTGTATCATTATCAATGTGGAAAAGATGAGACAAATAGAAGTGTTATGAAAAGTTTACTCTCATGTATCAAAGTACCTACAAGGGTAGCAAGTGTCCTCTAGATGAGAGCACACACATTAACAAAAAATCAAGGGGGAACACAAAAAACACAAATCTAATCTAAAGATAAAGAAGAGGTACCATTCTAGTCTAACACCTCCAACAAGTCATTATGTTTCTAATCTAGATCATCATAGGGAGAATGAAGATGAGCCTGTAGAGGGGGGATAGAAAGATTTTTTCCTTTTGAATCACTTGCCACAAGAGCCAAAGAGGAGGCACCCTTGAGGTCTCCATCAAAAAACTCGTGCAAGGTAAATGTCGTCAATTGAGTAAAGATGGATGATAAAGTCAAAATATCCTCCAATGAGTCAAATATGCACATCTCTAGATCGAAGTGCTATTACTAGATAGAAGGAGGATGAGAAACTAGAGATTCATTTCCAACCTCTAAAAAAGGGGCAGTGAAAAACTCGGGTGAAGGAGTCACCGTACTCATCATGAGAACGATACACGACAAATAAGACTTTTTTCGACCACCATTTTGAACTAGGTCATGCTCTAACTTAGGCTTAAGAGAAGGATCTAGGGTCCTCATAGTAGCAGTGGAAGAAGGAGAACGAGCCAAAATAGACACAACCTTTGTATGGGGCATGTCTACGAGCTCAGGGAAAGGAGGAAGATCTAGTAAAGAGGTGATCACGAGAGGCTCTGCAAAAAGAGAAATCAACAATTGAACCCATTTAGGGTGAGGCTCATCAGGATCTGCTGAGGAAGTCAAAAGAAAGGTCGATGTAATGGGAAGAAAAGTATGAATGGAAACAAAAAATAGAAACAAGAGCAAAGACAAAATCAGAAGCGAAGACAGGAGAAAAAAGAGAAGTAGAGACAGTAGGGTCCCCCTCAGTCTTCTATGAGGCCTCACGTTCTCAAGAACATGCTTGTCGGTGATTCTTACACTATTGTACAAGTTGGTTACGATAAATATGGGCACTAGGAAGAGTGGGCTGAGAAGATTTTGGGGTATCTTGTTCCAGCGGAGGAGTAGTCTCCACTGTCATTTCTGGCGGAGGAGCAAACTCTTGAGGAGGGACAGGAGGAGGAACAAAAATAGAGATTGGAACCTCAACTATGGGCCCCTTTCTTTTTTCTACTTTAGATGTAGGTGGAGGAATGAGAGGATGCCTCAAAGGTTGATACATATGAACAACAAAAGAAGAGCCAGCTCTGAGTACCTGCTTCCCCTTACTATAGAGGGTGGGTTGGGGGATAGTGGGAAAAATTGGGAGTTAGAAAACTTGTGATTGAGACTTCTAAAACACGGGTGCCTTTTCTTTTCCTATGCTAGGAACAATAGGAGGAATTGAGGACATTGTCAAGGGTTGTGAAGTCGCAGAAGAAGAGGAAGAGGGGGAAGGCATATGGGTGAGATCTTACTTGTCCTTAGCCTTCAGAGGTGTAGATAACAAGGCATGTTTTTGCATGTGCATAGAGGCCTTTAAATAAATTGCATGAGAAGAAGGTGGGTAGATAATATTAGAGACAAAACCTCCAGTCTTATACCTAAATTAGGCCTTATAGAGAAAGTACCCTCTAGATGGTAAGGGTCTGATTGAAGCAGGCCAAAAATGATCAAGGGAAAAACCCCCACATGACACAAGTGGTTTGTATCTAGTGTCCTAGATAGTATACACCATTCCATCATGAGGAAACTTTAGATATTTATGGACAACCGAGGTGACCAAATTTATGGAGACTAGCCATAGAATTCGTAGTCTAACCTTGAATAGGTCGGATTAGGGTATCACAAAAATGGGACTTCAAGAGACTTAGGTCCAACAAGGACCGACAAAGAGATAAAGCCAATGGGGAGAATAAAAAGACCACCGTGTGTATAAAGAATGGTTTGCAATTTCTCTTACTTCTCCTTATATAATTTTTTTATGAAGAGGTTCTCCTCAGTGATGAAATTGACTTGACTAGTAGGGTCAACCATAACACCAGTCATGACATTGTTATTGACTCAAGTCGGTATGTACAATAGAGAAGGTTTTGTGTTAAGCAACAAGTCACATGGTGTGAATTTTATGTCAAGTATTTTATCCACATGATGTGAAGGATGAATATGAGTGAATAAAACCATGTTCACATATTCAGATGGGTTAGGATTGAAAAATGAAAAAGCAAATGTTATGAAATTAGTAGAATGAGAAGGTAAATGATCTGTGTATATCTACAATTGGTTGTTAGGCTTGGCTATAGATTTATTCAAATTTTGTTTCTTACCATCAATTCAGATGGTACTGTTGTTGATGTGGTCTTGGATGACATGTCTAAGACACACACATCATTCAGTATCATTATTAAACACTTGGTAGTTTGACAAAACAAATTATGCATCATACTAGTTAGGATAGGGCTCAGACAATAGTCTTATTTCTAGGAGGGAAATTAAACTATCTTTTAACAATTTCTGAAGAAAATTTTTGTAGGAATCAAATAACTTCATGAAGATTTTGTTATATCCTACAAAATTATTTTCAATAGGAACATATACCATGTTCACTATTGCTTTATTATTTTTTGATTCCCTAGATACAAACATGGCTAACCGATTATCCAAACGAGAGGACAAGGAAGAATCCCACACTATGTCAATGTTTGCTAATATTCACACAATGAAACACACATATGAGCAAAGGAAGGGTACTTTATCAAGAGGAATTTTTCTCCCAATACTGACAATAGGTTTTTGATGAACACACATTGTACATCGGAGTTCGACGGGGTGTGGGAGATTTGGGAGAACATAGATTGATATCGAGTGATGAAATCAGTTACTTTTTCATGAGTTCCCTGCTTGCACCAGACAAGATCAATGAAGGTGATCCTTAGTCCAATGTTTTCCTAAAACTATTGAGAGAATTTATTCACCAATAATCAAAAGAAAAGATGGAATTATGAGGAAGTGAGCAAAACCATTCCAAAGCAATGTACTTCAGGGAGCATGGGAATAGCTTTGCTAACAAAGCATCATGATAAAATAAGTTAGTACACATGGCGGTGAAAGACGAGACATGCATCAATATATCTCCCCTACCACTGTACTTATCAAATTTAGGAATTTCCAGCCTTTGAGGGATGGGAACATTCAAGATTTTGAGGGCTAGAAGACTATGGTGGTGATACAGTTGAAGCATGGATTGAGAGGTGAAGCTAGTAAAGTTGGCCAACTATGATTGCATCTACCCCATGTTTTGTAACAAATCATTAAGGATGGGATTAGTTGACAAAGACTAACTAGTTGAGGCACCAAAGGTGGTGGGGATTCAGGTTCTGGATGTAGGAATTTCAAATCCCAAAGGGACTCAGTTCACTCTGATCAAAAGAACCTCCAAGGGTATGGTGTTAGTATTATTAGCAATGGTAATAGAGGGAACAAAGGGACTTGTGTCTACCATATGCATGGACACTCCTAGCATTGAAACATACAACTGGTGCTAGTGATTTCCAACTGGACATATTGAGGGTTACTTGAAATATAAGTTTACGAAGGGATGCATGGGTTTCCATAATATTAGGGTAAAATCATAAAGTTGTGTCACACTTTTGACCAACTAAATAGTTTTGAGCAAAAAAATTGACCTAAACAGTTTTGGTCGAACCAGTTTCACCCAAAACCATGTGGATTATACATGTCACTTAGAGTTTTGGACAAAACCCTTCTGTCGAAATCATAAAATTTAAATTTTTCCCTTGCCACATCAAAATGTGGCTTATTTTATGTGTGGGGTTACAATAGAAAGGATTTCGATCAAAACCCTTTCTACCCAAACTATCTATGTGGCATCTTAGTTGGTAGCCAAATCAACTTTTTAATTTTTTTTATGAAACTTTTAACTTCAAGTAAGCATTTCTTTAGTTAGAATGATATTTAAAAATAAATAAAAATACCCTTTTGTAGACCTTGGAGTGTTGAATCCAAATATGCAATTTTTTTTTATATTTTGATTTGTTTTAATTACGTTGAAGGTAAGTCTTTATTTGAGTTTCACGAACTCATTTTTCTCGTGAACAGATGAAAAGCCTCGAGAGGCATTGCAATACAGTTAAACAAATCTTAGCCATTCATTTTTCACCCATTTTCAACTATTTTTAGTTGCTTTTTACTACTAAGTTCCCTGTTGCTATTGGTTTCCACTCCTCCAAACTCTTCCTTGCTAGTATTGACCTTTCACTCCTCCAATTTGACGAGCTACAACTTGAAAATAAGGTTTCGACAATGGTTTTAGAGTATGTTTATTAAAATGAAAATTATGGCCAAGATCCTAGCACATTTAGGTTTTAACATTATGACATCCTTATTATTATATATTATATTCTTTAACATAACTATTATATATATATAAAATTTTAATAATTACTAATTAATAATTATTATATTCTTATGTAATACAAAATATAATTAATATATTATATATTTTATAAAATACAAATTAAATTATATATAATATAATTATATTTATTATTATATATAATAGTATATATAGATTATATTATTATTATATATTATATTCTATAATACTAAATACTAAATATAAATATGAAATTATTATAATTAATAATTAATATATTTCTATATAGATCAAGTTAAATTAATTTATAAAACATCTCATAGTTTAATTGATCTTTAGATAGATTGGGAAAAAGAGAACTATATATATGTTAATATGTTAGAGTATGTGGTGAATATAATAGTCAATACGTAAAATAAAATAAATATTATTATATAATAATAATATATAAACAATATCATTTTTAAAATGACACCTAAAAATATCATTTTTAAAATGACCTACCAATTGACCTCATGTACTACATAGATGTATGCAATTTTTTTTAATATTTTTCCCTAATTGACCTTCCACACCTCTTTGGTGTACCCATTGCACACCAAGGTGTGATTGCTAGTATATTTTATTTTTAAAATAATGTAAGTAGGTTGTTAAAGTTAAAAAAAGAGGTTGATTAGAAATTTTAAAAAATAGTAAATATATATTTAAATTTTTTGAAAAATATATGGTGTACTAGAGAAGAGAATCCTCTTCAAAAAGGTATAATTTTTTTTTTTGAATATGATTAAAAAAATGGACAATAATTGATGTCAAATTCTGACAAGTCTGACTTTAAAATGTTATTACAAGAAAAATATACATCAAAATTTTAATTTTTTTTCATGCACTAGATATTGAAGTTACCTATTTGAAAAAAAAAAATTAGGGGACAATTTGGTTAAAACACTTATCCTTGACAAGACTAAAAATTCATAAGGGAAGTAGCTATGTAACCCCTTATCCACATTGGCCAATTTTAACATGTTTACTTAACCAAAAAAATGTGTCAATATTGCTCATTATTAACAATAATTGAAACAAATGGCATATGAATAATAACCTTCTAATAATAACCAACTGGAGAAATAAATCTACACAAATAACATATAACTTAACTTTCGCTACTTTCATAATACCTTTTAAAGCTAAGAAATAATTTATCATACTATTTATCATCAAAACATCACTACTTATGACAATAATACTACTATAAATAAACATTAAATATCAATAATCATGTCACAATCACACCTACTCACACCCATATTATATAATCAACTAACATCATGTAATTCACATTATATACAAAGTAATATTACCAATAAGTAAACATCTCGATCATTGCATACCTACACAGACGAGGAATAGAACTCATCTGGCTATCACACGAAATCAGAATAACTATAAATTAGATAAGATTAATTAATTAACGATTAAAATATGAGAATCCTTGATGTATATGAACAATCATTACTAACGTGTATTATCCAATATGAAATGACATAAAATATAGTACATAAACCATCAACAACTAACATGATCAACAAGACCACAAGAAATGAGGCCTTACAACTTTGTTTGTAAAATGAGATAACACCCTTTTTTTTTTGTCTAATGCAGAGTTAACACTACCTGCAAGTTTTCCTTTAACATATTCAAAATAAAAAGAGTACATGAAATAAGCACCCAAACCCGCATACCTATAGCAACCTATTTGTTTCTCACTATAAACACTTCATATGCTTAAAACCTACCAAGTATGCCACAATAGATAAAATAAACCCTCAAGGAAAATAGTTAAGATAAAGAAACAAATAAACACAACTCCCACATATTCCTGTTTCTGCACACACACACATAAACACAAAAATTAGGTTAAGATAAATAAACATTTTCTGCATAGAAGGAAATTTAAAAAACATCACATTTTCCTTAACTTCACCTCTCAAAGTTTTAGGCACCACCCTAAACGACTTTCAAAATTGATGTGAGTAATTTCTAAATCATAATTTAATCATAGGGTGAAATAATTGTTTAGGATGTGTTGGCAGCAGTTTACTAGAAGAATTTTAGCAATATTAGTCAATATTTGATATATTCCCCATAATACATTACCATGTTTCTCATGTGCATCTGCGCCCAATGTTAATATACTAGGGGTAAGTTTAGCCGTGTACAAAAGATTAAGAAATTCTTAACTAAGAGACAAACCCCAATGTTTTCAATAATTTGGGTTGAAATGAATATAAAATACAATACAATGAAGGAAGGTCGTTGATAAAGAGGCATGTGTAAATTAGTTTCACAATAGAAATTTTCCCTAATTATTTATACATTAGTTAGTGATTGAAATCATTTTATTTTTTTCTTTCTCTATGTCAAAATCTAGTTAATGGTAATTAATTATAAGTAGTACACACATGTAATTAAATCAATTAAAAATATTAAAAATATTAATTATATATAAGCATGTAAATTTATATTGATGAATGTGAGGATGCAGAGCGTGCAAAAGGGAAAGCAAGAGGGTGTCGGTCAAGGGTTTCACACGAGGTTTAGGAGGAGACTTGGCCCTCATCCACACAAGACCATAATTTGTGGTATGGGCCCAACAATTCCCCTGATTTTGCCTTCTTTTTTCCTGCCAAGTTGTTTGCTTTGCATCTGTGAGTTATGTGTTTTCCCTAGTTTTCTTTCTTTTTACATGCAATGATAAATCAAGGGTGTAATTATAATTATAGAAGGGGATACAGATCCCCCTGATGGCTTGTCAAATGGGTTGAGTGGTGATAATAAGGACAATCTGCAAGAAAAGTATTTTAGAGAAATAATAGCCAAGGAAAGGTGTAACCTCCCACTTGGTGCAAAATTTATTTTGCAAGCCTTTTAAGATGTTGAAGATGGGGGGGCGAAGGACAAGGTAAGTGCCATTTGACCTCCCCTAAAAAAGACGTGTTGGTTCCGAATTTTAAATTGAATAAATCTAGTTTAGAGGAAGATAATAGGTTAAAAAACCAACAATCTTTCTTGCAACCATAGAAATTTCCAAGGTCCCAGTGAGGAAATACATGGACGAATGGTTGATTAATGTGGGAAAAAAATTAGGGATTCAATATTCATATTGCAGAATGGTCCAATGTGGTTTATTATCTTTCTTAAGAACCATAAAATGTAAGAGATAGTGACTAAAAAATAGTTTTAGAATATTGGAAAAATGATCTTTTGTGTCCTATCATGGTTGTCTAATGCTTTAAATGAGGAATTATTGGCTCTCTCAAGCCCTAGATGGGTGGTTTTAAAGAAAATACCACCCAAGGTTTGGAAATTTGTTCCTCTGATTTTGGAACCCTATGGAAACATTATTAGGGTAGATGATACTAAATCCTCTCTCCCACATTTAGATGCTAGGGCTTTGGTATCCCTTTATCTTGGAATAGAAATTACAGAGAGGATAGAGGTTAAACTAAACACAAGATCCATCAATTATTATTTATAAGTATTAGGCAACAACAATGTATGTTACCTTTGTAGAAGAGAGGAACATTTTCGAAGAAATTGCCCCCTAATCCATAAAAAAACTACTAATTTCACCCCGGCCAAGAGGGTGGTAGTAATTGAATCTTCCTTAGAAAAGTCTTCTGAGAGTAAGGAAGTCAGAAATGGAAAAAGTGATATTACTAACAATAGTGTGTTCTTAGAATCACAAAAAATTGGGGCCCTTGAGAGAGTCAATAGCATGGAAATGGTGCAGCCAATAACTACTCTGGATAGTGAACAATCCCTCAAGAACCATCCTTGGTGACCGACCATGCAACCCTAAATGTTGATTCAGTTGAAATATCAAATAAATTTGAAAGTCTCATAAAGGAAATGGAAAAAACAATTCTAGAATTTGTACCTAGTATGGGGTGGATTCCACAAGACAAAGAAAAATGAAATTAAAATCAACAAAAATCACTTTCCTTCAGAGGAAGTGATTGAAAATATTTGTTTTGAAAGGAGGAATGCTCAACAATTGGTAATAGAAAAAATAAGACAAAATATCAAAAAATTAGTGCATGAAAAAAGAAATAACAAAAATGAAGAATCTTCTGAAGGTGAAGAATACATAATTAAATACAAAAATTAAGTGCCCAAGGAATTCTCTGGTGAGAATTTTGCAAATCGAGAAGAGGAAAAAGAGGAGAACCCACAAAATTTTGAAACTAAATCACCATATATGGTGGAAAATTTGGTAAATGAATTTGAAATTCATAATCAAAACACTACCATTCAATAAATGGTCATGAAATATTATTTGAACAATCTTCTACTGATAGCCTGAGGAATTGCAACGAGATGATTATTGAAAATAATAATAAGGATGACCAAGTAATCCATCCAAAAAATGGCATAACAGATTTGGAACTGCAAAAAATGTCAATTGAATCAATTTTTAAATTTGAAAAGATGAAAATTATTGGTGTTTTAGAAATAGATTCAAACCAAGAGTCTCCAAAAGATATAAGGGTTTTAGCTACCAAGTACAAACCAAAAAAGGGTAAGATGCCTCTAGAGATGAGCCTCTAAAAAATCCTAAAAGTTCCAAGAAAAAATTAAAAGGAACTATTATCCCTATGGGGAGGGGAACTTTTGTATTGTCAAGGAGAAAAGGAAGAAAAATAGTGGATCATTCCTAAACCCATTGCCAAAAGGGTAGAAGATGAGGACAGATTGCCTAAATTCTTTGAAAACTTTAGAAATGAAAAAGAGATCTTCCCAAAAGCTGGTTTTGATAAATATTAATTGTGTGTCATGGAATGTCAGGGGGTTGGAATCCCCTGACAAAAACATATAGTAAGAAGGTTTCTTAACCTGAAGAAATACAAGGATGTGGTTCTTATCCAAGAAGTAAAAGTAGTTAGCTTCATCCTAGAGACCAATTTAAAATTTATTTGAAGTGATGCAACACAATGCGTCACTAAACATGAAAAAGGAATAGGTGTTTCTACCATCCTATTGGCTAGAAAATGGGAGCAATATGTCATTGTAATTGGTGTCTCCCCTTGCAATAGGGTAGTCTAGGTTAGCATAAAGAAAAATGAATCCATCTTTGGAATTTGTTCCCATTTATGCTCCAAATGAGTACATGGATAGAATCATGGTTTGGAATTGGCTACTCAACTTGCATGACATACCATTGATTTTTTTTTTTGGGGGTTTAACATAATAGAGCAAGCTAAAGACAAGTTTGGGTGTATTAATATGGAATGAAAAGGAAATGAAAGGTACTTTTGGTAGAGGATGAAAGCAAAGTTAAACATGGTGGATTCTATAGAAGGTCAAAAAAGGGATTGTATCAGCATCTGGTATACTTGGTGTAATGCACAAAATGGGGGAAGAAGGATTTATTGTCGGCTAGATAGGTTCTATGTGAACAAGGAAAATTTCATTGTGGAGCCTATAAAGGAAGGTTGTAAGGTGGAAGTCCACCCCTACACCTTATCTTACCATCACCCCATTAAGATAAGGATCATCCTTAAAAAAGACATGGTAAAGGAAATAAACAAAGGTGAGTGTTTTCTTCTCAACATAAATATCTTAAACAGTGAAGACTATAGAGTAGTCGTAACTTCCCTGAGGGAGATTAACAAATGGATCCATAGTGGAAAAGGGGAAATTGGTAAATGGGATTTGAATGTGAGGAGATGGAGGATCCTCTTCACAACAATTGGAAAAAAAGAGCCATGGATAGAAGGTGAGAAGGACTCCTCTAAGAAAACTTGTTAAAAGCATAATCTAATTTGCAAGAAGATTCACGAAATGAGGGACTATACAACAAGCTAGAAATTACCAAAAAATCCTTAAGGAGGCTTCAAGAAAATAGGATTTATGGGTTGAGAACAAGGCCAAGCTTAATTGATTGAGAAATGGAGACAAAGGAACTAAATTTTTATTTAGATACATTAGAGAAAAATATAAAAGAAAAAAAATCAAATATGGGTGGAAGGAACCCCCTTAACCAAGAAGGAGGATATACGAAGGTAATTTCACTAGTTTTACAAAGAACTCTTCATTTGAGAAGGGGATAATGAAGACAATACTAATGATATAAATCACATTAAACAAATCATTCCCAATAAGATATCAAAAAAAGAAGAAATTGAACTTAGAAAAGAAATCTTCAAAGAAGAAAAAGGAAATTATGTCTCTGCAGAATAATAAAAAAATCATAGAGTGGATGGATTGCCAACAAAATTATATATAACATTTATAGACTATGTCTGTGATGACCTATATCTAGTATACAATGAGGCCCTTTAGAGGGGTTCACTAGGCAACAACATCAACAAAAGGATCATTAAATTACTTCCAAAGGAAGAGGCCAAAACTCTAATTAAAAACTAGAGACAAATCACACTCCTAAATGTCTCATACAAAATATTAGAAAAATTCCTAGCTAGAAGGTTGGTAGAAATCCTACTATCCTTCATCAACAACACCCAAAATAAATTTATCAAAGGAAGATATATATTGGAAAACCTAATCACTAGTTGGGAGGTGATGGAATGGGTGAGGCACTCCAACCAAGGATCTGCAACAGTTCTCCTAGACTTTGAAAAATCCTATGATAGGGTGGAATGGACCTTTATAAGATTGGCTCTTGAGGCTTTTGGATTCCTAGAAGCCTTTTACAACATGGTCAGTACACTATTTAAAGATGCAATAACACAAGTTGATATAAACAGATCCCTCACATAAGAGTTTATGTTGGAAAGATCAATAAGGTAGGGGTGTCCCCTGGCCCCAACATTATTTGTGATTACCTCTAATTCTCTCCACTATATTTTAAGGGATAATTTATCCTCCCTAAGTGTCAAGGGCATAACCCTACCCGATATCAAGGATCTTATTAAAATTCAGTTTGTAGATGGCACTACAATATTTGTCAAGCTAGATGAGGATAATCTGGATAGTATAATGAACAAGCTTAGCATCATTTGCAAAGCTTAAAGAGATAAGATAAATCTTTCCAAATCCATCATTTTGGGTTGGGAGGAAAACCTTCTTAACTAGTTAAAAAGGTATAATCTACATAGGGGTGGCCCTCAAAATTAGATCAAATATCTAGGTATTCCATTTTCTTCTAGCCCCAATATAAAAGACACATGTGGTTATGGATTAAAGATAAAATTGAGAGGAAAATAGAAAGATGGAACAAAAAATATTTATCCTTATCTGGGAGGATGTAAGTATGTCAAAATATTGTATCATCCTACGACCTTTACTTTACCTCAATTTGGTTATTCAATAACTACCAGGTTAGTTAAATCCAAAAAAGGATCAAGAAATTCATTTGGTCTGATGGTAAGGGAAAAAGTAAGAAGCATGCAGTCAAGTGGGAATGGCATTGTGTTGATAAAGAAAAAGGAGGCCTTGGTTTAAAAAATTAAAACTACATGGTATGGCTTTGGTATCTAAATGGATAATCAAAACATTGGATGGTGAGGAACCATGGAAGGTTCACATAAGTAACAACATAAAAAATGCAATCCCCAAATAAGCTAAGTATTGGAAATATCTCCCCTTATATGATCTCCTTAGTAGTAAGCTCCCTATATCTCTTGCAAGATCAAATGTGTTCAAAAGCATCTAGAAAGCTTGGGAATACTTAAAGAAAAAAATCATAAATTATCACTTCACTAAGAACAATAATAACATTTTTTTCACTCACAGGTCTATATGGTAGAATATTGAGCACAAGGGCAAGACCCTCACTTTGATTCAAGAATGCTTAGCTAAAATTTGGGCACACAAAGGAATGGAATTCTTTAGTGAATTACTAAAGTATGGTTCCTTAAAAATTTGCAATGAACTATGCACATAATACAATCTATCTCAAACTAATTGGAGACTGTACACATTAATAAAGGAAGCATGCAAAGATATTAATTTTCCTGTAGAATTGAAACATTATGAAACTCAGTATCTAAAATTTCATTGGATTGATGACAGCTGAAACTAAACACTAATTTTTTTTATAACTTTCTATTTGAATAGTATGATATTTCAGAACATGCTAATAAAAGTTGGGGACCAACTTAAAAATTAGTGGAATAATATTTTCAAAAACAATTGGACCTATGTGTTAGAGCCTAAAAAGGCTTGTTTCAGATGGTTTCTTCTAATGCAAAGACTACCTTATAAAGTTGAATCTATTGATATTGATATTTGTAGTATTTGTCGAGTACCTAAATCAATCAAACATATTTTATTTTATTTCCCATTCCTTTGATCATTACCTTTTAGTTAGACCCATTAGAAAGACTTGAGTTTGAAGGCCTATAAGATAATCAATTTTGAATTAATTTTTAGCTTCAATGATCTTTTTGGATGGTGTATGCTTTTTATAATATAAGAAACAATTTAGGGTATTGAACCCTTTACACAAAAGTCCCTTAGGGCATAAAATACCAACAAAAAAGATAAAAGTATTTCAAAGGGCATAGGCTAGAGACAACAAATAAACAATAGAGTCAAGGTTTTTTTTAAACATAAAAATATTAATGAAGAGAGCACCAAATTAATCAAACATTGGAATTTAAATAGATCCCAGTTATTAGAAGTTGTGATTTCTCACTTGTTACTTTCATAATTTTTAAATTCATCTTTCAACACAAAACCCAGAGTGTTTGTTGAATGGTGGATGACTTTTAAAGTAAAACAAGAAAAACGTAATAGACTCCCTTACAAATCATCAAATTGAGTCTTCAAAATAATAACATCCTTTCTAGTTTGCATACAATTTGGGAATGTGTCTTGGTTAGGTTGTTCATCAGGGGTGGCATCCAAGTCCTCATATTTCAACAACATTGAATTTAGTTCTAGGAACAAGCTTAGGCCCTCAATATCTACATCCACTTCCTCATCTTCTCATCCTTATTACTTTTTCATCATCATTCTCCTCTCTCCCTATTGAGTCACATGAGATTTCATCCACATTGAGGTTAGGGATTAAACAATTGGCTAGCCTGTGAGACTATCTAACACTCAGATTAGGGTTGTTAGCCTCTACAAATTTAAGCCCTCTTTTAATCTAACCCTTTTCATCAACATTAGTATTCTTGATTTCATCTTGCTCTTCAAACTTGGCTTCCTTGACATATAATGCAATTAAGGTTTTATTTTTCTTCTTACATATGGGTCTTTTGGCTCTATTACCTCTTTTACTTGATATTTTGATGGGTTTATTTTGAAGGTTACATAAACTCACCATAAGAGCTTCTAAGTGGAGTTGTGAGGGGTTTTAAAGGAGCTAGGATAAGGAGTGGATGATTTAGACTCATGCATCGAGATGGTATTATAAGGAGTATAATTCTTCTTCTTCCTTTTAGAAGGTGACATCTTAAACTTCTCAATAGAAGAGTCAACAAGGTTCTTAGTAGGTGAGCTATTTAGTGGAGTTTCATCAATTAGCCAAGCCCTAATAGGCTTAGGAGGACATAAAGCTAAATGAAAGTGTTAAAGCCTAAAAATGATCCCCTAATGGAGTGGGATGGGAGGGATTTTAGGGTTTTTAGCCACCACATTTAGAGCTTCCTTAACCAAAGATTCAATCAAGGTTAATAAGTAAAAATGGAAGATAATAATAGACTTATTCCTAAAATGGTTAAGCTAAGTAAGATGATAGAAATAAAAAAATTTAAACAACCCTTCAAGTGTTATATACTTCATAATAATGAATTATACCGTGCCCCATGGTTGTGGGAGCTTAGATCTATCATACTTGGCATGCAACTTAATTTGAGTCTCCTTTTTTAGAGAATAGGTTCATGATTTCTATGTTAGGAACATTATTGTTCCTTATGAGTTTTTGGCCATTGTAGGACAAGCTAGTACCCGAGGTATTATTTCCTCATTAAATTCAAAGGAAATTCCCCTCATTTTAACTGAGCATTTATTCTAGGTACTCATAAATTGAATGGATAGAATCTCATCATGCTTGTTGTTGCATTCTTGAAACTGAGTAATCCCCCCTTCCATACAAATGTGCCACAACAAAGGGTTATTTTTAAACTCCTCATAGGAGCTCAAATTTGTTCTGACTCTTTCTCTAACCATATTGGTAGTCCTGCCCAAGTGGCCATATTGTAGCAAAAAATTATAGAATAAGCCTCAAACATTGGAAGAAAGGTATATCAAAAAACCGATAGGGTTTCTCAAACTAAATTGGAAATCTTCTAGAACCGAGTATAAAGGTTATTATTAAAGATAATTGAAATAATTTATGTAGAATAAATGATGATATGTGTTTGAGATAAGGAGTATCCTCAAGAATATTGAATACATCAACTTGTTCCAAAGCATAGTCCTCAAGTCTTTCACATATGAGTTTATTATGGAACCCATGCCATCAATCCTATCCAAGGGATCAAACAAAATTATTTGAGTGAGGGCCTTAAATATATAATTATTATTCATGAAAATTGATAGGGCCCAAGAATGGGGGAATCCTTCCTCACACATCAATCACCAACCAATCACGGCCTTGCTCATGACACACATCTCAATCATCACACCTCATCATACATGGTCCACATCACTACCAACATCACTAAAGAATAATGAAATAGTATCAATAGTCCTATGACCAAATAAAAACCATTACAGTTTATCGAAGCTAGCTCCATCTTAACCAAATCCAGTTTCTTATTCCAAAAATCCCATGAACCAAAGGATGGGGATTTAACAAAGAGATAAAAAATAATATATTCAATGACCCGATTTTTTGTAATGGCCATCATCATTAGGAAGGATAATATTTTGTTGCTCCTTCAAATAAGGCTTCTTACATTCTCTGAGAAATTTCCCTTATTTCTCCAACATCTCATGGAATTGAAATTAATTCCTAGATTAGCCAAAGCATTAGCAATGATGTTTCCTTCCCTATAAATATGAGATAACACATAATTATCAAAGCTAGGTAATTTTTTTTGAATGTTGTGGATAATATCATTGATAGCCCAACCCACCTTAACCTTTCCCTTCATAGAGTCTATTACGAGTTTGGAATCACCTTCAATCTACATTTTTTTATCCCCAATGAGAGGGAAATCTTAACTTCCCATAGGATAGCCACCACTTCATCCATATTTATTTTTTGCACCCTCAATCCCCTTGAGAAACCTGTAATCACTTCACCATTATGATATCTGAGAATAACCACCACTTACCATACTTGGGTTTCATTTAGCAGCCCCATAAAAAAATATTTTTCCCTAATCCATCGGGGGAGTTTTCCATTTAAAATTTTGGTGAGCTATAACTCTAGATTTCTCAAATCTAGAGAGGTCCAAGTGTATCTCCCACTTGTTACAATTAAAAATTCCATAGCGATTGGAGGGAAACACAAAATTTTCCAATTTTTAGTAGATAAATTTTTAAAAAGTAGCTTAGAGAAAGTCCTAAACACCTCCTTAGCATTCTTTTTAGAATTTTTGAAGATTCTATTGTTCCTTTTTTTCCAAATTCCCTAACATATATGGGGTTGAATATACCCCCATAAATCCCTAATCAAGGGGTGAGTGTACCAACATGTCCAATTTATAATTAATCTATTTAAAATTTCATTCATAGTCCAGCTAATACCTAAATTTTGTAGAGATAGACCCCAAATTTCCTAAGAAAATACAGTGGAAAAGCATATGTAACACCATTTCCTCCTATTTTTGCATAAAACACACATATTGGAGATTTGGAAACATCTTTTTAAATTTTTTTGGGTTAGAATTCTAAATAAATATTAATTAGTTGTTTCAGTAGTTTCCTCGATCTAAATAAACATCAAATCCTAAATATCACAAATTCCTACAAAGGGTAGGGGGAACCTATCAGGGCCAAGAGCCTTATAAGCCCCCATGGAGAAAGTAGCATTCATAACTTCGTTCTTAGAAACATGCCAAAAGAGGAGTATATTCTTTATTAGATAAATCTGAAGGGATGTTGTCCTACAACTAATCTTCCAACCTAGTAGAATGGTCAGTAACATGTTTGATTATAGTAGATTGAAAGTACTCACAAGCAATCTACCCTACCTATTCTTCAAAAGTACCCACAATTCTATTTTCTCCAACAAGTCTGTAAATAGTATTCCTCTTCATATGATTCAAAGAAAATAAATGGAAAAAATAAAGTTTGTCCCCCTCTTTCAACCGCTAGATTCTAGATTTCCACTTCTAGAATATCTTTTAAAAAAAGCATTAGCCTAGTCCTAATGTAAAGAATTCTTGACTTAGCAAGTTCCCTCAACTATATCTCTAATTTCCATTCTTGAGTGAATATCCTTTAGTTTTAAATTTAGATATTTCTTGTGTTCCAAAACACCCCTAAAGATCAACTTATTCCACCCCTTGACTTTATTTTTAATATTTTTAAGTTTTTGATTCACCCTATACATAGTAGAACCTTGAATAGGGATAATCCACCACTTAGATATACAAACCAAAAAATTAGGATGAGTAGCCCATATTATCTCATATCCAAATGGGAAAGGGCTAGTAGGAATGTTATCTTTCTAGTCTAACAACAATGGGTTGTGGTCTAAAACTATTTTAGATAAAGAAAAATGGTTTAAGGTGTTGACGACGTACCAATTAGAGGAAACCATGAATCGGTCTAGCTTCACTTAGATAAGGTTCTTTCCAATTCTCCTATTAGTCCATGTGAATAACTAATCTTGAAGGTCTATGTACATGAGCCTAGTTGAAATAATTAGGTCAACCAAATCATCCATGTTGTTCGTGTGGTCTATTAAGCCCCCAAAAATTTTAGAAGAAAAAAGGGGGAATTGAAATCCATTGCCATCATCCACTGTGCCTCCTTATTACCCAATATTTGAGAATCCACATCATTCTTGCAGAGAGCCCTTTTGGAATTTATCATATTAGGGGCATAAATATTTATTAAATTCCATTATAACACCATGGAAGTGAATCTAACTCCCAAACTAATTTTAGATTGATTGAATAGAGTACTAGAAAACTTAGCAGGGTTCCACATAGTAACCAAACCTCCCAAAGCCCCAATAAACTCACAAATAAAGTATTCAACAATGGGCCACAAATATTTAGCAATGGATTGAATTTTTTTTTATTCATTTTAACTTCTTGAAGTAAAATGATATCTATCTTATTCTCTAAAATACAAAATTTTTAGGGAAAATTGCTTTTGAGGGCTATCAATTCCTTGGACATTCCAAGATAGAATCTTCATTTACAATTATTTTTGGAGGACATCTCCAATATTATTTTCTTACCAATTCAAATTTCTTTTGATACTTCTCTTTGTCTTGTTTGTTGCTTAGATAGCCTTCCAACCTTAGTCTTAGTGCCAACATCTGCTTTTTTATTTTTTCCTTTCTTTTTGGGGGTTGACCATGCTTCCTAGCTAGAGGAACATTGAATATTAGTTGGATTATTTGAATATTCTATGAGTGAAAGGATATCTTTCATAAGGGTGTTGGGTGTATTTATCTTTATTTATGTTACACATTGCAAGGCTTCAATAGGTTGATGGGAGGTCGACTTTGAGATTTGATATCTATGGTATTTACTATTTATCTCCCCCTCTTCTTTTTCTTCCATTATAGGGGGTGAGGGGGCATTAATCCTTAAAACATTTGGTTGCAAGTCAATTGGCTATCTAGCTCCTCTCATAGAGCTTTCTTTCCTAACAAGGGACAAAGCTTTAAAGGTCTTCTTCTTCTTAGGTAGATCAATCTTAACTCCTTTAATGTTATCATGTTTCGAAGGGGAGATGAGGATATTTAGGATTTTATCTTTGAAATGGTAACCCTCTGACCCATCCATTGTTGTAACCAAAGGCTCTTTAATTTTTTTATTTTACTTCATAGGGGCTTTGCAATTAGTGATTAAATGTCCTTTTCTTGAGCAATTTTGCTAGAATACCATAGCATTTTGATATAGAATTGGTTTCAATCACTTCCAAAACTTAGAATCAAGAATGATTAAATTAGGAAGAATCCTATAAATATCAACATACACATAAACAAGAAAAGACAAACTTGGACTTATTTTTTGTGATGTTGTCCATTGAAATAAAGTGTCCAATAGAATTAATTACAATCCATTGAAACACCACTTCATCCTGGAACTTGAGAGGGAGCCTAGGGATCCTGACCCAAACAAGGGTTATTTTATTTAGATCTACAATAGGGTCAAAGCCTAGTTTCCATCTACACAAAGATAAATTGGGTTTTTCGTATATCTAAGGGCCTGTGGTGAGAATCGATAAAAAAATATCCTTGCAAGTGAACTTGAAGAGGAACATACCACCAACCATAACAATTACGCCCACACTTCCTTTCAGACGTCACTAGCTACAGTCTAGTGTCAAACCATATCAATGGTGGGGAAGAAAGAGAAAAAACTACCCACCAAGTAATTCTCCTTTGAGGGGATGATTCTTTCGACCATGGAGTCAAGAAGTTTTATTTTCATTCCATCTGCAGACTCAAAAAACTTAGGTATTATAATTCATCACAAATTTTCACCTTAGGCATCGCCCACAAGAACACTTTTCTAAGCCTTGAGATTCAAAACACTAGAAGAGTTCACGAGATCAGGAGGACTGTCCAAAATAGGGTGAGGACTTTAAGGAGGGCTCCTCGGATTTGGAAGACCAACCAAAATAGAGGCTTCAATCATTTGTACAACCATTGCAAGTGGGGAGGGGGGAGGGGGGAGGGGGTCAAGGGACCCCATGACTATTGGAAACCATGCACAAAGAAGTTTTAAATAGGCTAGAGTGGGAAAACCTTATAAAATTTTATGTACTCATATTGTGGATGGTCTATGTTGCATGTGTGTGAATAAAGAATAATACATGAATACCTATCATTAATTCAAACGAAATCAATGAGTGTGCTCCTTTTTAATACATGAATTTTATAGAATCCATGATGACAAAAGATGAACCTTTAATTATTTCTTTTCTTCCAACTATTAGTTTATAGATCCATTTAATTCAAACCAATCACAAATTTGGCCTACTACCATACAACCTAGAAATGCATCTTAATATTTCATTGATAATTTGGCCATGAAATATGTAGGGATTTTAAAGTCTATGAATTCATCTCACATATATGCGTATACTAATAATTTTTTAGTAGTGTGTATGCATTGAAATAGAGAAAAAATATAATTTGAGTTCATCCATCTAATTCTTCATTGGGCATTGTGAGTGTGCATAGGGATTATGATCCCTTGTAATATATTGATTACAAATTTTCAACTTTGGATTTGGTCTCATGTTTCTTGGTTATATATATATTCATGGTTAATATGCATTATATTTTTTCAAAGAGATAACTAATAATTCTTGATTATGATTTTATGAAATTCTCTAGAAAGGATTCACCCTAATCTATTAAAAAACCCTTACTATAGTTTGAGGTTTGACCCCTTGTTGGCTACTTGATCAATGATTTGGCTCAGATGACACTTGATGTGTTGAAAGGTGGTATATTCAAATTTATAAGTTTTATGAATCTTTTAAGAGATTTTTATCCTAATCTGTCAAGAATCCCTTACCCCTTATTTTTGTTAGATTGAATGCCTTGTTGACTACTTGCTAGGAATTTTTTAGAGTAAACTCTCTCAAGAAAACTCCTCATCCCTTACTTTGTGTGAGGGCCCCTTGTTAGCTATTTACTATGAAATTTTCACCCTAATCTCTCTCAAGAATCCCTTACCTCTTACTTTTGTGTGAAGTTGGACCCCTTGTCAACTACTTGATCGACAACTTAGTTCACATGATACTTCATGTATTGAAAGATGTTTTCAATATTAAATTATTTAATATAATTTTATATTTTATATTAAAAAAAATAAAATTGATAAATAAAAATGTTCTAAATACCCTTTAAACCATAATAATTTTTTTATAGATAATATATTTTATAAAAACTATCTCAAATATTGAAATTCATTAACTATTAGATAAAAATGTACTCTTTAATCAAAGAAACAATGTGACTACATTATTTTAGAATAGTTATTTACGTCATTAAATAATAGTGTAAGGAGAACAATATGCATGTAAGAATTTAATTAGGTTTTAATTAAAATAATAGTATACCCTTTTTCCCATCATATTAAAGTGAATTCAAACATCATGGCTATGATGTAGTTAAATGTGATGCCCTATGGCTCTTTTAATCATCCCCATTGCTGTGTTGTGCATTACATTTTAATAAAATTATTTGTTGTGATCTAAAGAGTGAGACTGGTTAGGGGAGAGTTAAATTAGGTGACTATAATTACAGGAAAAAACATAGTTGTCTAATCAATTTCTAGTTCGGAAATATATAAAAATGTGAATAAGTACTGTTGAAAAAATTGGGAGAGTTGGTCATTATCTTGAATAAGAAAAGGAATGAAATTACAAAAGTCAAAAATACAAAACAGACTGTCCCATATATTATTTTTAACCTTGTACAAATGAAATGCATAAACATAAATAAAAATTAACAAGACTGGCTGTCCCATAAAACTATTATAAGTTTTTCTTCTATCAATCAAGCTCGGAGCAAGCATTTCTCTCTGACAGCTAACTGTAGCAGATACGTACTAAGTTCTACCAACTAAAGAATGGGATTTACCAACAACCCTGGCTTGTAGTCAGTTACCTGAATACATCAATATTCCCTGCACCCACCTGCATTTGCCCTGCGTGCAGAAATAGCAACGAACCATACAAGTCCTCTCTCCTCCATTGGACACTCTTTTTCTCAGATTTTCTAGAAATGCAAACTAGAATTGTAGTATTGTCCATAAGTTAATGGGACATCAGATTTTGTTATTTTTATTTTTTGAAATATTGATTTTCTGTTATTCAATTTGATAATGAATTCTTATATTTTTTTAACTATCTTTTGGTTGAAATGCGCAGTAGATGATTGTTACTGATATGAAAGTTGTTGAGATTATGAAGAATATGTAGTGCTATTGACTGACTTTTTTGGCTGATGGTTTGCTGTCGATAGGTTGATTGCTGCGTATTGTTGTTTTCTTTTATTATCAGCTGCGCTTTTTTGTAAAAGGTTCCGGGCCCTTTCAAAACCCTTTTTTTTAATCTCTAATCAAAACTATCTTTTGGTTGAATAGATTTTGAAATGAAGTTACTGTTAAATTCTTCGGTTAGTCAATTCAATAATGAATTCCTCAATTCTTTCAGCTATCTTCTGGTTGAATAGATCTTGAAATGAAGTCGCTACTAAATTATTTGTGTAAATGATCGAGATGTCATTGTAAGTTTTGAATTCCATATTAGATGTTCTTTTCAGATTTGAGCTTGCATCTGGGGACAATAAGAACTTTGAGCTTTAACCAATTAAATTCAATCTCTTGAACAAGTTACAATACTTTTGAATTTTCATTGTTATAAATTTATAATATATTATATCAATTAATGTATTAATTAAATTAATATAAATGTATTAAATATATCTGTGTGAAAAATGAAAAAAACTATATTATTTTATTTGCTAAAAATAATTGTATTTTATTTTAATTTAGAATTATTTTAAATTTTTTTTTTTTTATTTACTTAAAAGTTATTTTAAATAATTAATAGTTAAATAAAAATAAGTCTTCAATAAAGAATGTAAATAAAATAAAATAATTTTGAAATAATTTCAAATAAATTAAAAAAATTCAAAATGAGAATAATATATGTTCATTTTATTATTATCAAATTGAATATAATATAATTATTAAAATAAATACAATATAATTATATATTCATATTAATTTTTATAATCAATAATTTAATATAAATATTAAGGTTCTAGGAAAATTCATGGCGAATTGCTGGCGGTGAATTTTCCACACGATGAATTTTCCAAATATTAATATATTAATTATATTATTTATACCAATAAAATATTATAAAGTTTCATTTCATGACAAAAGATTGAAGTAATTACAAATCAAACTCATAGAATATAATAATTTACATATGATATCAATATAGATTTAACTAGCATACATATATTAATTAATAATATATATAAAAAATGCTGAAATTTATCATTACTTAACATTGTTCGTCTTAAATTCTAAATATAAAATATTTTTTAAAACTTTTTTGATCTTATACACTCTTTTCAAAAATATAAAATGTATTAACTCTATGTTTTTTTAGTTTTCAATGTATTATATTATTTTATTGTAGATTTAAAAATATTTTAATTAAAGAGTAGGAAAAACACTTCATATTACATAACTATTTTAATTTTTTTTTACTATTTTTACTATTCTATGTTTTATTTTATTTTATTTTTAATAAATAATATACATATTTATGTATAATTTATTATTTTATTGATGTAATAATAAAACCTACTTCTAAAAATAGTTCTTTCAGTAAACTACAAATATTAATTCTTAAATAATCTTAAAGGAAAATAAAACAACTCTTAAGTAAATAGAAAAAGTTAGCCTTCACTAAAAAGTCGAATTAGATTTGTTGAGTTTTTATTGACACAGACTCACATACTGGTAGAATTTGTTCTATTTTGTAATGTTGTATTGTTAAATTATAATTATGTAAAAAATGAAGTGTTAGAATAATTTATTTCACATAATGATGAATAAAATAATTCTTAAATTTTAATATTTTAATTTATTTTTATAAAATTAATTAATGATTTTTATGATTGATTATTTTTATTTAAAATAAAAGAAAATAATAAAAGATAAAATAAATAGAATAGGATATATTCACTAAAAGAAATCTCTTTCAAACAAAGTAAGAACAACAAAAATGTTAAGGAATTAATTTAGATTGTTGATATAATTATCAAGTAAGCTCTTTGAATTGTAAAGATGTAATCATAGTAAAATAAAATTATGTGGCCCACAAACACACACAATAACTCTTAATTAAATAAAACAAATCTTAAATAAATAAAGTAACTCTACAAATACAAATAAAGCAAACAATGTAAATAAAATAAAATAACTCTTAAATTTAATTCTAAATTAAAATAACACTTAATATAATGTATTTAAAATGTGATAAAAAGGATCTATTCATTATTGTGGGTTCCAACTATTAGCTTGGAATCCTCTTAGTCAATGAGAAGGATTTTTGAACTTTTATATCTTTACAAACCTCTTAGAATGGTGTGTCTCACTATATCAATTTACATGTGATTTTTTGTCAAAAAAATTAAATTGTGTAATAAAAATTAAGACCAAAATAATTTTGTGAGTTGAATGAAAGACCTACACTAAATTGTAATGATTGGAATCATGTTCATTGACAACAATATAGAGAACCCAATATTCCAAAGTGTTTGGCATCATACTCATTGACAACAATCTAAAAAAATGCATTAAAAGCAATCCTTTTAAAAAGTACATTGAAAATCTGCCTAAGAATCATATAACAAACCAAAATAGTAGAAAAAACACTTTGCGTTCACTAATAAAAATAAGGAAGAATAAATGTGTGTGGGGTGGCACTACCATTAGATTCTAGCACCCAAAACCCCTACTTAAAAGCCAATCACTAATTTTAGTGCTAAATCAATTTCCATCATTGGGAAGTGAAGCCAATTTTCATTGTTCTAATTTCGTCAAATCTTAAACAAAAAAAAAATATAAAAACTAAGAAAAAAACCATTCTCTACAACTAGTGTTGCAATGAGAATGAATTGGTGAGTGAGAGTTGACCAATCAATAGCATGACTATGACCACCACCACCATAAATTATAGCATACATATTTCTTGTTCTTCTTTTTATTTTACTTTAGAGAATTGAGATTGCAAAAGAGAGACTAGGATCAAGAGTAAAAGCAATAAGAACTCCAGGGTGGCATTAGGCAAGGACTAGGTTCAAATATTGCCACTTTGTAATGGTGAGTAGAATGAACTATTTTTTTTCAATTTATGTGTTTAGAATGTGAATATTTTATGCACCAAAAATCACATATTCTTTCATCCATATTATTTTGTCTTTGTACTAGCATTTCATTTTATTGTTGACAAAATAGGGACCCTCTTTTTTTTTTTTTACGTATCGTCATTCTTCTTCCATTTTTATTTTTCTTTCCCTTTTCTCTCCTTTTCTTTTCCCTTGTTTTATTTATTTTGAGTTCCTTGTCGAGATTTGGGAAATCATGCTTCCTCATATCGAAATACCTACTATGTTAGGCCCGATCCTTGAACCCTGCTTCGACATTCGATGTTTTTTTTGTCTTTCACCCTTTTGGGCTTTAGACGTTAGGTCTTCAATCTACCGAATACTCGATCCACAAGGCCTGCTGGTGGCAATGTCTTTTCACCTCGAGCCTCGTGCACGTCAAATCAATCATTCAAAATTAATACAATAACAGTTTTTTGATGTACCATCAATCAAGCCATAAATGAGGCATCAATGGAGGGTATAACCAAGTTTGATGGCTCATTCTTACAATTACCCTTTGCTTTTACATTCAAGAGCTCTGCAAATTGTGTTAACAACTTCTTATGTGAGTTTCCTTTGCCCTTTTCACTGTGATTCATTGTGCTTTGGTTTGTGTTTGGTTTGTGCTTGTGCTTGTTGGTGGTTTCTTGTGCTCGCTTTCTCGTGGGCGTGTTTGTTCTTTCGTTGCTTGTTCTTGTTTGTGCTTGTTCATGGTGTGTTTTCATAGCTTTCTTCTTTTCTCACCTCCTTGGCACGATGCTTCTAGGTTAGAATGAAGCCCTTATCAAGTTTAAAATTTTAAATCTTCCTCATGGGTATATGCGTGTTGTTTTGGCATTTTCTTTGTGTTTTTTTGGTCTAGTTTTGAGCATTCCCTCATTTTTTCCTTCCTTTTGTTCTTTGTTTGTTTTTGCTTTGTTTCACTCCTTTTGTTTTTTTGTTTTTTTGTTTCTTGCTCTTTCAGATCAACTTTCCCTCTGGAATGTCAATCGAGGATGTTTGTGATGTCATCAATGGGGTGTTGGGCCTCGACCTTGCCATGGTTTTCTTTCTTGCCTTATCATTTTTTGGAACCTCATCAGGTGTCAGGCATCAGACATACTACTTACTCATTAGGCTGGTGCTATAACAAGCAATATGTCAAACCTCTAACCTCTAATTTTTGGCACTCTACCAAAGAATCATGATTTTTTGGTTAAATGTTGTAGTGGTAAATGAATAAACAAAAAAATCAAAGCGTTGACCCCTAAGGATCCAAAAAAAAGACTTAGAAAAATCCTTTAGACTTCCTTTCGGGTGTCAAACATTAGGCATACCACTTACATACTTTCTTAAATGGAGGTAGAAAGGTAAGAGGTATTCTCGATCCTCGATCCTTGATAACACATAAATACTTAGCGAGAATTTTTAGTTTTAAGAACCACATTCAATCATTGGATGTTAGGCATACCTTTTATAGAATTCATTATTGAGGTAGGAGGTATTGCTAAAGCTGACCCCAACACCCAAAACCATAAAAAAAAAGTCATCTTTGCCTTCACCAAAAGACCATTTTGATAAGCATACTTTTTAAGAAGTATAACGATGATCAAATATCAGGTGTTGGAGGGTTTAGTTACTTAAATGCCAAACTCTTGAAACAAAGGTAGATGGAATCCCCAACCCCTGACTCCTAATAGCTTTAAATTTGTTTGGATGTTGTTAGTCATACCTACCTCCTAAAACTATCACAATGCTACAAACAAGAGGTAAAGGCTAAACTCAACTCTCAACCCCCAATCATAGTGAAACCAAGCCTTCAAACATCGCTAGTCGGTGCCTTGAATTAACATTGGTAGTGCTACAAAAAAGAGGTATGAGGTAGAGTTGATCCCCAACCTTCAAAGAATCAACAACATAACTTGAACTAGTTAAGAATATTCGAGCTATTTAATAAGAGGTAAGTGGGGTACCTGATCCTCGATGTTTGAAAGATCAAAAAAATAAAGATTGAATCCTTAAGCAAGAATACTCCAACTCTTTGGTATGAGGTAAAGGGTAGGCCTGAGGCCCGATCTCTGAAATATTGTTAGATCTTCTAACCTTCTCTAAAACAAGTTATTATTTTGTAATGTGATATATATAATAGCTAATATAATTTGGTTTTGAAGGTTTTGTTTCTTCTAATGTAAGTAAATGGTGACATATAGTTTTTGTACATGTAGAAGATATGCCACCAAAGAATTCGGTAGAAATGAAGTACCAATACAAGGGCTATCATTCGTCATCCAAGATGTGCTCCCCTTATAATGAGTTTGGAGACACTGACCTTGGTCATGTGGACATGGAAGAATTCAAATGAAGAATTGGTAATGAGGAAACTAGGACATGTGATGATACAACACTTGCAAATTCAGAAGTTGCTTCTTTCCCTGTGATCGTCTAGTCTCCAAAGTCGGTCCTAACATGTGTGCATTAATACAACCACATAACTAGGAAAGTATTGGGGTTATTAGGAGAAGTGGTGCTTGATGTCAACCTAGATATGTTTGAGAATTTTTTGGAATTTCTGCTCAACCTCAATATGAGGCAGTTGATATGAAGAAGGCCACACAATACTTTGATGACCATGAGGCCAAAAATCTTATCTACATTAACAATAATATGTTGGTCACTCCCAAAAAATTATATCTATACACAATTCTATGTTGTCAATGACAACTTTGTTTATGATGTGATTAGAGGACTAGAGGTAGACTTCAACATAAGAATCTCCAGTGAGGCTATGGAAGCCTTGAAAGCATGGGGAAACTAGTACATCTAGTTGAATACTTTCACATACATCAAAGTGGTAGGCTTTCATAAGATGCTATACAAAATCCCTAGGTACCCTTCATACAAGATGATCCTTCTAGATTTCATCAAGCAGGTAAGGAAAATCTACTAGCTAACTGCTAGAAAACATAAGCCTGGATATAGCTTCCCCATCCAAATAAGGGTCTATTCATGTGAAAATATGTAGAATTCAAAGAGTTATGATGTGGATTTTTCAAAGTATATTCTTGTGTTGTATAATGATGCTCACAGTAGGTTCAACCCAATTGGCAAGATTGGCAAGGTGATTGGCTCTCTTTTTGTTCACAAGCCTAAAATTGAAGACCATTGGGCCAACTACGAGGGAGAATTCAAAGTAAGTATGAAGGATTACTGTCGGTTGATAGTAAAACTGATCAAACACTACATAGAGTCCTAGGTTTCAAAAGAATTGAAAGAAGATGGAAAATTATTGATCCCGTCTATTGCAATTAGTAGATATACAATCAACCAATATTTAATGAAGATTGCTCAGTGGATGAGAACAAAAAAATTCAAGAAAGGGCACGTGATGTCATATCTCATTCTCTCTAATGGATTAAACAACCTTTTCCAATGATGAGACTGTAAGAGCCTACAAAGGAAATTAAGAAAAATAAGAAAGGAGAACGGTCATCTATTGTTGAGAAAGCCAAGACTGGAGAGGGATCATTTGCTACTGACCTAGCCAAAGAAAAGACAATGGGTGACCCTACCAAAGTAACACAAAGGAAGAGAAAATAAAAGGATCCAATAACTATTTATTAGAGTGAGGAATAACTTGAGGAGGGAGAGATTGTTGTTGTGTTGTGGTGAAGGGGGAGGGAAGGAGATATGTAGTCTCTATATGTCTCTTTTAGAAATTTTGAAAAGAATGTAGAAAGATGAAAATACTAAGGAAGACTTGAAAGCTCAGGTAGCACAAATCATGATATGTATAAGTAATTTGATTGGACTAGGTGATACAATTGATCCTGAGTCCGTGATATAGGCTGATTCAAAGGGTAAAATCATACATTCTAATCCAAATAGATGGATTCCTACAGTGCAACAGTGGAAAGCTGATTTTTTGGCTTTAGCCAATCAAGTGTTGAAGGAATTAATAAAGTATTATCACTTAATTAGTGATGAATACAATGGAACTCAACAAATTGAGCTAACCATTGATGAATAATTATTGATATGGGAAGGTTACATCCCAATTTTGCACAAAATAAAGGAGACATCAATGGAGGAACTTCTGAAGGTTGTTGTAATAGAAGAGGAAGACTAGGATAATTTATTGGGTGGGTGAGAGTAGCTGAGTTTCAGGTGAATTTTTTTGAATAAGTGCAAGACAAGGTTGAATAAATCTAGAAGTCAAGTTGAGAAAGAAATGAACAACATTAACTAGGATATTGAAGCCTTGGATTGCATTTTTGGGAAACACTTGTGTTGGTGAGAGATCCCAACAAGATGATTGAAGAATTAAAAAATCAAATGCATGGGTAGGTCACATAGGCAGGGATTGATAAGATGATGAATAAGAAGGAAAAAATCCAATCTCTTCAGGAGGAGTTAGCCACCTCTAGTAGTCTACAATAGAAGATGGAGAAATCAGTGTTTGATCAGAAGGTAAAAATCTAGTACCATCATAGACTAGTAATGGAAACTATGAATGAAGTGGTGTTAGAATTCATTGACAACTTTACCAAGTGATTGGAGACATAAAGATTCTATTGTTGTGTTTTTGAAGTTTTCAAATAAATAATTATACCAAATTTCCACACTTAGATGAAAAATAAAGTTGGCATTAAAATTTGGGTTAATTGGGTGTTAATTCAGTTAGTTTTTTAATTTCTTTCAGTTTTATTTTTATTTGCTAAGTGTAGTTTAGCAAATTAATACTCAAACTAGGGTGCCCAATGTTTTTGTAGTTACATTTTAGTTTTATTTTTTATTAGAATTAGAGTGTTGGAGTTAGTTATGTCAAATCCACAATTATAGGGACTCAAATTTCTATATAATTTTGATTCTATATCCTTTCTAAGGATTTTAATTTTATGTAATTCTTGCAAACAAACTTATACACTCTTAGCATGGATTTTCCTACTAACTTTGTGGAGATTTGAAATTTTTGATTAATTAAAGGATTTCACCTATTTTGCATGCATCTCAATTTGGTATAATGGTAATAATATGATTATTTCACTTTAATCTAAATTGAAAATTAATGAAACCTTGTGAGTTATTTTGGAATTAAGTAAGATTTTAGTCTTAGATATGTGTGTGTTTGATGACATTTTGATTTGATAAAATCTAAAAATATTACGTGTTATTTTATTTACTTACAAGATTGCATCACTATTAATGGTAAATGTGTGAAAGATAAAAAATTATGGATTAACACATGGTATTCAGGATCCAAACATGTCATAATAAATTCTCCAAAACAAAAATTAACTAACCAAGATCAACCACTGATGACAAAGACAAGTCTTTTGGTCCAAATAGTGATACCACTACCAAAACTACCATTTGTTCACCTTTACACTCTTGGGGAGAGACTAAAACTATCATGCAAACCAAGAAGTAAGCATTGAAGCTTATATATAATATCTCCTCAACCTTCTCCTAAAGAAACTGATCATCATATGCTAGCGCAAGAGGAGAAACCCATTGATTATGTAGAAACAAAGCAATCTAGACAAACTGTAGCCCACTATTATTCAAAACTGAACTTGTGGAACACTACATCATTTGATACTACTAAGTAGTATGCTTTGGACACCATTTAATATGTTTACAAAACCACAAGGCAGATACTTTAGTTCCAGAGGAATGTGATTATTCTAGTAAGCCTTTATAAACACATTACTCTTTTGGAACACAGACTAGAACATTTTATTTGTAAATTTCATTGTAGAAGGTGTGATAGCTTGATTTCAGATTCGATACCTTCAAAACTCAATTATCTTTCCTTCAGAACTCTGAGACAAAATACTTTTTCGACGAAGTACTTAAATGATGAATTTTCTGCCCAATTGACATCAGTTTCAAATTCACCCCATCAAAACTCTACTTATTTAATAAATTAATCACAACCTGAGAATCTGATTCATAAATAATCTTGCGCCAACCAAGAGCACATGCCTTTTCCAAGGCAATGAGAATAGCAAGATCCTCCATGATATTATTAGTTTGGTGGCCTTGATATCTGGAGTAGAAGAAGATGACAAACCTAGATTTATCTCTCCCCACATCCCCCACATCAACATAACTTGGATTACCCTTGGAAGAACCATCAGTATTAATTTTCAATATCCCATCAGGAGGTGGAGACAACCTACTCTCATGATGGATTTTCCTATTGGGGTTTCTCCTCCCATTTGAAAAAGTCCTTCTAGAGCATAATCCATTTAGACCCAAACCTTGCAACACCACAACCTCCCTAGTATCCAAAGGAGCCCCAACCTCACATTTAGCTGAAATAGTCTCTTGAAGCATACCCAAAACCCATTGCCAAACTTGTAACTTCGTCAAATTTTTATCTTGAAAAATCCTATGATTCCTCCCCATCCAAATGTGCCAGAGGATGCAAGAAGGCCCAATAGTCCACACCATCTAGAGAGAGAAAGAGTGAGCATGGGGGCCTTCCCAAATTTCTCCATAAATCAGTGAGGGATGGAGAATACACACAAGAGTGTCTCCACACCGCCCACCAAAAATGCCAAATAGATCTAGAAAAGGCACATTGTAAGAAAAAATATGAGGAGGACTCTTTGCTATCACCATAGAGGTAGAAAATTGAGGGACCCTAAAATCCTCTCTTCAAAAGATTATCCCAAGTAAGTCATTTGTTATTAGCAATTAACCATAGGAAAAAATTACACTTAGGCCAAGCAAAATTATTCCAAATGGGTTTCCACCAAGCGACTTCCTCCTCCCCATATTTCCTTCTATCCAACTCCTGATAAACAATCACCACCAAGTAAACCCCTTTTGGATCAGGAGCCCAAGCCAAGATATCCCTCCTCTATAAAGAGCTGCAAACCCTACCAATAGTAATTCAAGAAAACCTTGCATAATCCATTTTTGAGCCCCTTGGAGGCCACAAGTGGGGATCTTTCCACTCAAGAACTTCCACCTAATCCAAACACTTTACAACCTTTAAATCTCTCACCTTCACCCATCTAGCCTCCTAAAATCGCAAGCTAAGATTCTAGAGATGAGGAAAGGTGGTCATGATAGGGGGATGACCGTCCCAAGAGTCAAGCCAAAAAAGAGAATCTTTGTCGTTATGAAAAATCCAGAACATTCCCTACTTGATTAAACTAGCACCTCTTTTAAGCGTGACCCATTTCATAGACCCCTTACCATCCAGGGAGTATCTATGAACATCTTTACCATCAACCCCCCTCAAATATTGGGCACTAAAGATTATAGCCCACTGTTGATCTTGATTAGTACAACATCTCTAATATAGTTTGGTAGCCAAAGCCTGACTAGTAAAAGTAACCTAACAAAGACCTAGACTACCCTGTTGAAAATGCCTATAGACATAATCCCACTTAACCAAACTCCATTTCTTGGAATCTAAAGTACCTACCCATAATAATTGCCTAGAGAGAGCATCAAGCTCTCTAATGAAGCCCGCAGGTGCAATTTGAACCATACACCCGAAGAGAGGAATTTATTGAAACACAACTTTTAGAAGTATAATCCTACTAGAAAAAGACAACCACTTGCAATTCCAATGATTGACATATCCCCTAAACTTATCTAGAACACTTTTCCAAGTTCTTCTTGGCAGAGGGGCCATAGAGAGAGGAACTCCCAAATACACAAAAGGGAGAGAACCTATTTGAAATATCAAAATATGAGCAATCCTAGATTGAATTAGAGGAGTGTTGAAGAAGAAAATAGAGGACTTCCCTTCATTAATTTTTTGACCAGAAGTCACAAGATAAATATCAAGAACTCATCTAAAGTTGTTTTCTTCCCTAATTCTAGCAACACCCAAGAGTGTAGTATCATCCACAAACTATAAGTGAGATTGAGGAGGCAAGCCTTCAACCCAACACCACCATTGAATACGTCCTTGAATCAAATGGGATTTAATAAGTCTTCCCAAACCTTCATTTATAATAATGAAAAGATAAGACAACATGGGGTCACCTTGATGAAGACGCCTAGGCACACCCAACAAAGAAGTAGGAATCCCATTAATCAGCACAAAGTAAGACATTGACGGGACATAGATCATCACCCAATTAATCCATCCCTCATGAAAACCAAAAGCATAGATGACCTTCCAAAGAAGTGACCATTTGACCCGGTCATAAGCCTTAGCTATGTTTTTACAAACATGGCCTTCTTGGATACCTCCATGGAATAAATAGCCTCCACAACAATAATAATGCCATCTTGGATATGTATGTCTACCACAAAACCCCTTACTCCTCTGAGATAACTTTGACTAGCTAGGGCTTCAATCTCTTAGCAATTAGCTTAGAAATGATCTGATACATCATGTTACAAAGAGAAATAGGCCTAAAAAGATCAAGGGAATTTTCACCTTCCCTCTTGGGAATAAGATCCAAAAAACTAGAATTCATGTCTTTCAACATTTGTTTGTTATTATGAGATTCCTACACCACCTCCAAGAGATCCCACTTAATAAGCTCCCAAAATTCTTGAAAAAATTTAGTTGGGAATCCATTTGGACCAAGGGCCTTACCTTTTTCCATACTAAAAAAAATTCACCTCCAACTCATCCAGTGAAATAGGTTGAGTGAGTGCCATATTTTCTTCAAGGGAACAATAGAAGGAACACAAGCCAAAACCTGGTTCACATCCCCCTAATCCTTGAGAGAGTCCTTTATGAATAAGGAAGAGAAATATCGAGTGGCTTCCTGAGAAATATCTCAAAAAGAGGATAACTGAGCACCTTGGGAGGAAACAATAGAAGAAATTAAAGTTTTATGTCCTCTGGCTTTAACAGAGTTGAAGAAGAAGAAAGTATTCCTATCTCTTACCTTGAGCCAATCTATTTTCAACTTTTGTTTCCAGAATAATTCCTCCCGCAACTCCCATTTAGATAAATCCTTCAGTGCATCTGCTTCCTTTATGAGGGACTCCTGGGTAATCCCATAATCTCTTATCTGCCTAGAGATGGAATTTAGACAATTCTATGCTACTGATTTCTCCTTAAAGACATCCCCCAAAAATTATCTATTCCACTTCTTTAACTGAAATTTCACAAATTAAAGCCTCTTAACAAAGGTATACATTATTGTCCCATACGGAGTCAAACCTCTAAACCACTAATCTTTCATAAGGTCCTATAAAGAATGCTCATGCAACCACATAAGCTTGAATTTGAATTTGAGATTCTTAGTACTAGCCCTCCCATGTACCAATAATTTTATAGGCCAGTGATCTAAGCCCCTCCAATCAATAATTTTTGAACTAGAGATCCACTAATTTCCTAAACAAAAAATTGAAACCAAGAACCTGTCCAGTCTCTCATAGATAGAATCCACACCACCTATTAATCCAGGTGAAATATCTATTGAGAGGCTTTATATCAATCAAATTCAACAAGGTTATATTATCTCTAAACATGATCGAAGAGGGCTCTAGATGATCCAAACCACCCCTCTTTTCATCAAGATTGAGAATAGAATTAAAATACCTAGCCACAACCTAGGGAAATAAAGGAGCTAAAGATCTCACATACCTTATATGGACCCATAGGTGAATCTTTCCAACCAAATCAGTCAAATTGTAGATATTAGAGAGCAACAAGATTTCTCCAAATCAAACCTTGAAGCAACCGTGGATAGGGAATGCCTACCCGCAAACCACCACAAGGAGATATCATTATCTTGTCCCAAATACATGTGATCCCACTAGCACTGCCTAGTGCCCCAATGTACTGAAAATGGCCATACCACCAAGGCTTGGAGGAAATATTGACCACGCCCTCCATAGACAACTTAGTTTCTTGAATAAACATAACATTAGGGGAATGATCCTTGATCATTTTTTGAAAAACCTTTTGTTGAGATATGTTGTTCAACCCCCTCACATTCTAAGAGAGAACAATCATTTTTAGGGTTTAGAAAAATGGGAGTCAAGAGGTTTAATTGAACTTGACTCCACCAAATTCTCACCCATTAACTTGATCTTATCCTGGTCTTTCTTTCTCCCATCCTTGGAGGGTTTCTCAAATTTCCCCTTCGTGAAGTTCTTTTGGTGCAAACTCAAAGAAGATGAAGTAAAGTTTCCCTTACCAAGATCCTGAGCCTCTACCATTGATTGTGAATCCAGTCGATCCATGGTTGGACTAGTCTCCACCTAAATCTCCATTGGAATAATTTCTAAAACAAAATGGTCTTGATTATAACCAGAAACCATAAATGAATTAGTGCTTATTTCCACTAAGATATTACCACTCCCATCCTTTTTGGAAGCCAACTACTTCACCTCCAAGGAATTATCATCAATTATACCCTTATCAGGACCATCCATTTGCTAATCCAGATCTTCAAGGACCTCAAAATTGTTATGACTTGCATCATCTTGCATATCCTTAATGGTTCTCTTTTCCCCTTTCCTTATTGTGAGACTTCACTGGAACAAAACCCTATTTGTTTTTTTCCCCTTTAGACATAGGGGTTTTTCCTTTATCTCTCGATAGTGTTGAGCAAGGGGGCATCTTAGCTAAAGCCCCACTAGTGGAAGTACTAGAGAAATTAAGTTTAGGATATATTCACTGCAAGTGATTGTTTTCATGACATATTCAACACCAAAAGGGAAGAGTCTCGTAGTCTAGTTGTTGAATCCATGAGGTGGTCCCTGATGGGACTTTTAAAATTTTGTCAGAATTTTGCTTGGATTTGGGCATGTCTGTTCATCCTTCATGACTAGGGGTCTAATGTTTAGGGTTTAGGGTTTTGTTACCCATGCTGAAATTGGTTTTTATCAAACAAACCCTTACGTTATAATTTTGTGTTGACCTGTTATTGGGGGTTAGCATTATTTCAAGTCATTTGGTTGAGCCTTGTCTATTGTGCTATTACCAACCCCCTTTACCTGAATGGTTGGTTTTCTCCATGTTCGGGTTTAAATATTAATTTTGCCTAAAATGGGTGGGTTTTCCCAATGTTTAGACTTTGTCCTAAAAATTTTCTTGCCTTCGAGGGTCTTTTCTCGTTTTCCTAGTCAGCCCCACTATTATAAATAACCTTTTTTCCATGTGAAGATTGGTGGACCATTGGATCTAAGGGGTTCAAATATGATTTGTTCCTCGTAGAACTTGCAAGGTTTCCTACTGATGTCAATAAAGTGGTGTGAGGTATGCGAGATGCTGCCATCTGTCATGTACAGTGGAGTGGGGCATGTCCTGATGCGCCAACGATGATAAATGGATGTCAAATCAACGTTAGTTGTTTAATGATGGGGATTAATTATAACTGTCCCTTGCCAGCCTTGCATGATTAGATTAATGTTTTTGATAATGTTGTGAGGTGTACGAGTTGGTGACACATTGCTTGGTTCCACGGTACAAGATGGTTGGATGGTGCCTGATGTTGGTTCATGTGTCTCTGACTGCGGGGTATGTGATCCCGATTTTTCAATGATTTTTGACTCAATCTGAGTCGTCTGACATGCCAAGTCCTCATCACATCGACGGTCTAACTTAAAATTTCTAATCCACCCATGTGAGGATTATTTTCGCTATGCAAGTTGCATTCGTTAATGGCGTAAGTCTTTTAGTCGATCTCATCCTAATTTCCATGCATGTGAGTGGTATTCTCCTAGTAATCATGATGGGTTGTACGCAGTTTTCCATGATCTTGGAGATATTCTATGGTGACAATGTCAACCACTAATCACTCGCTTGCTCAAACTACAATTGGAGCAATTAATGTTCCTTGCACCGACTTCCTCGATAAATGCTTGCTAATTTCTCATTAGCATCATTAAATTTTTGAGTTTATGTTTGTTTGCAGGTGATTGGTTTTCTTGCTGAGTTTTGAACTAGCGAATTGGATGGGTAAGTCAGTGGTTCCTACTTCCCTAGTACGAAGAAGCGCCAGGATGGGTGCAAATAATTTGTAGTAGGAGGAGAAGAAAATTGAACAAAGTACTATTCCTTGTGCTTTTGGGGTAGCTATTGAAGGTGTGGGGTCCTTCCCAACTTGAGCCAGAAGCAGTCCCCGCCTCAAGGAGCAGGTCAAAGGGTTGAAGTGGCAGATTATACAATCATGAGGTAATGTAAAGATGACTATAGGCAGGATAGGATTGAAATGAGGTCTAGATGTTATGAGTCACCTATTGAGCTTTCTGCTAGCTCTGGTGGTGAAGGGTTCGAAACTGATTCAGACTATCATGATTACCTCATGGCCCTGATTGAGCTGGTGGGAGTGGATGAGGAGGTCCTCGTAGCTTCTCCAATTTCTATGATGGCACCGTGTGTTGATTCTAGGTCTAGTGTTCATGCTAACAAGGGAAAAGTAATGGTCTTGCTTCATACTAAAGCGAGGACCAAGAGCGGTCGCCTGTATCGAGGCTGTGTGTTTGTTTGTGGTGCAAGATGATGGTGTGGTCGTTGGGGTTCTGCTTTTTGTTTTTAGTGTTGTTTCTGTTGTTTGAGTTGGATGTGGACGTGTGTGTGGGTGATGCAGTGGCTTTTGTTTTGTTCGGCTGGTTATATGGGTGTAACCATTTTGATTCCTCTGTTCATAGTATGGTTATATTTGATGATGAGGAATTTTGAAGTGTAATCCAAATCTCATTTGGTTAGAATGAAATTTATTTTAAAATCAACAATTGACTCGATTCTTGTTGCTCTTCTGATCTATAAAGGAGATTTCAAGGCTTTTTGTTGATGTCAGATTTTTTGAGTCCTGAAGTTTAGACGGTGTATAGTTAGAAATATATTGTAGTATATGGAAGGTTTTAGCTAGGAAGTCATTATAGGTTGGGTATGTGCATAAGATAAGCATACTATGCTTTTTTTAATTACTGACATCGAAAGAAATCTAAAAATTTAAGACAATTGCTCTCTTGTGTATGTATGACAGATTGTGAATGAAGTTATCAATGGTTGTTTCATTCATCTTCAATGGTATATTTGAATGTGTGATTCATTTTCTTGCTTTAATGTAATGAGTTAATAAAATGCTTGAAAAGGAGTTACAGATCTGTGGTAATGTGCTTAGGATTTTCTAAGGATTACTATTTTGAATATTGGAAAATATTATAGTGTAAGGCATTATAAAGATAGTTCAATGATATCGGGATTATGTTTTATGTGACTCCTGCCCAGTTGAATGAGGCACTAGTTAATTCATTCAAGATCCTTTTAAAAGTACATAACCATAGCCCTAAACATGAAGGTTCAAAGTCTAAACATTTTAAAATCAAATTCTATCTCTTTTGAGATACAAATCTCACATTAAATATGCTTTTCTAGCTCTAGATAGTTGTTCTTATTTTGTGGTTTGCCAAAACCCTGGTAGATGGTATCTTGTTGCACTGATAGGAATGTATATGTGTATAGAAGTGTTCTTGAGGCCTGAAGAATTTTTATGAACACATATAGGAAAACCCTCCTTGGTTTCATAGAGACAAAAGTGTAGGAGATCTCAGTCTTTGGCTGAATCTTGTCAATTGGCCACTTTGTGAATTCTTGAATATAGAGGTTGGCAACCTCTTAGAGAATTACGAAGCCTAGTGGGGAAAAATTAAACACCAACAAAATGGAAACTCTACTGGGGAACTAAGAATTCAAAAGTGTTGGTTTTAGACAGTGATGTTATAGGGTCATTATCATGATGTTTGTAACCATAGATTGATAATTTTTGCATTATTTTCCTACCTGATTCACTAGCTGAATGGTGATTTCGTTGGGGAGAACTTATGAGAAATTTAAAGAAAAAAGAAACCACAGAAGTAGGTGGTAGTATTCTAGAGTATTTTTTTTGGTGGATCTAAATTTGAAGTCTAGATATTAGAAGGTTATGGATTTGGAAAGGATTGGTAGAAACATAATCTCAAAGCATTTGAGTGTGACTTTGTTGTGGAAGAAGACCTAGAACGTGATTAGTTATTGAAAAGGAATTTCATATTCATTTGAAATTCAGTCCTCTATTAAAGAGGTGGTGGCTCTGTCTGAATAACCAATTGACATGCAAGGAAAAATCCCAGATCTGTACATTTTGCAGTCAGGGAGAGAAGGTTAACAAGTGCTGCTTAATTTCTAGGTATTCTCATTAATCTAAACAAATCAATATTTTGTTTATGAGAAGTATTCATAAATAGGGGTGATGAATGGTTCCTAATTAGATGATTTAGCATTAAGAAAGGAACAGTGGTTGGTCTTTCCATAATTCTAAAGTGTAATATGTAATATGATCTAAGAAGTATGTTTATTTTGAATTATGCCTCTAAAAAGCTTAAGGCATAAGTACTCAGCCAATTTTTTAGAATCATGGTTGGATTAATAAATGATATAATTGATAGCCATGTATGAAGTTGATACTAATTGAATGGGTATAAGAAGGTTTCCTTATGAAATGGAGAATACAAGTATACAAATAAGGGAACAAGTTTTACTGAGCCCTCCAGGGGATTTTGTAATTCAAAGGTATATGCCATTTATTTTCAATGGTATTAAAGGTTTCCCTAATTTGATTCCTAAGAAGGTTAGGAAATATTTGCCCAAATTCACAGGGAAATATTCAGAATTTGCCTCTAAGCATCTGCAAAATTTCATGGATGCGATGGGGGATTATGAAGTCAATCATGAGGATGTTGTTATGAATCTTTTTGTGCAATCCTTGAAGGATGATGCCAGGGATTGGTTCTCATATTTGCCTGCATGTTCTGTTAACTCATGGAATCAGTTGATGATGATTTTTATTGAGCAATTTGGTGAAAGAGTAAACCCAAGCATGGTAAGGAAGGGTTTTATGGGAATCCATATAAGAAAATATGAGCTTGTCCCATCTTTTAATCTCAAGTTTTCAAAAGTTGTAAGAGAAATTCTTGAAGAAATAAGACCAAATGAGGCTGAGTGCCTATTTGTATATCTTGGTGCATTTGACAAAAATATGAGTTACTTAGTAAGAGATAAGGAACCTACAACCTTATATCAGGAATATCAAATGGCTATGGACATTGAGAACAACATAAAATACTCAATGATGAAAGGGTATCTAGCTGCAAGTGTTGGTTACCCTAGCACATATCATACTAGAAGATTTCTGGAGTTAGCTATAAAAAGATAATTGTCATGATAGGAATTCTTTGGCAATAGTGATATGTTCATCATTACAGTATGAAGATAATGATGAAACCCAAGTTGAACACCAACTAGATTTGAGTAGTGATGATCAAAACTCTTTTTTGCAAGAGTTGTATGAGATGAAGAGACAAGAGGGAGAATCACCATACAAGTTGTTCTTGAGATTTTTGGATGCTTTGATAGAAGTTACCAAAGATTTCAGACCTGATGATTACGTGTGCATTAATTTGTTTTGTGAGATTTATGAACATGGGTTGAGTGCTTTTCTAGAAGAATTGAAACCTGGTAACCTGACCCAAGTTCTTAAATGGATAGAGATTGCAGAATCAAAAAAGTGTATATATGCACAAAATGTGGATGACACTTGCCCTTTTTAGGAATGTTGGATAACTCTGAAAATGCTTAAGGAGAAAGATGGTGGAGAACTAAGTGAGACACATAGTGCTTTTCCATGTCATGATTACAATACACATGTTACTGAGGTTTTGTTACAAGCTAGTTATTGTGAACTTAGCAGTGATGATTGCTTCTCCAAACATGATGAGGAAATATTTTCCTTACCTAAGGTTTGTGGTGATACAGAGCCTCATGATGTCATTTTCTTACAAATGAGGGGAACAACTACATGTGATGAACACTTGGAGTGTATTCCAAATTTACTATCAATAGAGCATGTTTTTTGTATGAATGGTGAAGAATTTGAAGAAAATGAGGTACATGTTCAATATTGTAATCTAAAGAACAATACTAAATGTAACCAATGCATGGATGAATGTATTAGTGTTATTGATGTTTCTGACTATTTGTATGAAGCTGAGATGGAATTGTTATCACCCCTTGAGGTGAGATTTTTTGAGACCAGGGATGAAAGTGCCATTGATATTGCTAGTAAAAAGTTTTCAGCTTATAATGAAAGTGCCATTGATATTGCTAGTGAAAGGTTTTGAACTTGTGCTGAAATTTTAACTTATAAATTAGCACATAGAGCAGGTGAAGTTGAACATAAAGGGGCCAATGCATGTATTTTTCTCTCTATTGCCTTCATTGAAGTTGGTTTGTTAGAGCCTATTTTTGAGGTGATTCATTTGGATGATGGGATACACAAGGCAATGCACTGTGAGGATCCTAAGATGAATGCATTCACAAATTTCCTGGAGGAAGATGTGACTTATGATTCCCATTGCTATAATGTCAGGAAGTGTTCTAGAACATTTGAACACAAATGTTGTCAAATAGGCTTATGTTGTAACCATTAGGGTGAGGATTCCTTAGAATATGCACCTTTTATTTTTGACTTATGCAAAGATGATTTGCACGATACACACAAAGTTATTTATGAGAGTTTTCAGTTTGATCTGCAAACTGATCTTGATGAGCAAACTGGTTTTGATGCCAAGATTTGTGTTGTCAAGGATCAAATAGATTATGAATGTTTTTGTTTCTCAGTTCAAATGAATGAGCATTCAATGGAACATGACAATGAGTTGCCCAAAGTAAGGTGTCATAATGGTCACGAGTTACAGTTGGTGTCTAGATGTAGATTGCTAATTGATGGAATGGACATAAATATTGGAAAGTATTATGATATTTTGGGGCATGCTGATTACTTGAATAACATTTGGGCACTTAGGGGCAAAATTTGTAGATTTGGTTTACTCCAAGTAGTAGAGAATTTTGTTTTTGATAGGGGTAAATTCTGGTTTCCCTTGTTTGGGGGCCTGGGGCCACCAAGTTGGGTATAAAGCAAGTTCTAATTGTGGCATGGTGGACCATTTCTCAGGGTACCTTCTGATACAATGTTGGGTCTACTCCCTAGAGATCTAGGTTCTTGCTATGTCCACTGGGGGCATACATCCCTAGTCGGAGCCACTGATGGGACTTTTAAAATTTTTTCAAACTTTTTCCTAGTTTTGGGCATGTTTGTTCATCCATCATGACTGGGGGTCTAATGTTTAGGGTTTAGGGTTTTGTTACCCATGTTGAAATTGGTTTTTATCAAATAAACCCTTACGTTATAATTTTGTGTTGACCTATTATTGGAGGTTACCAATCTTTTAAGTTGTTTGGTTGAGCCTTGTCTGTCGTGTTGTTATTGGCCCCCTTTACTTGACCAATCGGTTTTCTCCACGTTCAGGTTTTAATATTAATTTTGCCTAAAACGGGTGGGTTTTCCCAATGTTTAGACTTTGGCCTAAAAAAATTCCTTCCTTTGAGGGTCTTTTCCCATTTTCCTAGTTGGCCCCACTATTATAAATAACCTTTTTTCCATGTGCAAATTGGTGGACCGTTGGATCTAAAGGGTTCAAATCTAAACTATTCCTCGTAAACCTCAAAAGGTTTCCTGCTGACATCACTAAAGTGGTGCGAGGTATGTGAGATGCTGCCATATGCCGCATATAGTGGAGTGGGGCATGTCCCGATGTGCCAACGGTGATAAATGGATGTTAAATCAATGACGATTGTTTAATGACGGGGATTAATTATGACTATCCCTCGCCAGCGTCGCACGATCGGATTAATTTTTTTGAGAATGATGCAAGGTGTGCAAGTTGGTGACATGTTGCCTAGTTCTACGGTACAAGATGGCTAGATAGGGCCCAATGCTGGTTTGCGTGTCTTTGACTGCGGGGTATGTGATTGGTTGCTAGGTTTTCCAAGTGGTGAAGTGGGTTTTTCAACGATTTTTGACTCGATCTGAGTCGTTTAACACGCCAAGTCCTCATCACATCGATGCTCTAACTTCAAATTTCTAATCCACGCATGTGAGGATTATTTGTGCTTTGCAAGTTACATTCATTAATGATGCAAGTCTTTCAGTGGATCTCATCCTGATTTCCATGCGTGTGAGTGGTATTCTCTTGGTAATCATGATGGGTTGTACGTAGTTTTCTATGAGCTTGGATATATTCTATGGTGGCAATGTCAGCCACTAATCCCTCGCTTGCTCGTACTACAATTAGAGCAATTAATGTTCCCTACACCAACTTGCTCGATAAATGCCTGCTAATTTCTCATTAGCATCATTGCATTTTTGAGTTTATGTTTGTTTGCAGGTGATTGGTTTTCTTGTTGATTTTTGAACTAGAAAATTGGATGGCTAAGTTGGTGGTTCATGTTTCCCCAGTACAAAGAGTACCAGGATGGGCGCAAAGAATTTGCAGCAAGAGGAAAAGAAAATTGAATAGATTATTGTTCCTTGTGCTTCTAGGGCAGTTGTTGAAGGTGTGGGGTCCTTCCCAACTCAAGCCAAAAGAAGTCCTGACCTCAAGGAGTGGGTCAAAGGGCTAAAGTGGCAAATTATCCAATCACGAGGGAATACAAAGATGACTATAGGTTGGTTGGGATTGAAATGAGGTTTGGACATTATGAGTCACCTATTGAGCTTTCTGTTGGCTCTAGTGGTGAAGGGTCTGAAACTGATTCAGACTACCGTGATTATCTTGTGGCCTTGACTGAGCTGGTGGGAGTGAATGAGGAGGTCCTCACAACTTCTTCAATTGTTGTGGTGGCACTGTGTGTTGATTTTGGGTCTAGTGTTCATGCTAACAAGGGTAAAGTAATGGTCTTGCTTCATATTGAGGTGAGGACTACGAGCAGTCGCATGTATCGAGGTCGTGTGTTTGTTCATGGTGCAAGATGATGGTGTGGTCATTGGGGTTGTGCTTTTTGTTTTTGGTGTTGTTTCTATTATTTGAGTCAGATGTGGGCATGGGCGTGGGTGATGCGATAGCTTTTGTTTTGTTTGGCTGGTTATAGGGGTGTAGCCATTTTGATTCCTCTGTTCGTAGTATGGTTACATTTGATGATGAGGAATTTTGAAGTGTAATCTAAATTTCATTTGGTTTGAATGAAATTCATTTTGAAATCAATAATTGAGCCCAATGCTTGTTGCTCTCCTGATCTATAAAGGAGATTTCAATGCTCTTTGTTGAGGTCATATTTTTTGAGTCCTGAATTTTAGACGGTGTATAGTTAGGAATATATTGTAGTATCTGGAAGGTTTTAGCTAGGAAGTAATTCTAGGTTGGGTATGTGCATAAGATAAGTGTACTATGCTTTTTGTAATTACTAATATCAAAAGAAATCTAAAAATTTAAGACAATTGCTCTCCTGTGTATGAATGACAGATTGTGAATGAAGTTATCAATGGTTGTTTCATTCATCTTCAATGGTATATTTGAATGTTTGATTAATTTTCTTGATTTAACTTAATGAGTTAATCAAATGCTTGAAATCAATAATTGAGCCCAATGCTTGTTGCTCTCCTGATCTATAAAGGAGATTTCAAGGCTCTTTGTTGAGGTCATATTTTTTGAGTCCTGAATTTTAGACGGTGTATAGTTAGGAATATATTGTAGTATCTAGAAGGTTTTAGCTAGGAAGTAATTCTAGGTTGGGTATGTGCATAAGATAAGTGTACTATGCTTTTTGTAATTACTGATATCAAAAGAAATCTAAAAATTTAAGACAATTGCTCTCCTGTGTATGAATGACAGATTGTGAATGAAGTTATCAATGGTTGTTTCATTCATCTTCAATGGTATATTTAAATGTTTGATTCATTTTCTTGATTTAACTTAATGATTTAATCAAATGCTTGAAAAGGAGTTACAGATCTATGGTAATGTGTTGGATTTTCTAAGGAGTATTATTTTGAATACTAGAAAATCTTATAGTGTAAGGCATTATAAAGATAATTCAATGACATCAGGGTTATGTTTTATGTGACTCCTACCTAGTTGAATGAGGCATTCGTTAATTCATTGAAGATCCTTTTAAAAGTACATAACCGTAGCCCTAAACATGAAGGTTCAAAGTCTGAACATTTTAAAATCAAATTCTATCTCTCTTGAGATGCAAATCTCACATTAAATCTTCTTTCCTAGCTCTAGATAGTTGTTCTTATTCTGTGGTTTTCCGAAACCCTGGTAGATGGTATCTAGTTGCACTGATAGGAATGTATCTATGTATAAAAGTGTTCTTGAGGCCTTAGGCATTTTTATGAACACATATAGGAACACCCTCCTTGATTTCACAGAGCCAAAAGTGTAGATATCAGTCTTTGATTGAATCTTGTCAGTTGGCCACTAAATTTGTGAATTCTTGAATATAGAGGTTGGAAACCTCTTAGAGAATTATGAAGCCTATTGGGGAAAAATAAAACACCAATAGTCCTAGCTTGAAGTTCTAGTGAATCTGGAAGCGGGTTATTCAAATCAATCTCCACACAAATATGCACAAAGAGAGAAGCTTTTTCTCCAATGTCTGTTGTGACAACCCCACCAACTTACCCAACATAAGTACAATTATGTGCAAAAATTCATTCCTCCAAAACTCAAATAGGAGTTAGGGAAGCCAGATCCAGATCAGAACCCTTGAAAAAATCTCTTTAACTAGATTAAATCTAGTGTGCTAGGGTTTAATAAACAACCCCACTTGATTTTAAAAGTAGGGAACTCCCTCAAACACTTTATTATGGTTTTCTAAGCATAAAAATACCACCATAAAATAGACATTTTATACTTGCATCAACTGCATGTCTCCCTCCAGGTTCCAAGTTCGAGGAGCCTAGGATTCAAGAAAATGAGAGAGACCTTGATTACCATGCACTTATAGATTAAAACATGATTCTTATAGTATTCAAAATCTTTAGCAATAGAGTTTTATTAAATAACCAAAACCATATGAATCTCACTCCTAACCAAATAACCATGCACATTCAAAACTCATGAGATACCACCCTATGGAGAACCTACACCATTTGAAGCATTATTCACAAAATTTACAGTCATAGCATGGTTAGACATGGAAAAATCAATCCCCATTACCACATATGAGAATGAAATAATGTCAAAACCCTTATGAGAAACAACTAGCTCCATGTACAACCCCAAAATTTTACTTGACACCAAACAAGCACAACCCAAAAAGAAGAGAAAATACATGAAATAAATATGGGAAAAAAAAAAAACCCATCCTTTAGCACTAAAACCCCCTGCACTTCTTAAAACCCCTTACAAGGCACATGCAAGGAGGGTGCACCTGCATGCAAGTTGTGGCCTGCTATAGGGCACAAGCACTCCTGCACGATGCTAACTCTCTATGCACAACCATCATCAAAGGCTTCACACCAAATGAAAGTCATGAATCTTACTAATGTTGCAAGGAATAAAAAATGTCATAATAAGGGATAACTTTAAGGATGTATAAATGAGGATATTTTTATGGATGAAATATATTTTCCTACCTAGCATAGCATAAGGTTATGAAAAAGAGAGATATTATATTTGTATGCTATCAATCAAAGTTGAATATTGTCTTCCATCAATGTAGCTTCACCTTCAAATTGTTTCCTCATTAAATTTAAATCCAATCCACTATGCTCCTCACATACATGAAGATAATGTACATGATCAATTAGAATAATCCCACTAATTCTCTTCATCTGATTAAAATTCATTACAATAATATCCACATGAAAATTCTCTACACTACTACAAATGAAAGAATCATAATCAACATCCATACCTAAATTTTGACAAGCATGTGTCCAAACTTACCTATACATCTAAAGTGTCTATTTATAAAGTAAAAAAAAGGGGAGATGTAATGCTATTAATCATAATTTAAAATATGAAATTAAAGGCTTAGATATAATCTTTTGAAATAAACAAACTAACTTTTTTTTATAATAAATCCTTCTTTGGTTCTATGGTATATGTAAACTGTGTCACAATGTATTTTTCTAGTTCTACCCTTAAATATACTCAATCAAGTTTGAGTTTGAGGTGGTGACAATAGATATGTACATCTTCTCTAATGTGAGTGGAAACAATTTACATGTTTTATGTTCATGGATGACACTTAGAAATCCTAAAGTGTTTTTGAAGACTCAAATGTTTGTAGGAAAAATTATTCTACTACTAGAAGCATATAAGAGGTATTTACTAGCATTCTTATGAATATCTTGCATATTATTAAGAATTTTAATAGTACCTATCTCTATCCTATACATAGACATATAGGGAAAACTACATCTAATTAACTAAAAAAAACCATATTAAAATACAAATGAAACCTTTATTTTTACATTTTAGAAACATCAAAACGATTAAATTTATATAAGATACAACTATATACCCAATTTCCTAGTTGGGTTTAGTTGGACCTCCTACTGATAAATGTTAAATTTAGCTTTTAATAGGAAAAATTATAGAGTAGGTTTACTCACTTCAAATGGAGGTTACTTTCCTAAGACTCATAATTCCTTCTTAGAGGTTTAGTTTCTTTATTGAACTATCTTACTTGACTTGTAATGGTAATAATAATGTTATAAATATGTTAAGAATATATAAATTTATATATTTTGATTGGATTGAAGATCTAGATAATTGAAGATCAACAAGTAGTTATGTGTTTTGTTTTTTTGGAGGAGCATTTATTTGGACAAGTGATAGTAGATAGTTGATCTATCCATAATTTTAGACTATATGGCCACTGCAATAAATTCTTGTAAGGAAGCTACATGGTTAAAAATATTAAGTACTAGTATTGGTTTTAAGAGTCATACAATGTTGAATTATGATAATTAGAGTATAATTTATTTGGTAATTAGCATGCTAGAACCAAGTAAGTAGATTTATAATATATAATTTTGTGAGGGATATGGTTGAAACCAAGAAAGTTGAAATGGATAAATTTTACACTTAAGAAAACATTACTAATTATTTGAAAAAACCTATAAGTACTACCAAGATTTTATGGTGTAGGGATGAATTGGGTTTATTCCATTCTATTGCATGAGGTTAACTTCTGTTGAATATTAAAATCTCTCTTATAGTAAATATCAAGTGGAAATTTTTTGGAACTTGTGTGTGCTATTCACTTATAGATATTTCTTGAAGAGATTTTGTTTGTAGATTGGTAAAACAACATTGATTGTCTATGTGATACAATGTTAATTTTAGGTGTTGTGATTTAACATGGATGATTATATATATATATATATATATATATATATATGGTATTGTTGTGATAACAACCATAATCTATTTAGATACTCACAACCCTATATTGAATTGTGTTTTTAGACACATGCATGATGATCCAAATAAAAAATTGAGAACCCTCAATGGATGTTAATTGTTGTAGTTGTGTAACAACCTCCAACCATTAAAACAACTTTGAAAGTAATTTTCATCAAATAAACAATTTTTAAAAATAAATAAATAAGAGAATTGACATTCTTGTACGCAAAATGACTTCATATTATTAAATTAAAACAATAACATATTATTTCCAATCTACAACAACTATAGGAAAGATTAAAATCAAAACTAGTTTCATCAACTTGTAATTCAGCTACAAAACATTCAAAGCTACACGAAACCATTAAAAATATGCAACACCCTTCAAATCAGCTCCTCACATCCATCTATAGGAAATGAAATCTTTGTATTTCTCCATATGGGCACCATAAACTTCTTCAATATGTCATGTTTCTTAAATCTTCAAAAAAATGTCAATCTCAGTCTCATCTCTTCTCTTCATTCTTGGGTGTTGAATCCTCTATTCAATTCTGATTTTTTCATGTCTTTTCCTTTTCCTTTTAGGCATTAAAATTTACCAAACCAATTCTCTTTGCAATTTGGAACTCTAGAAATTATAACTCTTGGCAACCACTCCTTATGCAACTATTCCACTTGCTACAACTACTAGGCACCTAGGATAGAGAATGACCCAAAATAGGGGCATTGGAGATTTGAAATTCAAAATAATTTTACATTAAATGGACCACTCTCATGCCTATATGTTGGAATTTTTCCTCCTCCAATTCATTAAAGAAATATTCAATTTATGAGCCACAAAACACATGAAAATCAAGCCTTTGATGTCACCTATTCAATAGGTATTGGAATTTAATTTTTAATATGCTAGAAATGTTTGAAAAGTGCCTCAAAATCATGCCTGTAAGACCAAAATAAAAAATTCACAACAAAATCAAACAAAAGAAAATGCAATTATTTTTGTGTGATGCAAGATTTCAAATGCACCCAAATGCTCTTGCATCATATGAATATGTAAGTGTACATGTAATAGAGTTGGAATATGTGAAACAACAACAAACATCATTATTATGTCTTGGAAGATGTTCAAAGATATAAAAATAAATAAGATAAATAAAGAATATGTGCTTGATATTTCAATATTAGTGTCAGTTGTGGTGGATATATAGGAATACATGTTCATATTGGGATTTTTTAGTTGACAACTATGTGATCACTAGTGTGCAGTAGCACCTTATCATCTATGGTGATTATCTACATGGAGACTCATTTTTGGTAGTATGTGTGGAATTATACCATCATCATAAACCCATATTATGGTCTTGTGATTCTTGGTATTCCATGAGGTGATTAAATAGATCTAAGATGGCTAGTATTCCATAAGGTAATCTCAATGTCTATACCAATATACCTCTATATATGGAATAATATTAGTTGGTGTGTTTATGTGATAGTAGATGTTGAATAATTTAGAGAGGATGCAAGGATGTCTACTTATGATTGAAGAATAATGGTATGTTATAAGCCTATATATTGAGACACTCTAGAGACCTAATATATTGAATCATTATGATTTAAATAATATAACAATATTTTGGTGGTGTATTTTCTTCCCATAAGTGTTTCCTTCATAAATATAGTGTTTCATGTCTTTCTTGTAGTTGCATACTATTTCATATGGTACTTTCAATATTTGTAAATAAACTATTCAATTACTATTAAGTATTTTTTATCATGTAATCTTAAGTAGTTCATCTATCTTAGTCTATTGGTTATCTATAATAGGGATATTATTCCCAACAAATCCTTGGTGCTTTTTAAAATAGTTTTTTACCTGCATCCTACTCAACATCCAAAGGATGTATGAGCTACTAATATTTCTTAGATACAATAACACAAACTATACCCCTTTGGGTGATGCCTTAATGGAAAGGATCAAGGAAAACTTTGTTGATACAAAGATTAAATCAAGAAGCAATATTATTTCACTTAAACAAAATGGTTATGTTAGTAATGGCCGGTCTTGGCTTCTGAATTATCTGATGGTGTAAAGACCAAAGGGAAGGATGGGACCCATAGTGTAGTGTGAAATACACCAAAATTTATTTTTTATTTAGGTTACACTAAGGATAAACGTATTAGCCAAGGAGAATGTGTTTTCTAGTCACTATGATATATGTGTCATATAGGATACAATAGTATACAATCACTATTGTACTTACAATGTATACATGAGTTAATATAATTATGATGTATAATTCTCTAGAGTGAAAGTTTTCTTGAGCACACAAGTTCCTCCTAGTATGTTAGCATAGTCACTCAGTGCAAGGTCTAGGAAGGATGAGATTACAAGGGGTCATGCTATGAGGAAAGATTAGTTGGAAATAAACTTATTTTCCACATGATTGGAAAATTAAAAGTAAAACCTTATTTGACTATATATATGTTTAGAAATTTAAATCATTATGGAGGATGATTCACAAGGAGTAAAGTATGTTACACCCTATTTCTTAGTTACTATGTTACTTTTACCTTGTGAGTAAATATGATGATAAATGTAAATCAAACCTTTAATATGCTCAAAAGGTGAATGAAATGCTGAAATATGAATTAAGATGTTATTGCTTATGAAGGAATCATTATGTTTTATATTGATGGAAAATGTGATGTATGAATATGTATCCTGATATGGATACTTTAATGCTTTGATGATGCAAATGATTTATAATGCAAATATATTTCATGTAAATGGCTAACTACCTTTGTGTTGCACTAAGTTGGATGCAAGAAGGATTCAAGCCCTTAGGTATGAGAGGGGGAGTATCACTCAGGAGAGGAGCTTGGTCTAGTAACCCTTAATGAGCCTAACTGAGCATACACACACTCACATCTAGTTTTTCCAAGTTGAGTCAAAGCTAGTCAGGATTTGGTAAGTAAACCTTGGTCTAAGTCTTGGATAAATTAGGAAGATTGTATGGTATTCTTTGATTGATTGTGGTTTTGGTTTTGGTCTTTGATTTTGTGATTGCTTCTTTGGTTGAATCACCTATTTGAATCTTTGTATTGAGTTTGATTTCTTCTTCATGTATTTATGTAAAATGATGATTAAGTATATATAATGTATATGTGTGTGTAAAAACAATAATGAATGCATAATGAATGTATACGTACATGCCTATACGGGAGTAGGAATACTTATGTGTATCCATGCATATATATCGTATGCATCAAAGTACTAATTGGACATATATCATGTATACGTATATGTATATATACATTTGGTATATAATTGTCGATCGATGAATATATATTTATATAAAGATATTAAAATAAAATTAAATAAAATATATATGTATATAATAATATATACACATATATTGATATATATTTATATACATGATTGTTTTTAGATATATGTTTATATATTTATTAATTGGTAATTAATGTATTGGATAATTGCGAGTGTAATGCCCCGCCACACAACCCTAGAGGAAGTTTCAAACAACTACTCAAACAGGCTATTTTTTTTTTTGTTTAAGGACAATTAATAAGCAAGTTCACTACCCAATGCCAACAACCTCTAAGGTTACGAGACAGAGGTTATATAGAACCTCAACAAAAATACATGAATTTAAACCATGTCAATTATTTAATTAATAAATAACACATACATTCCAAATAAGATAATTTACATCAAGCAAAAGTGATAACTTAAAATTGCATTAATCCATTTTAAACAATAAGATTACATCACTCATTCCCCGAATGAGGTAAGTCCAATAACATAATTACAATTACAACCTTCCACCTCAATAAAAAATGAGGGGTAATAAATTACAAGAGCCAACTGAAATGAAATTAAGCAAGAACTGAAATTGAATCCCACGAGCTCTCCAACTGGAAATATCATACACACAAACATGAAGAAAGCCCAACGGATTTTGGTGCACACCACCCAACCAAGTGGAACCCAAAGGCCCACCCCCCGTGCTAGGATATAGTAACAAGGAATCCTAGCCAAGACCAACACCTCTAGACACAGGCTACATCGTCATTGAACCAAACAGACACAACCAATCCCATGTACAACACAAGTACAACACAAGTACATCATAAGTACAACACATGTACAACACTAACATGGTTACATTGCTTCCAGATATGAAACAAATTAATTATGTTAAGAGAACCATACACATAATGAAAAAGTACCAACTGTTTTCCTAGATAGTGTCATCACACAACTCGTCATGGGTTTACCTCTGGGAATCTTCATAGGCTTCGACCCCCACTAAGGGTTGTCCTGGTGGCCTCAACTGAATCTCGGCCCCCATACTCACTCATGCAGAATCAAATACCTTTTGTACAGACAAGATAAATGACCTTTCCATTCCAAGCCTTCCCACTCATCCCAAGTCTAAACGAGCCCTTCTATCTATGAGTGAGGCAAAATTATCTTGATTAGCGAGAAGTTAGTCTTAATATTCTAAGTATTGTTTTAGTTATCACTTGATTATACTACCTCCGAAGGTTGTCCAATTTACCTCTTTGGCTTTGGCCCCTACAGAAGCCACTCTTTTACTTGACAACATACCAAACAAATCCAATCACCAAGGGTAACAAAGTGCACACAAACAAGATACCATGACTACTCCTTTTTTAGGAGGCAACATAAGTTCAAACCCTCTCCAAACACTTGGAGGTAACAAGGTAACAAAGTCACTCTTGAGAAGGAGGCACTAATCACATAATCCACTCCTAAACCAAGGAGGTAGAAAACATCCCCGTTTGTGAAAACCGGGTTACAAACTGGTTACAGTTTAATGCACTACCCAAGGCAAACCCTAGATTGACCGACACATTACGACAACCCGCCAAATTGAAACCCCAACTAGAAGACTTGACAAATGCAATGATCCACGTTTCCCATAAAATGAACACCAAGAAAAAAATGGTCACGTCAAGCAATTGCGAGGGAAATAAACTAATTTGGATATGTTAAATCCATTTTCCTTGTTAGAATACATTAATTCGTTATACTAATAATACTGATCTAATAACGTCTCTTCTAGACGAAAGATGAAATTTAAACAAATATCTAACCCCTCATTGAATAAAAGTAACAATAAGGTAGAACAGTTACTTCACTAATTCATAATATATATGGTTTAAAATAATTATTTCTTTTGGCAAAACTATATCGTTTTAATAATCCATCAATTTTCTATAAAGACACAAAGTCCTTCAACCCAAAAATTGTCCTTTCCGAATTAGGTTCTCCCAATAAATCTGATATGATTAACTATTACACTTGACTTAAAAACTTTCACCATTATATTTAAAAAATAATATGAAATCATTTACTCATCCCCTTTAAATCTATTTACATTTAAATATATACATATTTAATTATACCACAATTTATCAATATAATATTATAATATTATACAATATAATATTAAATATTAATATTATAATATAATAAGATAATATTATATATATACAATTTTAAAATAAGTATTAATACCTATATTAATATTATAATATAATAATAAAATATTATATATATTATAATATGAATATAAATATAAATATTTATTTATAATATATATATTTTTTGTTTAAAACAAGAAAGGACGCCAAGAAATCTCGAGCCGTGCGCTAAGGTTGGGTCGCGCACAAGTTTCGCTTGTGTGTCTTGACTGGGTGCCACACGCCATTGGGTGGGCGCCAACTGTATCCATAGTCAGCCCCCATAGCTGGGCGCCGAATGTATCCACAATCGGCCCCCACAACTAAGCGCCGACTATATCCACAGTCGGCCCCCACAGCTGGGCGCGGCGGTGTAAACACTGCCGACCCAGCTGTGGGTGTCGGCTGTGTATATAGACGACCCACGACTTAGCTGGGGGAGTCCGCGCTAGGCGCGAATCTCTCCCCACGCGCCTCCCATGGGGCGTGGTGGGGAGGTGAGCCCCTAGCACCTCCCCATTAATTTTTATTATATCTTTATTTTTATTTTTTTGACTGTGTTTATTTTTTTGAATGGAAATTTTTTCCAGAACCCCAAAAAAACTAGTCCCTTAAAAATTTGAACTTGGCAATTTATTTTTATTTTTATTTTTTTATAAATTTTTCCAGCATAACTTTAAGAGGGAAAATTATAAAAAAACTATATACAAGTATATATATATATATATGAACACAATTATTTTCATTCACTCAAAATTGAAATTTCAAACAGATTGAAGAACAAAACAAAAACAATATTTTGCACATGAGATTTCATTTCAATTTGCAAACAATATTTTCCCAAAGAGAGGTGTTCTCCAAGTTTTGAAAGCAAGTTTTCAAGTGGTTTAATTTGCACACAACAACATATTTCAATTATTTTCCCATCAACACATATGCCATTGAAATTCCAAAAGAAATTAATTACAAGGATATGAACTTGTTTTTTTTTAAGTTGAGAGAAGATCCTGATGGTGCCTTGATTCCCACTTAAGCTCCACAGATTCCTCAAGATTTTACCCAAAACCCACAAAATTGAACAATTTCTTCCTCTTTTTCTTTTTAATTTCTCCAAAACTCCATGAACATCCAAAAATGAAGCAAAATTCAATCATAAGGAAAAAAACCGTAAAAATTCCTACAACCACCCTCATAAATTTTTGAAAACAAAATAGCAAATATCTCATTTTTCAATTTTTTTTGAATTCAAACTTCTAAAAAATGCAATTTAAATCATTTTCCTTTATTTTCAATTTTAATTCCAATTTCCAATTAAAATATCAATCAATTCAAACACATAACTTAATTCAATTTAATTAATTCAATAAAATGAAGCTAATCCAAGATTAAATCATTTTTTTAATTAAATTAAATTAATTAATTAATTAAATGACATCTTCCAACATAAAAACCAAATTAATTTAATCAATAACTTAAATACAAAAAAACCATTTAATTACCTTTTTATAACTTGAAATTAAATAACGAAGAGAGGGAACGATATTCAAAGTAACACAACCCGACTAACACCAGATGACACACTAGGACTAGGGTGACGACTTGGCATGAAAAACTTAGCTACTATCTTCCAATCAAATACTGTTGGGCATTGGACACGCTCACACCTGTGAAACCAGGTGGAGTCGATGTCTTGTACCTGTCAACCTGCAAACAAAGAGTATATCCACATGCAATAACATGTCATAAATAAGGCACATCATGAAGAGGAAATCTCAGAATCATAGGGCGCTCACAAGTGAGTAATGCGATACTGTCCCCTTCACCAATACAATGTAACTAACTAACAAATCTACACTAACTCATTTGACCTCAATTTTTGACGAAACCTTCCGATGAAAACTATATAATTAGATGTATCATCGAGCACTTGTGCGAATTTCCATTTAAATTTTTTTTTTTACCCCGACGTTCGTCAAAATTTTGATGAGCCATTGTTTTGTGTACGTTTCAACGAAGATCTTTCACCAAAATTGGGGTGGTCCTGCAAAGTTAAATTGTGGCAGGCATAAATTGAAACGAGCTCGACTATTTATTGCGACAGTGTTATGCTCGATGGTTTTCTTGGGGAAAATCAGAAGAAACTCAAGAAGATATCGCCAGGTTGAGGGAAGTCATTGTCTTTTTCCAGAATTCATTTGTGAAGTCAGATTTGTACTTCTAGGTTTGAAAATCATATTTGAAAGCAACATCTCATCAGATTTCATTTATAGTCTTGTGCATTCTTAGAATTTCATTTCCAGATTTTAGACCTGGCTTCACAAATTCTTTATAAAGGAATTGTTTATAACTGATGGAAAATTCTTGATGGATTTGGACAAAGATTATATTTGCAAGGTTTCAATTTTAACCCTAATGATCAATTTGCAATAGATTTGGGAGCCATAGCTAGATAATATCAAAGGTGTTGGTTGTTTTTTTACTGTAACCAAGTTTATCTTCTAGACACATAGCATATAAAATCTCAGATAATACTGCCTTACAATACCATCAATCTATATTCTAACCCAATACTACTTATCAAATCCTTATATGAACATAGTCACCTATAACCTCACTCAAGCATTTTAATTAATTCCTTGAATTAAAGCCAAAATGAGAATCACACACCATAACAGTGAGATGAACAGAATAACCCTTGATCATTTTATTCAAGATAATAATATATTCATACAATGGAGATACATGACCTTGAAATGAGTAATTTTCATTCAGATGCTAGTACTGTCTTGAAAATTAAGTACCCATGAAACTAAAACCTACAACAAAATGACACCAAATGGTGCAGGAGCACACCTAGGCTAACCTCCATGTTTGTTATTTTGGCTTGTACTTGACTCTAGCCAAGTCAGCATGTTAGTTTGTTTTTAGACCTTAGAAGGTCATTGCTTTTGTGGGCTAGGTGAGTTAGTCATTAGGAATAAGGTAACACAAATAGCTAGTGTTAGTAATTTAAGTTTTCTTAATGTTAGTTGTCTATGGGAGATTAGAGTCTTAAAGATGTTCTAAACACTTAGTGGTTGTTGTAAAGATTCCTTAAGGCCATTCAATGAGTTGGTTTCTCAGAATCTAGAGGGAATAAGTGGTCCTAAGAAATAGGATCAAGGCATAGAGAAAGATGCCAAATGTTGTAAAGAAGTTAGCATGGGCATGCAACTCGGTTACCTTTGGATTCCCTTGAGAATAGGAAGTGGGAGATCGGCCAATAGGCCCTAGAATCATGGGGATGACATCTATTATGACCCAAGACTCGAATCTCATGACATGATGTAATTGGTAATTAGTTTTTGAAAGTAAAATAGAGAGCTCTGCAACAGTGTTTTCAAGAACAACCCGAACTTTTGTGATGATAGAGATGCTTAATGGATTGAGAGACTAAGTTTAGTATTTGTTTACTGTTCTATAGGATTATCTTAGTCTTTTTTATTTGATAAGCAAGTTGTTTAGAGTAGGATATTTGGTGTTAGGCAAATTGTTTTGGTTTTAAGTTCTTACTGGTCCAGTCTTGACCAGTTGGTGCTTTCATGGCTCCCCCATGAAATCTAGCCTTGGGAAACACCTAAGGACAGGTGGAAATGTTAGGGAAGTCATTAGTATATATAGATTTAGGATTAGGAAGCATGAAAGAGTGGAGAGCTCTTTTTATCACTAGTCTCTAGGCGAGCAGACAGAGCCCGGTTAGAGGTCTAGGAATGTCTTTGAAGATTTTTTGCAGGGTAAAGAGGTACTATACGGAATAGGTACAGGTTCAAGTAGGGTTTCATCATAGCTCATCATACTAGGTGGACTGAGGTCATGTCAATCATTTAGTTTATGGTTTGAGTAGGTTCCAAGCAAGATTACAGTCAGTCCTAGAAATTAGGCCTTTTAGCCCTATTGTCCTAAGTTGTAGGAAAATAGTGTACAAAGGTTGTCAGGCCCTAAGCACCATTGAACCTTTTAAAACTTCCAAATGAGTATCCAAATATGCCTTTAGTTTTGTAGGGTCTTTGGAAAAATTTAGCAAGAATTGACAAAACAGGACTGGTAAAGGCTACAAGGAATAGGCCTGTTTAAGGTCTCAAATGGTGAAACCTTGAACCCGGTAAGGATAGGGTTGAAGAACTATCTAAAATGGTTCAAATATGCAAGGTTATGAATGTTTTCGATAGGATGGGCACCCCTACAATGAAGAGAAATTGAACTTTTCAAATGGTGTTAGTCCTCCAAGGTGAAGCACAAAGGATAAAACTCTTAGAGAAGAGTTAGAATTGGACTTAGTTAATCATCTAAGCCAATCAGGACCTAGAGGAGACTAGGTTCCTAGAAGAGACAAGCTGGGTCTCTTAGTTGCAGTGCAAGCAAGCCTTGGAACACTCACATCACCAAACCTAAGAATAGTATCTTCACTATAATATCAAGCTCTTTACAAATTCACTCTGCAACTTCAGTTAGACTTGACCTAAAGATATCTAACTTGCTAACCGGCCATATTTTTGGTCCTGAAATCCTTCTTATAGGGAAAATGAAGGAGCAACAAGCATCGGACTAGAAATACACCTATCACTGGTCACTTGGACCGCCTTATGACATTTCAAAAATTGGTTACAATAGCTGAGTTTCTGGAGAATCTTCTTGTTCATCCCGTCCATTGGAGAATCACTGTTGCATTTGCCAAACTTTGAAAACTTGCACCAAAACTGCCACCAAGACATAGCCAAAATTTGTTATAACCATAACTGCTGAGCTGTTAACTGCTGGTTGTAGATTTTGTCCTATTCTTGTTCAATTAAGTACTTTTCTACCCATCCTTGATATTCCTCATCCGTTGGCCAATTAAAATTTACCACCTAATTTACCTTTGCACTGTAAGTTGTATACTTTACTACTACTTGATTCGCCTCCCTTTCAAAAGATTCCAAAAATGTGCTAGTGTTAATGATTTGACCATCTACCCTGTCCTGCCATTGTTGCAGTGATCTAACATTTCCTTGGGCATCTACAATATCTGGTAAAGATGTGCCACTCCAGTCATCAAAACTCTTTACCAACTCTTTAATCCTCTTGCTCAAATCATCAGGTAAAGCTTGGAAACCTTGTAGTGACTTCACAAAGTCTTGAGTAGGCCTTAATTGTTGAGGCCTATTAGCTGCATTTTGAGAATTTCATTTCCAGATTTTGTTGTGCAAGTTCAATATTCTGATTTTAGGAGTATAACAGTTGGAAATCATTGTAAAATCAGAATTTAATAATTTCTGAAATTAGCATTTGAAAGTTTTTTTTGGGGTCATTAACTTTAGACTATCTTCTCTTTTGCAGGGTGGTTGCATGCTGATTTTTTTGGGTGTAAAATATCATAATTATTATATTTTGTTACCCGCGTATGATTAAAAATTATTGGAGTGCGTGTGAGTTTGATATTTTTTGAAGATCTAAATATTCAAGCTTGGTAAAGTAAAATCATGTCAGATAATATTAGTCCATAACAAAATGAAGAGACAATTGCTAGATTGTGGGCTATATTGAAAAGAAAGGGTATTGGGAAATGTTATTGTCCTTGCAATAATTGCAAGGGCTTAAAGACGAGAAGACTTTTAATCACAACAACTGAGAAACATTGTAGGTAGCATGGTCACGTTGAAGGGGGGCATAATTACCATCCATTGGTAAGTTTTTCATTATATGTGTTTATATTGATTGAATTTGTAAATGTTTATATTGTTTTAACATTTGATATATATATATAAAATCACTTGATCATGATCATGGTTTATTTGTGTCTGTCATTATTATAAAGGTGGGGTACCCTAGGGCACACGATATGAATTATCACGGCCTAGAGAATTTGGTTTTGCAAGCGGAGGAACATGGAGCTGTGAATATCGAAGATGAAGTTAATGATCCTATGGAAGAAGATGATCATACACCAGAAAACACAATTGAAGATGATGGTACAAATACATTGATCCATGACACATGTAGTGGCACATCTGATCATGTTGATCGAGATGACTTTGATGATGTTCATGATTTACCTATACTTGAACTTGAAGGTTATGAATGGTTTATCCAACATAGCAATTTCACGGATGTTAAGGTATGTCATATATGTCATTTTTCTTCATCTATTTTAATTGTTGTTAGTTCATCGCTAGTAAATAAAGGATGAAGTATGTACCTTTAATATTCTTTATATTAAGAAGTTATTTTTTGTTGTAGATTGATTGGTGAATTTTTGTTACCACCATCAAATATTTTACCTCGCTCATACCGAGATTTATCTGGAATTATGAAAGATATTGGAATGGAGTATCAAGCAATAGATGCATGTCCCAATGATCATATTATATATCATAAACAACATGAATTTGCAACAGAATTCCCAGAATGTCATTTAAGTAGATATCGAACAGATCAACTAACAAAAAAGGTGCCTCACAAGGTTCTTCGTTATATTCCCATTATTCCACGTATGCAACAATTATTTAGGTGCAAAAGCTTAGTGCAATTTATGGATTACCATGCACGTAATAGAGGTAGAGATTAGATTCTTCGAATGCCTGCGGATGGTTCTGCATTTAGGGACATGGAGGAAAAATGGCCACACTTTAAAGAAGAACCTCATAATCTCAGACTTTCATTGGCAGTGGACGGTGTCAATCCATTTGGAGAGCTGAGATCTATTTACTCGGTGTGGCCTATTTTTGTTATCAATAATAACATTCCTCCATGGATGTCAATAAAGAGGGAGCACATAATGTTGGCAGTGATTGTTCCAGGTATTTGTTTACATCAATTTTCTTTAACGTAGTAGCAACTCATTTGTCTTATTTGTTGCATAATGACTTATATGTTTTTTCATTTAATAGTCATGTACATGAATTTATATATATTGCAGTAAAATGGTTATAATAATTATGTAATGTTTATGTTTATTCAACTAGGAAAGTACCAAGTTAAAGATATGAATGTATATATTGAGCCTCTTATCGATGAGTTACTAAAGTTATGGAATGGTGTCACTATGTATGACGTATCTAGACCAATATGACAAAGACAATTTCAATTCCATGCAATGCTTGTATGGACAATTCATGATGCCCCAGGGCTAACACATTTTTCTAGTATGTTATAACGTTCGACTGCATGACTTTAACGATATTTAATTTTATGAATTAGATATCATGCATGTTTTTGAAATAATCTATTCATTATATATAATTATAAAAATTGACATATTTAATCCAATTATATATGATTTGCAGGTCTTCAAACAAAGGGAAAATTTGCATGTCCAATTTGTGGTCCAAAGATGAAATCTCGTCATTCAACAAATTTAGGAAAGTAGGTGTTTGATGAGTATAGGAACTTCCTCCACATAAATCATAAGTATTGAACTACTGAAAAACATCTTTTCAATGGGAAAGAAGAGACTACATCAAAACCATGAAGAATCACACCTCGCCTATGGAAGTTGGAATATAATAGAATTAATCATCAAGGTTATACATCAGATCAAATTGTTTATCTATCATTTATGATATGTTTTGAATTTTTATTTTTATTTTGTGATCATGCTGTAATTGACAATGATTGTCGTTGTTAATTTGTTTAACTTATATGCTTCATGAAGGTCGTCAAGGCATTAATGGTCGGCTTCCACAGGGACTGAAAAGTTATCCTAGACAATTTAGTAGGTTTCCCTACTATGAGCAGCTACAAATTGTGCATTTGTTTGATACAATGCATATCGGAAAGAATATGACAGAAACGTTATGGAAAATATTGGATGGAAGGCATGACAAAGAAAAAATTGTGAAAATTTGTAGTGACATTCAGGAAGCCAATCATGCAATGAAAATGTCATTCAATTAAATAGCGATGGAGACCAAATTAATATAAGTGCCCTTCCTTGGTTATTAACAGAGCAGCAAAGCAATGCTATAAAACAAGTCATACGAAAAATTCGATTTCCCACAGGATTTGCTGCCAACATAAACAATATCATAACAAAGAAAGGTGAATTTGGGTCAGGGATGAAAACGCATGATTGGCATACCTTCATTAAGGTAATTATTCTAGTATATTATATATATATATATTTGTATATTGCATGTACTTTTCAGTGTATTATGTTTACTACTTTTGGAAAAATATTAATGAAAAGATCATTTTATAATTGTTGCAACACATTCTACCTCTATCTCTCCTAGACAACTTCGACAACAATGTCAAGCAAATTATATATGATCTTGGAAAATACATGAGGTAAGTAGCGATATTTGTTCAATTAATTGTATATTTTTGTTAAATCTCATTAATATATTTGTTCCTTGAATCACTTGTAGATGGCTATCATCTAAAGAAATCCATAAAGAAGATATAAATTACTGGAAGAGAAGAATTCCTCGTCTAATGTGTGAAATGAAAAAGTGTCTACCTTCGACATTTTTCAATGCACAATAACACTACCTCATACACCAAGTTGAGGAGATTGAATTGTCTGGACCTGTACACACAAGGTCAATGTGGATGGTTGAGAGGCACTTGAAATTTTTGAAGGCTTTGGTTAGACAGAGAGCACATCCCGAGGGTTCTATGGTGGAGGGATACATGGTATACCAGACCATGGTGTACATTACTGAATATCTTCCTAAGTTTGTAGCAAAGATCTATGTAGATCGCATTTGGGATCCCAACTCCATTAACAAATTCGAAGGGGAGTACTTGATGGGGAAAGGTAGATTGAGGAAAGTGTCAGGTAATTATAAGATGGTCATGGAGATTGGTGTAAGTGTTCCAAGGCTTTCTTGCACAACTAGCTAAGAAGACCTATCCTTGTCTTCTTATGGGAACCTAATACTTTCTAGGTCCTTGTTAGGCTTAGATGATTAATTAAGTCCTAATCTAACTCCTCTCCAAGAGTCTCACACCTTGTGCTTCACCTTGAAGTACTAACACCACTTTGTTATGTGCAAACTCTCTCCTACACTTAGAAGACTTTAAGTGCCAGCATCACACAAACATTGAATTGATTGCAGAGGTGTCAAACACATTGGAAACATGCCATGTACTTCCACCTGGATCCATCTTGGAGGATCTCCAAACTCCTTTCCTACCGATTTCAAGAATTGGTCTTGAGGAGGCCTATTTCTTATAGCCCTTGATAGAGACCTTTACTTCGTTCCTGCCCAAACTTTCCAAACAACTTAAAAAACCAATTCCACATTCGAATACCCTTTTGGATTTTCTAAAGGATTTTTTGAATACCCATGTTGATGAATTAACCAGGCATCTTGTTATGTTTGGAATGTGATGTAATTATTCTTAAAAGCTTTGTGTGGACAGTAGTTAATCTTTCTCATCGTTTCTTAGTTGATTTCTTAGATAGACTAGTTTCTTTCCATTGTTGATTAGTCTAAGAAACTGTTAATCATGGAGACTTAGACCTCTGTCTTCCACTATACCTAGTGTATAGCCTATGGGGGATGAGGCTAAGCTCCATGCCTATATATAGCTTAGGTTTAGGAGTTTTTAGGAGTAGAAGGTTCATGAGGAAAGTCAGTTCCTAGGCGATCTTGGCAATGCCCGGCTAGGAAGGACAGTGCTAAAAAGCACATAACTTGCAGGGATGACTTATCCAGGACAAACCCAATGGTAGAAGTGTGGAAGGAGGTATCACAGTGGTTTGGTATCAAAGAGGAGGTCCCAACAATCAATTTTCTAGGCAAACTCTTTGACAGTCCAACCGGGTGGTCAGGAATTTGCCTGGCTAGGAAGGACAGTGCTAAAAAGCACATAACTTGTAGGGGAGACCTCATCTTGCTAAAATCCATGGTAGAAAGTTGTAAGGGAGTCTAATGAAGGTTTGGTACCAAGGAGGAGGTCCCAACAGGCCGTTTGGGTCAAGAACTCTTTGACAGTCCCAAATCAGGTGGTTAGGAATTGGATAAAAACCCTACATTTTGCAAAGTTTGAGGATAGTCCTGTGTATGGAAAGGAAAGGCCTAAGGGTTTGGAAATTTTTTATAGGTTGATATCAGGTTCAAGAATCCATGAAAAAGATTTGGGGTTCTTTGGACAAGTTTTGTAAAAATTCCATTTTTCTCAGGCTAGGAGGGCTAAAAAGAGACTCTAGGCTTGTTGCTTTGAAAACCTAAGTGAGGGTTTGGAAGAAACAATGATGGAATGGAGTTAGTGGTTGTTCAAGAGACCAAATGGAATGCTAGGGAGCATGACAACACATATTTACACCCCTGCAAACATCTATTTGTGTATTGAGAGCATTTAGCCTTTAGGGAGGATTAAGGGTCAAAGGTGAAGCAGAGTTAAAGCACCAAGATTGGATTGAATTGTGTATTGTGGTTGGAAGAGGGGATGGCCAGTAGAACCAGGGGTAACTAAGTTTGTGTTAGGACCTATAGGTTGAGTGGTGGAGGAAGCCACCAAAGGGAATTGCTGAGGTGAGACCCAGAGCATGGAAATGTGATTTTTCCATCCATTCCCCCTTTTACACCACTCAGTCAAATGGATTGATAGAACCTCAATCCTTCTAGCATGTTAGGATATGTCTATACCCTACCTAAAATTGTACTTGTTTCGTACTGTACCTCAATCTCCTGCCTAAATTCTGTAATTAATTACTGTCAAACCTCTAATCGGGCACTCTAAGCTCACCTAGGACTTGACATTAAACACAACTGTTCCACTCTCCATGACTCCTAACTCTACATATGTATAGACCAATGGCTCCCCTAGCACATCCATCTACCCTTAGGAAAATCCCGTGACTAGATTTCATGGGGGAGCCATAAAGCCACAAGCTGGTTAGGATAGGACCAGTAAAACCCTTAAACCTTAACCTATCTATTCAGGACACTAAAACAGCTTAAATCAACTTACTTGCAGAATGAAAAAAGTTTAATACTATCCCATGAACACGACTCTAACACTAAATCAAAACATCCAATTCACTTAGTATCACTATCACTCAATAGCACTCGGAGTTCACATAAAAACATAAATTGTAGAGCTATCTTCTATTCCAAAAACTTGATTACAATCTCCCTCTTTCTTGAATTCGAGCCTGCTTCATATTAGATGCCATTCACTGTGTTTGCAGGGTATTTTGGTCGATCCCCCACTCCTATCCTTTAGGGGATCCTATGTAACCGAGTTGCATGCAACCTTTTCCATAATGGCAACTATTGTCATGACAATTTTGTAACAACATTTGGCAACTCTGTCATTATGCCACCTTCCTAACTCTTAGGACCTCTATCTCCTATATTTCGAGTAACCAACACCATTAAAGGCCTCATGGCATCTTTCTAACATCATTCATGTGTTTAGAACACATTTAAGACTCAAATCCCAACTTAAGCTACTAAGGCTAAGCAATGTAAAAACTATTAACAATGACTAACTTTGGTGACCTTAGTCCTAATGACTAACTCACCTAGCCACAACAATGACCTTCTAAGGTCCAAAACAAACAAACAATTACTTTGACTTGGCTAATGTCAGATACAAGCCCAAAATATCCTAACTATGGAGGTTAGCCTAGGTGTGCTCCTGCACCAGAGATTAATTAGAATACATTTTACATTTGGTTTTTATGTATATTGTACTTATAAATTAAGGTCATATACTGTGGTAATTAACTAATTATATGTCGTTTGTGAATTACATTTTTTTTTGATATAGTTGGTCGAGAGTGGGATGCACTACATTTGTACGTCACAAACAATCTTGATTGGATGACGATATGGATTGAACGATGTCAACAATTTGGTCGCGCATTAACATGGGAAGGTGTGGCTTCATTGGTTAAAGAAGTTCATCGTAATGGAGATTCCAATGTTACACCAATGGAAATTGATTTAGCATATAGTTTAAGAGATAGACAGGTATGTATAAATATATTAATCATCCATATTATTTAATTATTTTCAATTATATTGATGTATATATATGTTGATATTTTTTTCTTTGCATACATTCGGCCAAGAATAAATATGTTTATCAACTGACGATATTGCAATAAGTTTTGCATGTTTGACATATTGTAGGTGAAACTCCACAAGGCTATGTGGTGAAATGGTTGTAAATTTTGAATCAAAAAGTTGAATGACACGAAGAAAACTTGTGATTCTGGGATAACTGCAGTCTTCCAGGTGACTAATGTTTCATCTAGAAGCGACATACATCTAGAAGTCTCAGAAAATCAATACTATGGGATTTTGGATGATATACTTGAGTGTGACTTTAAGTCCTTCAAATTAGTTTTGTTCGTCGTCCTATGGTACAGGCTATGATTGAATGAAAATTTTCTCGAGAGAACTATTATTGAACATGATAATGGATTTAGCATGGTTAATACAAGGTATTTTGAGCGAGCTAGAAATGAGCCCTATGTTCTTCCAAGCCAATGTGAGTAGGTATTTTACTCAGAGGTTCTAGGTAAAGCGGGTTGGTCATATGTTGTTAGACATGATCCAAGAGGAAGGCCGGTAAAGTATAATGTGGTGGAAGAAGAAGATACTGAAGAAATAGAAGATGATGTAGATGATGATCAGGATCAACAGTTAGTTGATGATGTGCCTGACGAAGATGTCGAAGAGGAGGAACTAGATCATGATGATGTAGGAGTTAATGTTCATGAAGATGATATCCGTGTGGATGATGACATTATCAAAACTGATATCAATGATGATGATGATGATATGACCAATCCTTACAATGTTGAATCTGGATCGGATGATACAGACAAAGAGTTGGATGAAGAAGAAGATCAATGACATTAATTTGTATTGTCTATTTGATATTAATTTCTTGAAAGAATTATATTTGACTTATGTGGTTACATAATTAATTTATGATGTTTTTAATTTTAATTATATTAGAATATGTTCAGTTATAAGGGTTGGAGGTTTCCTATTTATAGAGTTAAACAGGGTAGCAAATCAGAACCTCTGCAAGATAGTGAGGGGCCTCCTTATCATGTAGATTTGTTAAAGCCTTACATGAAATACACATATTTCTCAGTGTGTCAAGTGTTGGGGATGGATGCCCTGGAACTCATGTCAATTGTGCCAATGATTATCATAGCAGATATTCAGTATCATAACTCTAGGCCATTCGATTATGCTTCATATATTGCTAGGGAGCTTGATTCAGGATTGGTGGCTATAAAGGGTGGAGCTTCTATTGTTCATCTCAGACATTATTCATTGTTGATGCACTTGGTGCTATATTTTGGACAGGAGTTGGGAGTATGGCCTCCAGAAATGAGAGTTTATCAAGTTGGTAAGGAGGGTGAGGCATTGCCTGTTCAACTGTGGACTGCTATTTGGGACAGCAGGTTTTCCAATTCTAGTTTCATCCACTTTGAGGAATATTTTGTGAAAACTTTGTACAAATTGTATAAGTATCCTTGTAACTATTCATTGACTAATGAGATTAAAAGGTTTCTTCGGCCCAAAGATTTCAATGGGCCAATTGATCATAACTAGGGTGACTGGTATTGTTTGTAAGGAGATACAATGATTAGAGTGTATGGATTTGAAGATGCCCCTTTTATTCTACCAAGGACACTTCCAAACAAAGTTGCATATTTGGAAATTGTTAGACAAATGGATTTCAGCAATGTGATGCTTTTCAGTTCTTATGGGAAGAAGGTTTTCATGCCTAGGACATTATGTTTTGGTGATTTCACTATGCTGGCTAAGGAGGGATATAATTCAATCCTTGATAGATTGTTGCATTATAATATGAAAAAGGGACCACCTAGGAAAAACTTTGACCCTGAAGGATATATAAATTCAGCCAAAGAAAGGATTAACTTTGGAAGGTATCAGCATGTACCTTATCTTTTTGATGATATGATCAGGAATTTGGATGAAGAGGAAGCAGAGGGGGTGGTTGAAAGCTATAACCAAGGGTTATAAGATATGGGGACATTGTCTTCTGGAAGTGAGGAAAGCCCAATGGATAAAGTGCCACAAAGCAGAACAGAGAAGATATTTAGGTTAAGGACTCAATAGTATGTTTGCCCAACTAGAGAACAAAGTATTGAAAGTTATGATATTGATGCAAGGCATATGGAATACAGATCATTTGTTCCAGATGATGATTTTATAAATTGTCCAAAGTTCAAAGCATTCTTGTACAAATTGAAGGGGAAAGAAATAAGAGAAGATGTTGGTGCTGTCACTTCTGGGAATGAAGAGCAATTATTGGATCAAATGAGAAAATGTGTGGATGATGAAATGACAAATATGACTCCTGAAAAGGGGAGGAAAATGTTGGAGAATGCTGGTGTCATGATCATTCCTGGACTTGATTTGAATTCTGCATTAGTATTTGATAGCTTCTTAAGAGATAGTAACACTACACACAAACTTGATAAGGAAAAGGTGACAGAGGTGTATGCAGGTTCTAAGTATAATATTGATGAGGGATCGTTGATGATATGGGATTTGTATCCCCCCCATAGGAAATTAGTGGTAATTGCTACAGAGAAGGCATTTGGCCATGTTATGACCCTAAAGGTTGGAAAGGTTGATCCTGTGGTTACTGCAGAGATTGGGATAAACATTGCAAAATTGAATAAAACATAGATCCAGGCACTGATAAGAGAAAGAGAAATATATAAGGCAAGTAATGAGAGAATGTTAAGAGAAAATGATAGATTGAAAGACTTGGTTGGTATTTCAATAGATCCAGCCAAAATGCTCACTCAAGGAGAAAGCTCTCAAGCAAAAGATCATTGGGTAGGGTCAAGTGCCTATAATCAGGGAAAATATGATGCAATTGTAGCAGTTGTTAAGAGAAGGCATGATAATTTGACATCCTAGTTGAATAAATTATGGGGAAAATATTCTAGTACTCTGACTGCATTAAAGGAGCATGAAAGGATGGATGTTTGAATTATGGAGAAGTTTCATGAATTGGCCTAGAATGATGAGGCTAATAGTACTACACTCGAAGTTGCAAATCACATTATCAGTCACCATCGAAAATTCTGTGAGGAATTGCAAGGAGATAAACAAGGATTAATTGAACCTACCAAGAAAAATGTGGTCACATTTTCTGATAGTAGAGGGGAAGTGAAAGATTCCACTAGATGGAAGAATGAATGTGACACAATACTGAGTGGAATCATGAAGATAACTTCTGCAGAGAATACAACATTAGAGGAAGTGAGCGAGCAAAATGAGGAAATGGTCAAGATGGAAATCATGATCATGAATGCTGTCGAAGATGTGGATACATATAAATTTCAGGATTATTTGGACTACCTCAATACGACTCACTTGTGGCTAACTAAAGTTTAATTATTCTCTATCTTTTATTTCGAATTCTATTTTTTCCTATTTCCGAAAGGATGCGTCCTTTCGTATCCTCAATTATGTCCATTTTGAAAAGAATATGAAGGGTAGAATTAGATAGAGGATAAAAAAGAGACAATAGAGTACAATTTTTGGAAGGATGAGACTGGTTGCATATGTAAAATAATGGAGATATCAATGAAAGTTTAATATGATGGTACGATGTTTTCTGGTATTAGTTGTTTATGATATTTGTTGAAAGGTATTATTGAAGTTGTCTCCGTAATGGTGTTTTCTGGTTATTTGAATTAGTGTAAAAAAGTTTTTACCTAGTTTGTCAATGCACATTAGCTGCATCTATATGATCAATTAATTGTTTCTTTCAGTAAAGATTAAATTCTTTGAATTGATCATAGTAATTAGGGAATGTCAATTGGATTATTAAGAACTCAATAATCACAATCTTGCATGTTTATACAAGTTATAAACCAAGTAAAATTCTAAATAACTTGAATGTCTACCAAAACAAGTAAATTTGTTTTAGATTTCTCTTGACTCTGTGAACCCTGTAAGGCACTGGTCTTTCGTTTTTCATTCTTTAGTTTCATTCACATTTCTACATCTGTTAACTGAGCGTATTAGGGTTTAGTTTTGGATATTGATATACAATTTATACCAAATTTGTTTTATTTTGTCCATTTCAATCTGCCATTGTGGACAAATTAGGGCAATAGGAAAAGATTAAATGTCAAGTCTACTCAATTCAATTAGGTACACCCGCAAGAAAATGAATCACATTTTCAATTAACTATTGAAACTGAATAGATGAATCTTTGATAAAGCTATTCATAATCCATGGCACACACCCAGGAGAGTAAACCATCTTAATTTTATAGATTTCTTTTGATATAAGTAATTAAAAAAGCATATCACACTAATCTGTATATAAACCTAACCCCAAGATGGTTTCTTGAAACAAAATGTTCATAACACTTTAACAATAAAGAGGACTGTATAACTTCCAAGCGTCGGATTGCAAAAATTTTCTGACCCTTCACAATGAGCCGTGAAATCTCCTTTATAGAATAGGAGAGCAACAAGCATTAGGCTACATTGTGTCACCAAATTGAATTTCAGCACCATAATGAAATTCAAATTTATATTCCTTGTCATAATGATACCGTGCATGGATAAAGGAATCAAAATGGTTATGATGAAATAACCAGTCGAAAAAAAAAATTTCATGCAAAGCATGCACACGTCCATATCCACATCCACATCCACTTGATAGAACAACAAGAGAAGAGAGGACACATCCAACGGACCCACTGCTAGTAATCATGAAGAAGCAACACAACCCCGGTACAAGTAACCACTCTGAGTTTGAGCCTGTGATAGCCATGGCATGACCACATCCTCTTTACCAACCTTGCGAGCACATTCCTGAACAACTGGACCTGGTGCTAATGCATACACTAGCTCAATTGCTAGAACCTCCTCATCCACTCCCATAAGATTGGCCAAGGAAGCCAAATAGTACCGATAATCAGAATCAGTCTCAGATTCATCAAAATCCGAGATGATAATCGGGGATGAACAATGTACTAGCCTCTTGCCAATGTTCCTAATAGCCTTGTGAGACATGGGAGAATCAGATTTCTTCATGACTGGTGAAGCTAGCCTCGCACTCATTCGCTTAACTGATTTATTCATTATAGAAACAAAGTGCAACCACAAACAGAAGAAAAACCTTACTGCACTTAGACACAAGAGAATGCAATGCTGATTACATACAATTCAGTTAGCATTTATAGAGCAAGCCAGTATGTAGGGTACAATTACTTGAAGGCGATTCAAGCACTTACATAGTTAATGATCCAGATAACTATGAATAGTACCCTCAACAAGATGGCACTATTCGCACACAGGAGGAAATCAGGTGGAGATCCTCAAGAGAAAAGAAATCTGTATCATCAATGACATGAATGAATGAAAGATTTTAATGACGTCCATGAGACTAATTAGTCTATGGGACCGAGAAAACAATAGGCCTAATTTGTCTTCATGCTCTTTTCCAAGTCTAAGTAATATAGCCAAGTAATACATGCCACACGGGCAACTCACACACTTCTTCCCTATAAATGAACCGTCGATTTGGGAGGCACTTTAACAAACGGAGGGTGGAGATCAAGTCAATGGATGTTGACAATCCACGTCGACGCCTTTAGAAGAATAGACCCGTAGAAGAATAGACCCAGACCGCACAATGGGTCCCATATAATCCCACTGGCACGAAAAGAAAAGTCACGTGCCACTCCCTTGCGAACCTCGCAACACTCTCCCGGATATTCACTCTGCCCGTGTGAGGTGTGTGAGAGATCATTATTACCCCATTATTGATGGCTATTACTAGTGAAAAGATGGTCCCTTGTCATATTGAACACCTCGGGAAGAAAACCCATTCATCCATTCATGCCACGTGGCCATATCTCGCGAACCTCGCACTACTTTGATGATGCCAACAAACAAACCTGCAAGGTCTGTGAGAAGTGGTCAAGATCGAATTTTGTGATCGAACGGCTCATCAGCCCTTAGATGGAACATTTAAGTGGGGCCTGCATTGAAATTTTTGGCGCTATAATACCTAGGCCATTACGCCAAAAAGATCAGCAAATTAGGTGAAATAGGGCCGGTTAAGCACGACCCGAGAGGGATGAAACCTCACTTAAGTGACTGGTCCATCGTGGCAACAGGTCACCGTTAAAACATAACAAGAGGGTTTTGACCGATCCATACTGAAGGTTACCCTGAGTAATTTAGAAACCCTCTAACCCCAGCTTCAATTTACTAAAGTTCCATTAGGTTGTGGAATTTTTCTTTGCATCTACCAATTGCATTTGTTTGAAAGTTTCTAAAACCTTTTCAACAAATCCATTATGTGTATATTCTAAAATCATTATAGTCCTTATAGTCCTTCTAGTCCACATCACTTTGTTTTTTGAAGAAACTACTAGCATACCTATATTTAGAAAAATCTATGTAAAATACGCTGAGAGATATCTTTTTCAAGGTGCTTATTTTAAATTAAATTTGCACCATATAAATTCAATTGAGAAGGATAACAAAAAATATTCAAACAATATTTTAAAAATTGAATTTAGTCAGATAAAATGTATAAATATTTTGCAAACATTTGTCAAATAATATTTCAAAAATACTTTCAGTTAGCTAACCATTTGTGCACTGGTAATTTTCCATTTTCACTATCATTAATAATAGTTTGAACTTTAATTGTCACATTGGATTTAACGACATGCAATGTATGTATCCCATAGTGTGTGTGCAACAACCTGAATAATGGCATGACCTAATGCACCATGAATATGATGAAGTAGTTGAACTTTAAAGTAGCAAGCAACCATTCCTTAGGTTGTCTCAAGTGATAACTAATGTGTGAGTGTCCCTTAAGAAGTCTCATGAATTTCATACCGAGCTCATCACATAGAGTGTGTTTTTTAATGGTCACTGTTGGCTTAATAGTGACCTTCCAAATGCATCCTACAAGGTAAAGATCTTGAACCTCATGGTATAGATGAATTGACCAATCACAAAAATCTATAATTTCAATCTAAAGATTGTTAAATTTTACATCTAAGTTCATTTTCAGCTTAGATTCATAGAGAAAGTTAAAGTAATAGCATAATTATTAATTATTTTTTACTAGTTTTTGGTCTATTATTGTTAATTATGTTGACCATCTTCTCTCTCAACCAATAACACACTCAACTCCTCTATACGAAGGGGGACATCGAATGGAAGACACCAGTGATACTTCAACAACCAAATGGACACTAATGATGTATGCACATTATGTGACATCTTCCTCACCTGTAGGAAAATCATTATTTACTTTGACATTAGTATTAAATAGGAAAAAATATATATTTTCCAATTAATGAGAAAATTGCATATAAGAGAGTAAACATTAAGCCAATTGATGATATCAAAGAAACTAAAAATATATTAAATTCAAGTACTAAAAATATAAGAGTTTGTGTGGAATTCTTTCTAAATATTGTGTTTGTTGTGTTGATTGACAAAACAACACCAATGTAATCGAACATAAAATTTCTTTTCATGTTCTCAATTTCACTTATTGGTGTAAAATGGAATTGTTGTTTTGGTATAAAGCTATGCTCCTCCTAACACAACTCAACTATTGAATTACTTTCTAATAAAATTTCCCAATCATTCTTTAAATGGTTGAAATTCTTTTGTGTAGGTTTGAGTCTCCCTTTTGAGATGATAAACACTTTTCCCAGCTTCTATGTGATCATAAAACTATTATTCAACTGCATTAGAACATGTTACTCTTATTTCACCACGATCAAAATCAAAATTGAAAAATTTTCCATCTCTTTTTGCATTGTTAAAATGACAAAGTTGACTATTTTTAGTGACTCTCACCTTTATTGACCATGTATTTTGGTATGGATTCAGTGTTGCAATAGTAATGATTCTTGTAGGAGAAATATTATTCAATAGAATTGGAACATGGCAAAAAAATGGAAGAGAATAAAGTTTGCACAAATTTAAACAATTAATGATTTCTATAAGAGAAAACAAATATTTAAATAATAAAAAGTACATAAAAAAAGATAAATATTGTGATTATAAACTATTTAAAATAGTGGAATAGGTGTACAACTCATGTGTTATTTTAAAGAGCATCTTATATCCAAAGGTATGCAAAGCAATTTAATACATAATTTAACACAACTTATTTATTTCTTGATCAAATAAATAGCGGATATATGATAGTAGAAATTATTCAATTAGACTTAAAATGTAATGTTTAAATGATACAAAATTCATATTTGATGACCTACAACAATATTATTCCTCTATACATTATCCAAGTACACCTGAAATTCTTCAAAAATACGAGAGGAATCACCTTCCTTGTATTGTTCATCATAATACAACTCTTTCAGGAAGGTGCAAAATTCAAATACATTTTCAAAAGTAGCACAATGTTTTTTAGCAGTTTGGTTCATTGATACGATATCCCAAAAATTGATATTTTGTGCATATATGCCTGTTAATTCAAGTTTCTTTACAATATTTTCAAAAGTCATCTAAAGAGATCTTTGCAGAATTTTAATATGGGTTTCATTAAATTCATTTGATCTAACTGATACATTTGATATCAAAGGACTTGGCACAAATTCTTCTGATTTTGCGCTTTGTAGATCATTTTGATTACTTTCTTCCACAACATTTGCCATGACCTATAAGAAAATCCACTAAGATTACTATCTATTTAAACTTTGAAATAAAATCAATATTTCTATAGCCCTTCAATAGTTCTAATTTTAGTTGTATTTCCATTAGATTGAGCTAAAATTAATTGAAATATTATCCTAAAAAATAGCTCCTTTTTTAGTTCTAATTTCAACCTTAAATTTTAGTCTTACATATAAATATAGAATTTATAAAAACACTTAACTATAAAACAATTCTATTTTTTTGCTTCCTAGTTAAACTTAAATAATTAGTTTATAAAATTACTTTCTTATTTACTTAATTTTTTAATTTAAATCTTCAAAATAATATTCAAATTATCATATTGTTTATGGAATTTCTATTTTTAATTCTTTACAATTTAATAGGAAATTTTGCATCTACCATTTAACTAAAAACTTATAAACTCCATTAATTTAAACTTAAAATAGAACCAATATTACTATTACCCTTCAATAATATATGATATATTAGGAAACATTTCTCACCAATTTTGACATAGAAAATAAATATAGAGAATAAATATTGATTAATTATTTTATTATCATTTATATTAATGATAATTTATAATTTAATAGTTTATGACTTTACTATGAATAAAATTGTTTACTTTACCTTAATTTATTAAATAATTTATTCTTTTTTGTTTAAAAAATTAAAAAAGAAGATTTCAACAACATAAATATTTTTATGGAGTGGAGCTCTCATAAATTTGAAGAAAATGCTTTTATATAAGAAAGTCAAATATTATCCTAAAAAATAGTTTTTTAGTTGTATTTCTATTAGATTTAGCTAAAACAAATTGAAATATTATCATAGAAAAATTTCTTTTTTTTTTAGTTCTATTTCCATTAGTTATATTTTCAATCTTAAATTTTAGTCTTACATATAAATATAAAATTTATAAAAGCACTTAATTATAAAAAAAATTCTATTTTTTTTACTTCCTATTAAAATGTATAAACTTGCTTTCTTATTTACTTGATTTCTTAATTTAAATCTTCAAAATAATATTGAGTCCCCATATTGTTAATCCTTTTTTTTACTTCCTTAATTTCAATCTTCAAAATAATATTGAATCCCTATACTGCTAATTTTTTTTTTTTTACTTCCTTACAATATAAATAGCTGTTAAAACATAACAAGAGGGTTTTGACCGATCCATACTGAAGGTTACCCTGAGTAATTTAGAAACCCTCTAACCCCAGCTTCAATTTACTGAAGTTCCATTAGGTTGTGGAATTTTTCTTTGCATCTACCAATTCCATTTGTTTGAAAGTTTCTAAAACCTTTTCAACAAATCCATTATGTGTATATTCTAAAATCATTATAGTCCTTATAGTTCTTCTAGTCCACATCACTTTGTTTTTTGAAGAAACTATTACTATATATTTCTTATTTATGTTCTAAATTGGATACATGTTTATAAGTTTGATATTACAATTAATAATATTAATTTTGGCAAGACATTAAAAGATTTTGTTGATTTTAAAAATATATGCATCCCAATGTAAAAATGCCAACAATGGAAGCAATGATTGTAACACATAATTTTTGATGTAGTATCCAATTCAAAGGATGATGTTACAATTTAGGGTTATGATTGGGTATTTAATTAGGGTTAGGATTTAGTGTTTGGGTTAGTGTTAGGTTTAGAGTTAGGGTTAGGGTTAGGAAAATAATGTTAGGATTAGGGTTAGATTAGGGTTTATGTTTTATGGTTAGGGTTAGATTTAGAGTTTTGGTTATGGTTGGGATTAGATATGAAATTAGGGTTAGGGTTTAGTATTACAATTAGGGATTATAGTATTAGGGTTATATCTAGAATGAAGTTTTAGGGTTATTGTAATTATGATTAAGGGTTGTTTTTATATTTGGCTTAGAGTTGGGGTTAGGATTAGGGCCAGGGATAGGGCTAGGGTTAAGTTTAGGGATAGGTTTAGGGTTATTAGAGTGAATGCAACTAATTAATAAAATAAATAATATTTAGGGTTAGGTAATTAGGGTTAGGGTTGGGGTTAGAGTTTTGGTTGTGGTTAGGGTTATAAAGATAGGATAAAGGTGAGGGTTAGGGTCAAGGTTAAGGTTTCGAGAGAAAGGGTTAGGTTATGATTTGGATTACCCTAAACTCTAACCATAACCATAAACCTAATCCCAAACCTAACCCTAAAGAAAACACATAACCTAACCCTAATTGTAGTGTTTGAGGCTAGGCTCAAACACTATATAACCTAACCCTATATAACCTAACACATAACCTAGCACTAGAAAAAATTCTTCTCCCAAACAATCTCCTCTACTTCTATTCATGCCTACTAGAGTTGCAACATTCAACATTGGTGCTTCAACCATTCATTCAAAGCTAAGAATTTGAAAGCAACATTCATTTGTAATATAATTAATCATTTAACAATATTATAATTATTATTAATCTAATACAATATTAATATTATTAATAATATACCAATAATATTAATAATCTAATATAATTACTATTAATCTATATATAGATTATATATAATCTTAATATATCAAATATATCATTATAATTCATATAATGTAATATAATATTGTTATATAATATATTAATATTATAACATTACTATTAATCAAAGTGCTTTAATATTTATGTCGAGTTTTAGTACATTATATGACAGGTTACTAAAGCGGCTCTGAGATGCACGTGCTCAAAATCGACGGTGATGTTATAATCTTGATGAAAAGTTGCTTGATGGTTATGTTCAGTGCTGGTGACTTCTCAAACACAAGAAGATGTGATTTTGGCCCTATTAGGAGAAGATTTAAAAGTTGATTCTAGAGCTGAGAAAAATTATCATATTAAATTATGAAGCCCCTTTCTTTGGCAAGGAGATTCCATGTGTGTTCAAAAATTCTTGTTGCACACATTTCCATTACTCATGTTGCTAAGAACCTTGCAAATCCTCATATTTGAAGATTGAAAAAATCCAAAGGTATATTTTATGGCCTCCCTTTAACCAAGGAAAATGGTTTCACAAAGTATCCTAGGAGTTTTATTATTTCCCTCATGACTATAATAGGCTTGGCTTACTTTATATTCACTACTCTAAATGGCGCCATAATAGGCTTTGCTTGCTTTATATTCACTACTCTAAATGGCGCTATAATTTTTTTAAATTTAATTAACATACTTTAAAACCTAACTAAAGCAGGTTGTAGCTCGTCAAATTGGACAATTGAAAGGTCAATGCCAGCTTTGAGGAATACTTTGGAGGAGTGAAAACAAGGTCAATACCAGCACCGACGAAGAGTTTGGAGCTAAAACAAGGTCAATACTAGCGCCGAGGACCAGGTTGAGGGCACTCAGGGAAAATCGACGACCAAGGGACAATGAGTACTGTAAGTTTGGCACCCCCATTCTCTTTCATGCATAGTTTCCAAAGATCTTCTCGCACATTGGCCCCCCCATTCTCGTAAAATGGTATAAGATAAGACAGAAAAAATAAAATAGCTTTGTCTTTCACATTTTTATAGTGATTACTAGAGGCACATAGACCAATTCTTCGTAATAGATGAATTTGATCATACTTTTCCAATGATGCAATAGTTCAACTTTGGGGTGTATCATTTAGGCAACAATTCAACTTTGGGGTTCATCATTTAGGCAATGACGGATCCCTACTCTTTCCATATGCTCTTTCCTTTATATTTCTTCAAATGTATAGTTTATGTCTTATATTGTATTGAAATAGTTATTCCCACAAATTGTGTGGGACACCATACATTTGTAATTATCAATAAAAGACATTTGTGAAAATTTTGTGCAATCTTTCTCTTGTATACATTTGCATAATGAACTGCAATTCATTTGATAATACTTTTGTGTATATGAATGGAACTTAGTAGAATTGAATGTGTACCTTTATCTTTATTTTTGCAAAAACTATCCCAACTTTACTTGATTGAGTTAGAAGCTAAATTAGGTAAAAAAATTGGTGACATCTTCTATATGTTTGCCTACTAAACATCCTCACCAGTTGCCTAAACTTATCCATTGGGCATGGTGTCGACTCTTGGAACTTGACAAGACTTGAGAAATAGTCTTGCATAATGTTGTAACTCATCCAAAATAGTGCATAATGTTGGCATTTTTTACAACCCAAGTAGAACCTGCAGAAGCTTCTATGAGCTTGCCATACTCAATTTTAAAAGTCCTGAAGGCACTGTGCCAACTTAACGAGAAAAATGCAACAAAACTATTATCTCTCCTACACTTCGGACTCTGTAAGATCCAGGAGGGTATCCCTAAAATATATTGTCATTCATGATGAGAATGATTTGCTCATATGTGGATAAAAAATAGATAAATTCCAGTCTAAGTTTAAACAAGATAATCCTTCAAGAAATTGGCTATTTCTCAGGAGAATTCAGCTCTTATTTAACAAGGAATTGAAATAACACCTAAGTGTATTTTTATGAAATATTCGAGTGAAATTGCCTAAAGCTATAACAAAAAATACAAGAACAATAAGCAGTTAGAGTACCAGTGCCATATCCTAAAGCACCGAGTCAAACTATAAACTGAACTACAGGGTAACTTTCATCTAGAGCATCTATGATCTGTATGTAAGACATTACCATCCATTCATCAATACATGTATCTATTACTCTTTAGCAAATCCTATGTGCTAATTTGCATGAACTTATTGAACAACTAAAGCATTTAACAGGTCCATTGAACCAGAGCTATAGTCGAACATAATCCATAGGAAATGACAAATGAAATTTAACGAACATCATCTTTGATAGACTTTTCATTAAAAATTCATGCAAATTATTACAATAGGAGAGAAAATAGACTCAAAACAATCACAAGATTTGCATAAGTATGCTCCAAAACCATGATTTACTAAGTTCCCAAACAGACTCAAAGCTTCAAAAAACTGGACATATTCTTTTCTCTCTCTCTACTTGATTCTTCTCTTACGTATCTTAAGTAATTTCAATAGACCTATTCCTCGGCCCATAATTCCCTTTTATAAAAACAAGGGAGCAAAAAAGCTTTAGGCCGGAGGATACACATGTCCATTTTTTACTAGACCGCTAATTCCTAATTAGTTATCTTTACATCATTTGCTTGATAAGAGAAGAAAAGCTTAAAACAAAATGATGATTAATTTGTTACGAAGGAAAGGAAAGCGTGGTTCCAAGTATTGATTCCCTGACACCAAAGCATCTTTTAACCGCTCCATGTGCTGATTTTATTTGCGCAATTTGTACCTGAATCCGGGAAGAGAATGCATTTCAAAATATAATACCATAGGCCAAACCTGTATTTTACATGACCAAATTGCAGCTCTCATCCCCATTATTTATAATTCAAGTTCATCAGTAAACATCTTGTTCCATGACTCAAAATCTTCCTCCGACGGCCAATTGAAAGCCACCACTTGGTCCACCATTTTTCGATAAGGTACATACTTTATCATTAATGACTTGGCTATCTTGTCAAAATTCTCCAGGAAACTAATGACAAGTGATAACTTCTCTAAAGTGTTCTCCAACATGCGAATATCAACATTTTTGCATATCTCATGAGTTTGGGTGGTCATTATATTATTCATTTGCTCCTTCCACTCCTGCAAAGGCTTGACACTATCCTGACTATGCAAAATATGAGGTAGTGGAGTCAAATCTTTTCCATCATAAATATCCTTCAGTGCTTTGATTTTGGACTCCATAGGAGCAGCAGACCCCTGAAATTTTTGCTCAACAATAGTCTTAAAAAATTGATATGTTGTCATGACTGTAGGATACTTATTCCCATGCTGCTTTGCTCTAACTGCCATAAATTTCAATTTTTCCATTCTAGGGCCCCATCTATTTAGCAAAGGGATAGCCAATTCTCTGTCCCTTGGAAACAATTCAAGTGCTTGCAGCATCAAGGCATAATTCACATGAACGCCATTCAGCTTACTTTGGACCCATTTATGTAGATGCCTTAACACAATATCAACAATTTCTAAATTATTCCTTCCTGCTGCATCTCGGATTTAATTTACCATCTCCTTATATTCTTCAGTCTGCTGGAGTAAATTTTCCCTAGAAGGATCTTCGCTCGAGGTACTGGCCTTCTCAACTGCAATAGGCACTTGCCCCATATTATACGGGACCATAGCCCAAGATTGACCCTATGCAGGAGGTTGGGGTTGATCAATTGGTGGGTCAGTAATAATTTGGCTAGAGCTAACCTACTTTTGGGATCTCAAGATTTCCATTTGTTGCCTTAATAAGGCTGTTTCTGTTTCCAATTTCGCCACCCTTTGCTGACTCTTATTATACTCAATAATAATGTCATTATATTGGTTCCTCAGAGTATCTCGGTTTTTAGTTAAATCCTCCACGGTTTCCCTAGTAAATTTGGCAACATTCACAACCATGTCAACAGCCTCCAAGGCAGGGGTATCAACAACTCTCTTCACAATCAAATGACCACTAAAATCGGATGTTTCAGTGACAATAGGTTTTTGAGACCCTGTAGATAGTGACCATATTGCCAGAGAATCCCACTCTTCACTGAAAGTTGATCCTTTAAGTGCTAATGCTGCCTCCTCCTCTATTGCAAGAAGTGGTTTATTTTCCCTTCTTACTGTATCAAATACTATAGCATCAACAATATCCCATTCAAGGAGTAGCAATATCCCACACTTTTGAACCAATGTTCTGCCTTGTTCTGGTGTGATTTCCTTAAACCTCTCCTTCAATTGTACTCCGACCTTTGAATGGATTACTTGCTCTTGAAGCTCTGGGTGCAAACTTCTCTCATGTGCTACCTACTCAGTATAAGATGAGAGATGAGCTCTCCATACAAAATCTTCAAAAGCACGGGTATGGATAAAAGAGTCATCCATCATGAATTCTTTGCAGGCTTCCATTCTCAAATCATCACTATTTGTAATTCCTTTAATCTCATCCTTCCCCAATCTTAGGGTGATGGTGCCTGAGCTCATTGCAATGTCAGTCGGATCTAGTGGCATTTCTGGATTTATTTCATCTGGAGTTACAATAATATCCTCCTCATCATTACCTTTCTGGCCAACATCCCCCATACTATTAGTTCTAAGCCTCTTTGGGGATGATGTGCTAATCTATTCTAAACTCTTCAGAGGTGAATCCAGATTAGTAATACCAGATAGTGATTTCCTTAGGACGGATGATGCACCACTCATCATAACTTCCTTTGTCCAATTTCTCTTCCTTCTTGAAAACACTTTTATTTTCCCTTGAGGATGGTAGGTAGGCCTTTCTTCGATTCTTATCTCAGGGTGCTACTCAGTAACATGTGACTTTCCCTTTCCTTTTACAATCTTTTCCTCCTTCAAGACTCCTACTATGCTCAAGAAATTATCAAGAACATAGATTGCCTTGCTGAGCTCATCTTTAGCATCAGGTACAGGATCAAAACTAGGTATTTTCTCTTGTTTACTTCTTACCATTTTTGAATAGACAATGTACATTGCATTTCTCTCATCCTATAATTCCTTACAAAAAATATTCTTAATGATATCTTCAGGATAGTTAAAATTGTGAACAAAGGTTCCAGTCCGATGTCTAGCCTACATTTGGGAGATAAAACCCTCAGGATCATAATTCCTAGGGTGTACAGTATTCAATCTATATGGCTTGAGTAACAAGTGTAAATTTCTCCACCCTCCCTTTATCATAACAAAATCTGCAAAAGTTGTATATTCAGGGAAAAAGGTTCCTTTCTTGTGTTCAGCAGGCAAATGGAAATCTTGAGATGCTCCCAGTTGCCTCATAATCTCTACAAAACCAAGTCTGAGAGGAACTTCTTTAGGTAGGACAGACGGGATGGCATTGGTGCCAAAGACCCTGAAGATTGTAGTATTGTGATTGGGGATAATATCACCCCAATTGTGGGTTAGATTCAGCTCAGGCCTCCTCTCCATAGGTCCTAGAAAGTTGTGAATTTCTTTTGGAATCTTGGGTGGATCAACAACTAAAGCCTTCCTTAACTTAGATCCAAAAATATTATGAAAGGTGACATAATCAAACTTATGATCATTTTTTTCTAAGACCCTAGTCCAATATTGGACAGGCATTTCAATATCTCCTTCCATCTTCTTCAACTCCATATCTTTTTCAAATACCTTCTCACCCCTATATAAAAACATATGAATCAACAGTGAAAACCATCTGAATTTTACCCAATTCTTTCCTAGCTTCAAAGCTGCTAAGCCAGAATCTATGTTCTCTACAAGGTAAGTGGAAAAGTCATGTACCACATTATAACCAGGGTGTTGGAGGTTGAAAACCATATACATTATCTCTATAGGCACAGTCTTCTTTAGGTCAATCCCCAAAACTTGACATAGTGCACATATGGTCTTCTTGAAATGAGTGGTGAAGTAGTCTACCGAGAAAGGTTCACGCTCATTCTTGCCAATAACAACCTTTTTTTGATTCTTCCCTCTTATCGACACAACCAAAAGGGGTATCAAAAGGGATGTCCTTATCAAACCCTTAGTGTTTCTGTATTCTTCCCTAAAGACCTCCAATTTGATGGGAATCATATCCTAGCTCCATTCATGTAAGCCAAAAATCTCTGCAATTTCCTCTCTAGTTACTTTAATCATAGGCTTGCCAAGATGTGTTCTGACAATTCGAGTCACAGGATCGTACCTTGCAGCAATATCTTTTAATAAGTCTACATCTTCATAGACATTCGGTACCACCAGCTTACCCAAGTCCAGTCTCCATGGATTACACAAAGGAACAGGCAAATTTCTATTTCCAAACCAATTGGAAAAGAGTTGCCAACCAGTGTACGTCAATTCGACATCATGGATTATACACTATTTGTCCATTAAACCTTAATGAATCACGGGTCCATAGAGCAATATCCTTCCTTCTTGCTTCTTGCTCGTAGAATGTTTCAATAGATCAATAATATCTTGTGAGTAACCCCTAGGCGTAGCCTCGGGACCAATAGTTCATGCCTTGGATGCCATATATTTTAAACAGAAGGGGATTTGAACTAGGGTTTTCTTAAAGAAAAACAAACAATTACACCCTATTCTCAATTGCCGTTATGGAAAAACTTTTTTATATGCACACAAATCACTAGCAATGACCTATATAAGCTCTAACAACCAATTTGCTTAACAATTCACCAGGAATTGAAAAGGACACAATCGCCAATTATTCAATAAGCAACACTAATATATTCTAAAATTACAAAAGAAGGTGTTCGTATCACTTACTGTTTATTTTATAGAGCGTCAACTATCGCGATAATGGAGAACTGAGATAATAGCCACTTTTCTAAACATGGAGGATTTCTTATAAACTAGAATGCAACACTAAAATAGCAATCCACTGGTTATTTAGCATTTAATTATGCAGGCCGAGTTAAACTTGACCATTACTATTCACTTGTGCGAGATAGAACGGCTATAGTATAGCACCAGTTTGTTTGGAAACACGTCGTTGATCAAAGATACAATTGGCCAGACGGATGGTCCAGATTTGGTCAATAGCAGTTTGAAAATGACACATCCTCCTTCTAGTTAGCAAGCGAGCAAGAATATTGCCCATTAGGTACCACATCAGCATGGAACGGGTCCCACCTCATTCGTTAATCGATAACACCGGTGCCCATGCGTCAACACATCGCATACCTCGTAGCATTATTGAAACTGAAGTTTTAATTGCGCGAGGTCAGTGAGGGACGGCCCAGATGCATCGGATAGTACACAACTGCCAGCATCATCACTCGTCCATCAGTCAGCACTCAAAAACTAGACCCACCAAGTTACACAATAGGTGGCAGCATCTCGCAAGCCTCACAACATTTTCTGTGATGCAAGCACAAACCTTGCGAGGTGTGCGATGAACAGTCAAGATCACAGTTTCTACATCCGTCAGCTAATACAAATCTGCACATGTGAAATAGTTACCTTAAAGAAAGGGGACCACTAGGCAAATGGGGAAATAACCCACGGGGTCAAAAAATAATTCAAAGGCTATGTTGTAAAGGTTAATAGGCCAAAAACCACAGGGACGCATAAGTCAAAATGCAAAACCGAAAGGATAGGTAAAAGGGGCCAGTGAAGTGATGGCCAAAAGGGATAAAACACAACTTAAGTGACTGAGTACTACTGATAGCAAGTTAATGGCTAGAAAGAAAAAACCCCCAAATACTAGACAAGTAGAAAAATAACAAAGATAAAACCACCCCAAAGGGAAGGAAAATAAAAGCTCCACCACATAACACCTACCAACCTTATTCAACCTACCAAATGACTCAAAACAAACTAACTATGCAAACAAAACTTAGTCACTTAAAACAAAAACTATCCTAATGATGCAGAGGCTAGGTGGAGATCAATCACAAAATAGAAAATTCAACTCTCAACCAAGGACTCAACTTCAATCTCATGGACATCAACTCACCCTCAAGGATCTTAACCCCCCAAGTTTGCAAAACACTCAAGACCTCCACCCATACCCTACAAGATCTCTCAACGTTAATATAATGGCAACTTGACCATTCAAACTCAATATCAAAGATTGATCACTCCAAAGTCACCATTCAACAACCTTCACAACAGTTTGCCCTTGTAGCACTCCAAAATCAGAACAGGCCAAATCTCACCTAGTCTTTCCAAAGCACCCAATAATTAAAAAGGAGATTAAGATACCCTTTTCGGGGTTACATAACATGTATGAAAATCAAGGGTCACTCTTTTGGACCAACTTGGACTTTCGACACACCTACCTCGTTATAGGCTTCATAATTAGGCCTATTTTCCAAAGGAACCACCCTTCCAACGATGGCCACTCACCCAAGCACCTTGGAAAGTCTTAACAAATGGTCTCAAACCTTAGATTTCAGTGATGGTTTTCATCTACAGGGACTCTAACCCTCTGTCCCAAGAAACCCTCTCAAGCACTCATGAAAACAAGGGTTTAGGGGTAACTCCCTACTCCTGACCTTTCCCAATCCTTTCAAGGGTCCAAACAGCACACATTATCTCTGCCTTGACTCAAGAAACTCTCACAGTCCCTTCTCTCTCACTAATTCTCAGAATTCATCCTTGGGTTCCCTATTTTCATGGCCTAACTACCCCTGATCAACACTAGATCACACACCATGGCAAAACTCCCTCATTCCCTTTCTTCTAAGGTATGTACACACTTAACTAGGCATGGTATAGACCAATCCACCAAGCCATAGGATTGGAAAAATAGGTGGATTGGTTAGTTGATCATGGTGCTGTCCTCAAAACTCCAAACACATAAAACAGTGTACCTTGTAGTTTGCTGATCCCAGTCACACAAGCAAAAGAATTAAGCCCCCAAGACAAACATGAAAGAAGATAAACACATGAATAAGCAATAATTCAATGCCTCAAGGCATCTTGAATCTGTACGGGCCAAGTCAAGGAGCAAAGTTCACAAAAACCAAATGGAAGAATAGTGATCAGCGTTTGCCAAAATGTATTTTCTTCTTACCAATTGAACAACAGCCTCTCCTTCGAGATTACAATGAACATATATTGATTCTAACATCCAAATACCTTCTACAATCGACCAAATACCCTACAACAGAAATTTGAACCACTAATGACCGTTTGGAGGTCAAGGTTATGCACTTTACATAATTTTGGTTAATCAATTTCACTACATACTTGTAATGTTTGATCCTTTTGATCCCATGCTCGCCCAGCTTATTGAAAATGGTCTAATGAGACCTTATTTTCATAAAAGACATGGCTTAAAGCCATCTACTACCCATCTACCACCCCTTGTCACATGACATACAAGACAACTGATTACAAAGCAACTTAATTAACATATTTTGCAACTTCCTTGTTGCATATAACATAAAAACCTTTAAATCACTTGGTTAACCTATATTCAAATCACTTGGTGAACCTTTAAGGTCCATTGTCCTGTCATGTTAGGGTTACGATCTAGGTGCTCTTGCACCACCTAACCTAGACTAACTGAGGAAAGGAATACCTAAATAAAACCATTAACTGGTTCATGAAAGTAGCTACCCTTTCTTTGCAACTTGTAATGCTCCATATGTTTGTGAGCATCAAAGAGGAAATGAAGAAATGATAGATGTTTAACCAACTATTGCATTGCCTCATAAATGGAGAAAAAAAATCCACAAATCCACTTACCATTACCATTCATGTTATCTTAAAATGGATAGGATAGTAGGATAGAGTCCTCATGCTTGGGTGCAATAATGACTTGTGATGCATTGCTAGTTTCCATCCTAGTTAGATGCCTGATAGGACATCCCCTTGAAAGCTTTAGATTGGTTTTTCCTTTTTCCTCTTTTGGTGTGATCATATCCTTCATCTTACTCTTATGGTGCTCTTGTGGTACAAGAAATTGATTTGGAACTTCATGGTTTTCTTCTTCTTTCAAAGAACCCAATAAGGTTGATATAATATTATCATGACTACATTCTTCAAACCTTTCTACCTTTTTTATGGTTGTCCTATTTCATGGCTAAGTTTAGACAAGAGAGAAGGAAAAACAACTTGCTTTTATTGATTAAAAGGTAAAAATACAGCTAAGTACAAGTCTGTGAAAATGAGTTACAATGCTATCTTTTTCTTGAAAGCTCCAAAAATGAGCTACAATACTTGCTGAAAGAAGAAAGAACTAACTCCAAACTATCATTTGAAGTTACTTTATGCTTGCAAAGACACTGCACAAAGATGTTAAGTAGATTTGATTTGTGATGGACACATTTGGATGGTAGTAACAATAACTTACAATCTATCAAGACTTGATTACCTTATAACCTGTCAATTTCTAGCGATGAAATGATATATTAATCATAATGTCACCTTTAGATCACATCACCATGAAAGAACTTCATCCAACATCCTTATGAGTGCAGGCACCACAAAATAGGTATTTGTCAGATTTTTCTTCCTCAAGCGAGGGAAATTCAGGAAGAGAAGAGGAAAGCGAGACATGTAGTAGGTCTAAAAGAGGGAGATCAACTAGAGGTCAAAAGATTAGAAGAAAATTCCGTAAATGCATGGAATTTTTTCTTACTGAAGGGGGGTCATGTTCTTATGAGGATGATAGCATAGGCGACATCGAGGTGCCCTTGAGGTACAAAAATCTACGGAAACAATGGGTACCCAAGGAACTTCCTCCAATAAACACTGATCTTTGTGTCAACGAGAGGATATATCGCATAGCACCATCGTCATTACATGGTTTGGGCATATTTTGCATGGATGGCATAAAAGTCTGTTACGACAAAGTTACTGAGTTGATGGAGTATGTTGGACCCTATTACAGTTACAAAGATTGGATGCAGCTGGTTTGATATACACGAAGTATGCGTAGGTATGCACTATCAACAAATTATATACAACTAAAAGATAAGGATCAAAATAAAGGAGTGGCTAGGTACATTGACGGGCGGCCAAAAGCATCAAGGAATGTTGTAGGGTTTATAAATAGTACATGACCTGGGTCAACAAATAAGCAACCCAATTGTATATTCGAGACGTGAGAGGGAAATCGTGTATTCAGATGTGCGATAAAATCAATAACTGCAGGGGAAGAGTTGCTAATTGATTACAATTTGAATCGATTAGATACAAACACAATTACTATGGGGGTGGCATGTACTATATATATACCATTTTACCCAACCTCCAATTAATGACTCCAATATACCATTTTATTATTATGTTTTTTTTCGTAAGTCTATTGGTTTCATTTCGGTAATGTTTTTTATATTTAATTTTTGTCATAGCGGGACATTGATCATACAAGGAAGGCTCTGGCCTAGAGCACAGGTCGCGATCCATCTTCAGGCACTTCTATCTGACAGGTTTACGTCATTGTAATTGTACAAATTAGATACAAGCAAAATGTTTTATTATTATGTTTTTTTCATGAGTTTATTGGGTTAATTTTGATAATGTTTTTAATATTCTTGTTGTAGTTGGCTGATCGGGGAAAGGCACCAACAGTACAAGAGAGCATCCATATGGAGGTGCAGTCACTACTATGCGATGATGACATCGCATTTTCCACAAACCCTGTGGATATGATGAGGAAGGCCAAAAAAAAATGCAATCAAGAAATCCTTCAGTTGGTATTCGTAGTCCCTCAAATAGATGAGATAAGAGAAAGGGTTAAAATATTGTCTCAGAGAGCACAGAACTTGGAAGTAAGCTGTCATGAGATCTTTAATTATAACATAAGTTCATTCATGGTTTTATATTTTGTACTCTTTTATGTCATGAACTAAAATACGTGTTGTTTTTATAGGATTATTTGCATCCTCATGATCATGTTGCTGACCGTGATCAAGGTACTACAAGTGTCAATCCTGATCTTCCTATGCATACAACACATCATCCAACCCCATCATCTGTGCCTATATTGTCGTATGAAATGCTGGCAACACATACCATGCAGGCATTTGGTAGTCCACCCTCTGGCAGTGAACACATGCCACTACATGTGTCAGTACCTGTGGATGCAGAGGCCACTACTACTGGTGATGCTTTAGCAGCATTTCCTGGATCTTCCCGTATCACTAGTACGGGAACATTGCTAGTCACATTTGTGGTGACCGAGGATTTCCTTCCCATAAAGATAGAGAAGGTCCCAGGTACTTTAAAATGTTTTAATTATTATTATTATTATTTTAGGTAAGTGCTAACAGTGGGGATAGTGCCCTATTATATTGATTTACAAAATGGCAATATTTTCCTACATTATAATTGCAAGAGATGATGATTTTTATAAACATCTAAGTGATATTTCATTGGAGCTCTTTGGGCCCACCATATGTACACGGTGGAATGCCCAAAATCAAGATTTAAAAGATGAGCTCATTAACCGTTTAGTTGTGTTTTTCGGTGATAAAACATTCAACCGAACCAAGGTCCTTAAGAAAGATGGTACCTATCTAAAGTATGTGAGGGACCAATATAGGTCACATTTAGAGAAGAACAAAAAGTACGAGCGTCCCCCCATGATTCCGAAAAGGGAGTGGAAGGACTTGGTGTCGGATGGAAAGGAGAAGGCTAAAAAGAAGAAAGGAAAGATACTATCGGGCCAAGAAAGGTATGTAATACTATCAACAATTTAATTATATACTGATTAATCTTTCTTTTTACATAATCTAACGTATTTCAAATTTTTCATAGGTTTCCCAACACATCGAATGCAACAAAGGCAAGACTAGAAAAACACGGGCAACACAAACTTGGCTCTGGTGGTTATATGAAAGTAGTTGCACTATTTGTAAGTATCAATAAATGAAATATTGCATCCAAATAATAAATTGCAAACAATTTTGGTTTTATCACATCATAGAAGCAAAATTCATGATCGCATGCAAAAATGCAGGGCTTTGATTTCAATAGAGTGCCCACACAAGAGGACCTAAAGATTGCCTTCAACCAAGGCTATGGAGCCCTGACTGAACAGCTAAGAGTCTCGACTGGGAAAACACAATCTTCCACTGCATCCAACATGTAGGTAAATAAACTCAATAAAGTTTATTTCAAATTGAATACTTGTGCAATCTGTTCAATATTAATTTCCACCATAATAATGTGCCTATTTGTTTTACACAGATAAGCAATGATAATCCTGCACATGACATTGGAATGTAGCCTGGTGAGGGTGAAGCGCAACCTGCCGATGAAGGCCATGGTGTGCATCCCAGTACTAGATGTATTCATGTGCTATACAAAATGTAGTATGGATTAATACAATTAAACATCTTTAATTGCATTTAGTGTATTAATGAATGTAACCTTTCGTGTTTCAACTTTAGAGCATGTAGAGCATGATCAGGCTAGACAAGATCAGGAACATGATGTGGCTCCATCAGGTAAGCAGGACCACTCTAATGTTCTTTTAAACATTTTTAATTGCAATTGGTGTATTAATTAATGTAATCTTTCATGTTTCAACTCCAGATAAGGATTTAGAGGGTGTTCAACATGTTGAGCATGAGGCTATAAGACAATATCAGGAACATGATGTGGCCCAATTAGGTAAAGAGCACCACTCTGATGTTTTTTTAATTAATGAAATACGTGTAACAATAATAATAAAACATATCATTTTTACATTTCTTTTCTATTGTAGCAAACCCCCTCTTGCAGCCGCATCCACATGGTTCTGAGTACATGACTAGGCATACATTAAGATCACGAGCAGAGCTCAGAACAAATCAAGGGGGGACAGATGATTTTGAAAATGATACTCCACTTCAGCTTTTTTTAGCTGCAAAAAAGAAACAAAAAAAAAGTGATTGTAATCATATTATGACAACCATATTTTTGATAATATGTAAAAACTGAAAAAATGAAATATGTTAATGAATGAATCTGAATATGTTAATGAAAAAATGTTATATGTTAATGAATGAATGTTATATGTTATTAATGGATGAATGAATGATTAATGTTATATGATCGAGTATGGGGAATTGAGAGTGATGTGAGGGGGGGTTGGGGAGGAGGGCCAAATGAGCTTCCACCTTCATGTGGTTGGCCCTATTAAGTAGAGATTATTAAACTACTCTCAAAACAAAGAGAAGCTCAAAAACATAAGTAATGCACTTTTCAATATAAGAAATGCATCATTTGAAGCATCAAACCAATCTGCAAAGATGAAAGAAAGTGCTAACTTTTCACTATGAACATTGTGTTGTGTGTGGATTTGGTTTCAAAGCTCTGTTGATGGAGATGGCTTGTATGACAGCCAGGAAAATAGTTATCATTATTGCTGCTACAAACAGGCCTCATATAGCTGTAATAGTCTTGATGTTTCAACGAACTGCAAAAACGTCTGACGAATTTGCAATGTATCTGATGAAGTTTCACCGTAATGAATTGCCTATTTCATTGCTCGTTTGATGAACTTCTGTCGCTATTTAAATCTAAACTATGTCGCCAAGACTCCTGTTGATGTAATCTTATCGGCATCATATAGCTGCTCGGGTAGACCTTCAGAACTTACTCCGATGATATATGTCTTGCCGATATGCTTCCCTCGATGAGACAATATGTGTATCTCACCGATGAAAAGCTATCGCTAAGACAGAAAACCAGTCCTCCTAATATATCTTCTCAGGAAATTTTGATTGCTTAATAGTCTTCATCTTTCACCGATATGCCTACATTTCAACGAATAGGTTTTTAAAGAAAAAGTGCACTTTCTCGTCGATTTTACGATGAACCTCAAAAAGCATTCGACGAATTTGCAATGTATCTGACGAAGTTTCACCGTAATGACTTGCCTATTTCATCACTTGTTCGATGAACTTCTGTCACTATTTCAATCTAAATTATGTCGCCAAGACTCCTGCCGATGTAATCTTATCTGCGTCATATAGCTGCTCGAGTAGACCTTCAGAACTTATTTCGATGATATATTTCTTGCCGATATGCTTCTCTCGATGAGACAATATGTGTATCTCGCTGATGAAAAGTTATCGCTGAGATAGAAAACCAGTCCTCCCGATATATCTTCTCAGGCAATTTTAATCACTGTAATATTCTTGATCTTTCAATGAATAGGTTTTTAAAAAAAAAGTGCACTTTCTTGTCGAATATACAACGAACCGCAAAAATGTCCAACAAAGTTTCATCATAATGACTTGCCTGTTTCGTCGCATGTTCAACAAACTTCTATCACTATTTCAATCTAAATTATGTCTCCAAGACTCCTGCCAATGTAATCTTATCAGCGTCATATAGCTACTTGGGTAGACCTTTAGAACTTACTCCGATAATATATGTCTTGCCGATATGCTTCCCTCGTGCTTCGTCGATGAGACAAGAGGTGTATTTCGATGATGAAAAGTTATCATTGAGACAAAAATCCAGTCCTTCCGAAATATCTTCTCAGGCAATTTTGATCACTATAACTATATTGATCTCTCAACGATATTGCCAATACGTCGAATTTGTGTTGTAATGGCGACAGACTTACGTTGTTAATCCGATGGTTTGGTGAAGGTATGCCTCCTGCCATCCGGGCACTGTTTGTCGTGCAATCGACGAAGTTGGTGTCACGGTTCCGATGAGCATGCGTCGTGAGGTCGACGTTTTGCAGCCCGTCAGGATGTAGACGAAATTTGAGTGACGGCACTGACTTCTGTTAATTGTCGGTTGGCCGACAATGTATTGTCGAGATTTCGATGAAAGGCTGTCGGAAATAAGGGTCAAATCCTGTAGTGCTAGCATATTAATATAATCCAAAGCATAAACATCATTACTTCGAATATCCATTTATGTTAATTCAAAACATGACATAAAAATAATATCATATTAAAATACCATCACATCAAAAGATAAAATTAACGTCGCTTTATAGATAGTGATCAAATAGTAGCCGAGTACCATAGTCAAGGTTCTAAAAAAAAGTACACATTAAAGGTATTTGAATATCTAGAAGCACATCAAAGCAACATAACAACACAAAGACACATTGCCCAACTAGAAGGCAAAACGGAGGGGTATTACAGTGAGATAATATATATATGTATATATATTAAAGAGATGTTATATATATAAATATATATTATAAATATAATGATGAGTGTTTTAGATATATTTAAAGTGTAAGTATAGTGTTGAAATTGGTATTGAATAAAGCCACATAGGCTACATGGTCACTTTGTAAGCCTTAGCATAGTAAAAACAAGTCAAATACTTAAATTAGAGGCTACACAATAAATGCATTGGAGTACATAGTATTCAAGTAGTAATAGAAAAATCATTCAAAACGTATAGGAACCAATGAATGTGTTTTAAAGAGCATTGATGAATGAGAAGGCCACATATGAGGGTCGATCTGAAAGAAATGGGAGATGTAAATTTTGTGCATAAGTTAGTGATTTATACATAATGAATAATATTAAGTAAAGGTTGTAAAGTGTTGTCATATGTGAAATATTAGTTAAACTTAAGTGTTGTGAACCATGAGTATGTATTTGAATAATTCAATAACTCATACACAACATGGGAAGTTAAGTTGAGAGTGTATAAACTATTTTTCACCGTGTCTTTCAACCACATGAGTAAAAAGGGCGCATGGGTTAATATGTGGCACCATGTTTCTTGAAATATGAAGCTAATAGAATTATGATATGAGTCATTAAACCATGCATATCCTTAAATGAAACATGAGATTTTCAAAGATTAAGTTGGCAACAATATAGAGGGGTAGTCGACTTTTAAACCAAGTAGGAAACCTGCTAAAAATCTTGTTGTTCATTTGACTTAGTAAAAGAGTCTTTTTGTCTCTTGAAACAAGTCGACTCAACCATTTGAAAAGTGAGGATTGTTATGTGTTATAAATCTATAATTTACTTAGATGAGTCATTGCATAAGGATATAAAGGTGGTAGAAGTATTAACTTGTTTGTAGCATTTGGTTGCTCACATTTTAGTATATATAGAGGTGCTCTTTCTACAATTTGTTACACTTTTCATTCTAATTACACCATTGTTATTCTGCTACAATTTTTGTGTGAGTGAGTTGAGAACTTGAGAGAAAGAGAGATGATTGTTATTTTGCATTAGTATTTGTTGAGAGATTTTTTAAGAGGATGAAGTGGAAATGGGGTTGATCTTAGATGAAGTAGCGAGCGGACTTGAGGAATTGAGCTAGGAAGGGAGATTTATCAGTTGGAGCGTATATACAGGCATGCTGATTTCTATTCCTTTGTTACTTATATTGGAAAGGTTTTTTTTTATGTTTTCCAAGTTGGAAAGAAATGATTTAAAATTATGTTGTGATGCTTGTTTGTGCTTGCATGTTCTTAGTTGTTTCTTGCTTTGGTGGAACCTATCTATTGGTTTAATACTTTGATATACCCTATAGGGGAATTTATATGATGATGTTTCTATTCAAACTATACGTAATTTTTCTATACTTCATTGATTACTTGTATCTCCTTGAAAGTAGGAAGAGAGTCTTATCCCTAAGGTTAGGGTCACTAGTACACAAACAACAATATATAACTAAATAAACTACTAAAAATTACATATACATGACTAACTTTAGTCACGTGACTATTAGTGGTTTATTTGTAGTCATTTATAACACCACTAAATTTATGACTAAACAATTTTAGTCATTTATTTAGTCATTGATTTTACTAATTAATTTGGTCATTGATTTGGTCATTGATTTAGTCATTGATTGTTGCTAACTGGTCATTTATTTAGTCATGGTAGTCATTAGTTTATTCATATATTTAGTCATTAATTTAGTCACATATTTAGTCATTAATTTAGTAATTACTTTAGTCATATATTTAGTCATTACAAATCAAATCTAACTTAATTAATCCTCACAAATTTATGCATGTAAACTTCAAGTATCATAGATATTCAAATGTTGAAGAAGCACCATGAAATGAAGACTAAAATGCTTGAACAAATATGATTGATCAAACACAAACACAAACAAATTATAAATCAAGAGGAGCCACAACACAATATTTATGAGTGGAGAAAAAATCACTCTGAAAATTTATTTCATTAAGCCTCATTGGAAAATTAAAATCTCATTGGTTAGATTCAATGTATCAGTGACACTGTACAACTTAAAGACACTATATAAACAAAATAATCCTATTTTCATATACTTATACTGTTTCGCCCTTCCTTAACTACAGTCCTTTTGGAAGGGTAGCGACCTCCTATAGGGGCTCGACCCATTTAATCCCCTTACAAATCCATAGCTTTCCAACCACTATTGGTTTCGACTCCAAAATCTTCCTCACTGATATTCACCTTTTACTTCTCCAATTTGGAGTTGCAGTCTAAAATTAAAGTTTCAAAATTTGCACATCAAAAACTCAAATAAGTCAAATAATACAGAGGATAAAATTCAAACATTTTCTTTTATGGCACCCTAAAATTAGGTGCTAGATATAGTGAATGTATCAGAATTAGATATAACATCCATCAAAAGCATATTTGGAAGTAGATTTTTATCAAATATTATAGTTGCAAGTTCCACTAATTATAATAAAGATAAATGTTTTTACCTTTCTGCATCAACTAATGCAATTCTGATAACTTTTAGAGGTTCAACAATGCTAGTCTTTATCATGTCAACATACTCACCTGCAAGTTGCAACACAACATTAAACTTATTAATTAGACTCAACATCTAAGAAAGAAAAAGAAACTTCAAACATTATCAGTTTAGTAAAAAAAACATCAATTTCAAAGATCAAAGTAGCCAATGATTCATTCTCTACATCCTTTGCTACAATCAAAATAGGCCTTTGTTTCAGTAGGAAAATCATCTCCAAGATCATTTTCCACGAGTAGTCATTTCTTAAATTTCAGAAGAAAAATTCCAACAAAATTTAAAGATCAAGTTGAAAATGACAGTGGAAGTTCCAATTACTTCAAAAAATCAACATAATTTATTTCTCTTTGTTATTTCATTTTTTATTTTTTTTGTGGTTTAGAGTCTAGAAATTTTTTACATGATAGTTAAAATAAAGTAATTTTGCTCTCAAATGGTAAGAAAAATGAGGATAATTGGTCGGAGTACATATTGGGTATGCCTCCGTTTCAGATCTAATAATGCATTTTAACACTTATGTCCAACGTGAGTTTAATCTACAATTATTGTTCCAATATTTCCTACTGTAGCTCAATGCAACATTCAAGTCTAGACTAGTGTTCTAAAATCGTCATTTGAAGAGATTATAGTTCAATCACTATTTTTATTCTGAATAATAATAAAAAAAGTGTCATCTTTTAAACTATTGAATATATATATATAAACATTAGGTCACTTTGGCATAGGCGTTAAAATTTTAGGTTTTGATCATTACGGTTTAGGGTCTAATACTTCAATGTACATTACGATTTATGGTTTTAGAAAATTTTAAGCCCTACAAATATGAAACAAGAATATAAATGATTACCAATAGTTATGTAAACTCTATTTGGTGTTGTTGGTGCTCAAGTGCAGAGAGTCGTGCATGTTCCTCCTTGGCGGCCTTCCTTTTCTTCTTGGAAGCCAAAACATGAGATCTTTGGCATTGGGCCTTTGCATCTTCCTAATAGGCACAAACTCCATCGATGCCATCCCCATTGGACCATCACAGGAACAAGAGACCTTGTCCCGCCGATGGCCCGACGAAGCATATCGGGGAGAAAAATGATTATCGGCAAGAGTGAAGCATTAGTTCCATCGATCATCCGATAAACCTTATTGAATTACAATTTACATATATAGTTGATTATTAGGTGTGCATGGTTGACCTTTGTTCTTGCGTTGGCTATATTGAGGACACCCTAAACATTATTACTAACATGCTAGTTAAATCTATGGTACATGTGGATCATATATGAATATAGGTTGAGTATTTCCAACAACATTTCATTTTTAGTTGGATCCAAAAAATGCTTCAACTTATGTTCTTCTCTAAAACATTTATATTAGAAATATAAAAAAAAATTTTGCACACATATAGGCTAATTGAACCTCTTTGTTTGGGTTGTCCCCAAGGTGGGCCCCAAATTAGCTATGCATCAGCAAGACTACACAGTAGGTCTCAAGTTGAATTTCAACGTTACAATAGTTTATGCTAAGATTAATCATGAGGTGCAAGGTGGTAGAAAGGCATGGTTACTCAAGGAAGGAAACCATTGTGTTTGCAGGGTAAGTGCATTACAACTAGGTAGGCTGAAAGGCTACAAAATAGTTCATAAACTACATTACGTCGCCAAAGTATGTGTGGAGCTATAGATGGTGAGGTAGGTTGCAAAGCCAAAAATCCAGCACATGATTGCACATTCTAGACATCTTGAGGCTATGGTGAGAATCTTGCACATTATAGGTTCTGACTTGATCAAATTTGCATTACATGTTTCTCTTGTATGTCAATGAATAGGTGCACAATAAGTCTGAGATACCACCTTCCTGTATTGGTGAGTCCCTAAACAAATATAATTTAGTTGTCCTACAAATTTCAGGGTATTTCAAAGCATTTTCATATGCAGTGACATGATTGCATTATGGAATCATTGAAATTAACTGTTCCAAATCAAACATGGGAAAACTTGGGTTCAAAAACAAAATTTCAGAAAGTCATTGACTAGCAAAGTTCATGTGTGTAATGAATAGTATGTAAGTGCAAATTTTTGTAGTTGTGGCAGAAAAAATAATTTTGAGGTGAGATCATGTTTTCTTGTACATCTTCAAACTTCTTCAAGAAGCATTTGTTCCATATCTACAAGGAATGATATCATTGATCAACATATGTGTTAGTGCCTTGAATCCAAATATCCTTGTTTATGTCATGAGAATACTAACTACCATGTCCCACATTTCACATTGATGGACAAGGAAAACCCCATAAAAGTTATCTTTGGGTGAGTGAAGAACCAACCTTGTACAAAATAGGTTTTCTTTGATCTCATTGTTACAAAAAAATTCAAGTTGTTTCACTTATATAATGTAGAATGAAAATTTGTGAGATAAAATTGTGCCAGAATATATTGGAATAGAATTTTAATTTAAGAATTTATAACTAAAACTACACTATATTATAGCTAATGCGCAAATGATTAATTTATTATCACAAGGCATAGAGATTGATATCAACATCAAACAAGCCAATTTACCAAATGAATGAATTTCCAATAAAATAGAATACTATTGCAAAAGTAGGACCTACAAAATAGACTACATTATCTACAATAAACAAATGTGGACAATACAAAAATGGTTTACAAATGCCATTCCACAAAATAGAAAGTGATATTTATTGAAGCTCCTTAGAATCAGTTACTAATGAAACCTATTGTGGGAAATGAAAAAGTATAATGACTACTTATCTTATGATGCTACTATACAAGTAGCATCAAAAACTTCTTATATATTTTTTACAGTGCAATTCCACAGTAGAATAACTTCTACGAAAGTTTAGTAAAGAGATTGATGAAAGATAGAGGAATTAAAAAGATACCTAGATGTAGTTGGATTGAAGGTCGTAAATCGGTACATGTTTTTTGGATTGAAGGTCACAGTGAGCTGCAATATTATTTGTCCCTTATGAATTAAAAATTACTAATTGAGAGCTAGTTTGTCTTAAAATTAGCAGATCATTTAAATACATAAATTGTCCTAGATACAACTCAAAATGCAAGGGAGGCATGCACATGGTTGGGATACACTTATCTTTACATCTTCATGCTACAAAAACTAGTTCTATATGGTCTATTTGTTGATGCTTTACAGAAAGACAATACCTTAGAAGAGAGAAGGGCGAACTTGGTAAGCATAGCTGTGATTTTCAATTTAGTACATAGTAATTTTAATATGGTATTGTTAGACAAGTATGACCCTTTCATTTTACTTTAATGGTACTTGTTAGTGCTTTTGATAATTGAACTCTTTATGTTAACAGATACATTCAGCTGCAACTATCTTGGACAAAAGTAATTTGGTGATATGATTGGAGAATTGGGTATTTCCAGGTTAATGATCTAGGACGTGTAATTCCTTGCAAAGGGGGGCCAATATTTAAAAAAAAAGAGAAACACTAACATTAAGGCATCATTAAAACACTACGAAGGACAATCACAAGATATATTAACTATGATCTGAGTTCTAAACCAATATTATATACTTTCTTTTAAACACCACAGGAGATATGTGTTAATAACAAATAATGAATGACGAACACAAAACAAAAAAATTCCTGATACTTATATTATTTAAATAATAGATAGCTTTCAATTCAACTATATTTCCCTTCTACCTATTAAATGCAAGAAAACAAAATTCTTGTTCTAAATTTGAAAAGAAAACAAAAAATTTGAATTGAATATAACCTGCAGTGAATCCACTAGGGAAAAAATATAATATAGTAAGTTACAAATATATTTTGTATCAATTTATATTGTGCCAAAAAAAAAAAATCCCCTCCATTATGGGAGAATCTCCAATCATTTATTTCCAACAAGAATACCTGTAGGAGAGATTTGTTCATGTACTTCATGACCTTTCAAATTCATTAGGTTTTCCTCCTCAAAATGCTCACGTGAAATATCCCAAGCAATTTTTTTCTTTTTTGACACAACTCAAATCACCTGTTAACATTATGAAAACCAAGACCAGCTCAAGGGAACCCTTGAATTTCTGATCAACCCAAATCCTAGTAAGGGGAAGGTGAGAGCATACTTGAAGGGGGTCGTTAGCAATACTGAAAACTAACAGAATTGATAACTCTAACCAAGAATGCGCCCTAAGCCCCGAGATGGGAGGAGGGGCGAGCATATGGTCAAAGGATCCATGATTTGGTGATGGCTCAGCTGATTAACACAATGTAACGATGCATTGCAGAAAGTAAATAGGCGGCAAGCTAGCCTCTTCCACTTCTTCAGTGGGTGATACAAGAATTGAAAACTATCTAAGACTGAAATATGCCAGTGTCTTCCATAACTGTGGGAAGTTATAAGAATTAGATCAGAGATAGAAGAAGTGCTGAAAGTACTACTATTCAACTTACAATATTATAGATATCCATTCTGGTTATGTAGACCTGCACTAAGATTTGTCAAATCAGCAACACAAAGATTCATTAAAATTAACACAATTCCCTCAAAACTTGTCCAAACCTTATGAAGTAAGATGTAAAGTAGTCTAAGACTGAAGGCACCCAAGTAGAAAGCATAAAACAGACCCAAAAGACTCCCTTTAATTTGGCACAAAAAACCAAGCAAGACTGAGATGGTACGACCCAAGAGAAGGGGTGATTTGCTTGATAAAATAAAGACTCAATATTAAATTCTGCAAATTGGTGGAAGGGGTCGCCTCAACCAACCAAGCACATTTCTCAAATACCCATAAGCAAACAAAAATCTCTCTCAGACTTATGAATTAAAAATGCAGTTCAGCCACAGTTAAAACAACAACTGTGAAAGTGACTGAAAATACAGAAAAACTCAAATGCAGATGCAAACAACTCAATGGAAACCCAATCCTCAACTAGTTGCTATCTTTCAAGCAAGAAGTCAAGCCTAGCTAGGGGGTATGCAATCCCCGAAGCATTCACTCACCAAACCGGCAACATAACTTTGCAATGAACTCAAGATGAGAAATGAAGACCCCAAACCTCCTTTTATAATTTTTCTAGGCAACTCTAGAAGCTTCTAGAAGGTGCGCTCCACCGAGAGTAGCCCTAATTCTTTGTTGACTTTTGACCCAAGAAGTGGCGTCCCTTTTCCCAAGGTAATTTCCATGCCATTCTTTAACTTATTACCTTCTTCCTCAAGTGGCGTACCTTTTCTCTAAGTCAACATTAAGAAACAAAGGTAAAATTCATTTAAAATCTTTGAATGAGGCGCCAACCCATAAAAGTTCCCTTTTTTAAAATGACTTAAGTTATGAAGCCAGACCAAGGGGGAAAATTAATTAAAATAAAGCATTATTTTAATTAAAATGCTTATCTCTCTAGAACTACATCCATGCACCAAATCAGATACTGCCAATTGAACCAACTGATGAGGTAAGTCAAGAACACTAAAGCCAACAAGACCATTGCTAGAAATAGAATTTACTAAAAATAGTAAATTCTGGAAGTAACTCGGATCATCATGCCAGATATACCATCGTGAAGCTCTTAGAAAACCCAGAAGGATGCTACCAACCAAACACCAAGATTCCAAAAACTCATTCCAACAAACGCTAAAACATCCTCCTAGAAGATAGGAAACCCTAATTCTGCTTTCGAGTAGTCTACGGGTCACTAGGATAGACTAACGGTCAACTATCAGATCACCGTCGAGAAGGGGACATTACAATCCGCCCTTCTCAAAATTTCTTGCCCACAAGCAACTATAAACCAGGATGCTGCAAGATCTCCTCATTCTCCCAAGTGGCATCCTCCAATGGTAAATTTTTCCATTTCATCAAAAATTCTTTGATTGTCCTTCTCCTCAAAGAACGTTCCCTAGAATTGATAATTTCTTCAGGAATTAGAACCAACAACCCTTCCTCATCCAAACGGGGAAGATCAGATGAAACAACAATGTTATGTCCCAACACCTTTTTCAGGTGAGACACATGGAAGACATTGTGTACTTTACTGCTAGGTGGTAATTCTAACTCATAGGCTACTGTACCCACCTTTCTGATAACTCTGAAAGGTCCGTAGAAATGGGGTTTGAGTTTCTCATCCCCACTCTTCTTGAGAGTAGACTGTCTATAAGGCTGAAGGTGAAGGTAAACCAAGTCTCCAACCTCGAAGGAGCGCTCAACACGCCACTGATCAGCGTACAATTTCTGCTGATTCTGTGCAATTTGAATGTTGTTCCTCAATGATTTTAGAATATCCTGACTTTGCTGCAACATATCCTTGGCTTGTGGTGCCTTGCTATCCCCAAACACCAAATCTGCAAAGCTGATAGCCTCATAACCATAGAGGGCTTTGAATGGAGACATCCTAATGGACATGTGATAGGATGAATTGTAGCAGTATTCCCCCAAATGAAGCCATTTGGCTCAAGCCTCTTGTTGTTCTGAAACATAGTTTCGGAGATAACCCTCTAACCACTTGTTCACAATTTTTGTTTGACCATCGGTTTGGGGGTGATAACTAGTACTCGAAGTAAGTACTGTACCACTCATTCAAAAAATTTCCTGCCAAAAAGTGCTTAGGAACTTGCTGTCCCTATCACTCACAATGTTCTTTGGCAAACCGTGCAACTTGAACACCTCATGAAAGAACAACTCAGCTACTTGAGCTGCTGTAAATGAACTGGTGATAGCGAAGAAATGAGAAAAATTTGTTAATCTGTCTACTACCCCGAAGATGCAATCCTTCCCTTGTGTCTTAGGCAACCTTGTGATGAAGTCCATAGAGATGCTTTCCCATTTTTGATTGGGAATGGGTAGGGGCTGCAATAGTCTGATGGGGTATGTGTGCTCATTCTTGTTCATTTGGCAAGTATGGCATTCCTTGATGTAGCTCAAAACCTCATTCTTCAACCCCTTCCATGTGAATCTCTCACGGATTTGTCGGTAAGTCTTAAAGTAACCTTGGTGACTAGCAAGTGGAATGTCATGTAAGGTTTGCAAAACCTTCTTTTTGAGCTTGGAATCGGATACCAAAAAGATCCTATCCTTGTAGTGTATCAGCCCATCAACTACCTTGTACTTTTCATCCTGACAAGTACCTTCAATAATGCTGGTTACAAACTGATTTTTGGCATAATCAACAAGCAACAACTCCCTCCAATCAGCTGTAAGCTCCATAGTGAGCTCAAGTGAGGCCTTTGAGACAATGCATCTGCCACCACATTATTCTTCCCCTTGACATACTCAATGTCAAAATCATAAGCCTGTAGCTTACTCACCCACTTCTGTTGTCTTTCGTTCAAGTCCCTCTGATGCATGAAGTGTTTGCGACTGTTGTGATCAGTCTTGACAACAAACTTACTCCCCACCAAGTATTGTCTAAACTTGGCTAATGTATGCATGATTGCAAGCATTTATTTGTCATAGATCGAGTAGGTTCTTTCAATACCTCTTAGTTTTATGCTCTCGAACACAATGGGTTGCTTTTCCTACATCAAAACAGCACCAACTCCTTCTCCCGAAGCATCGCATTGCAGCTCAAAAGGTTTGGAGAAATCCGGTATAGCCAAAACCGGACAAGAGCTCATGATCCTCTTGAATTTATCAAAGACAACTTGTGCCTTTTCTATCCACAAGAATGCCCCCTTTTTGGTTAGATCTGTAAGAGGAGCAACACTCTGTGAGTAACCGTTCACAAATCTTCTGTAAAAACCACATAGACCCAAGAATCCTCTTAAATGGGTTAGAGTTTCTGGGGTTGGCCAATCCGCAATAGCCCTGATCTTTTCTGGATCAACTCTGACTCCCTCTGCACTGATGATGTGGCCCAAGTAGAGTAGCTCTCCCATACCAAACTCACACTTTGATTCTTTTGCAAAGAAACTTTCTGTCTCCAAGATACTAAGCACTTCCTCCAAGTGCTTGAGGTGTTCTTCCCACGTCTTGCTGTAAACGAGGATGTCATCAAAGAAAACCAACACAAACTTCCTCAACTGTCTCTAGAAAGTTCTGTTCATGCAAGATTGGAAAGTGGTCGGAGCATTAGTTAGCCCAAATGGCATAACTAAGAATTTGAAGTGAGAATAGTGGCACTTGAATGCTATCTTCTCAACATCTGATCCCCTCATTCGAATCTGATAGTATCCTGACCTTAAGTCAATCTTTGAGAAAAACTTAGCACCGTGCAGCTCATCAATGAGTTCATCGATTAGGGGAATGGGATACCGATTCTTGATGGTGCTTTGGTTCAAGGCACGATAATCCACACACATGTGGATGGTGCCATCCTTCTTCTTCACAAGAACCACTACTAAGGTGAAGGGACTTTTACTTGGGTGAATGAAGCCCATCTCCAAAATCTCCCTTATGTTTTTCTCGATTTCATCCTTTTGTTTCTTAGGGTATCGGTATGGTGTTGTGATTACCATTTTAGCTCCTTCGTTCTGCTCAATGACATGCTCAAACCCTCTATCTGGAGGTGGACCTGGTGGTAAATCAACAAACACTTTACTTTTCTTTGTAAGCACGGATTGAATATCTGGTGGATATTCCATCTTTGTTTCAACTAGGCTAGCTGGAAAAATCATACATTTTTCAGCCCACTCAACTGCATCATGCCAGATCAACCTTTCCATCCTTTTGAAAGAGACAATCCGAGGACCTCCATTTGACATCCCTCTTAGCACTACTTTCTTCCCATCAGATTGGAATTTAAGTTCCATGGTTTGTAGATTCAGGGAGATCTCTCCAAGAGATTGAAGCCATTGAATGCCAAGAACTGCATCTGTATCTCCAATGTTAACAACATAGAAGTCATCTTTGAATTCATGGTTACCTAACTATAAGGACATGTTGGTAACTTTATGAGTGCAAGCAATGTGGAACCCATCAGCCACCATCACTTTGAAGCCTTCAAATTCTTCTGTCTTGAGGTTCTTCTTTGCAACTAACCCCTCATCAATGAAATTGTGTGTCGCTCCAGTATCAATTAAGGCAGTCACATGATGCTTCCCAATCAAGCCACAAAGCTTGAAGGACTCATTCTTTTGAAAACTTGAGAGTTGGGAAAATGTGCCCTCACCCCCTGGTTCTTCTTCAATCTCCTCAAGCTCACGTTCTTCATCACTTTCAGCTAACTCTGAATGCTGCTCCAAGTGATCAGATTCTGATCCATAATCAGAATAGGCCTCCATATGGTTAGAATGGCCTCTTCCATAGCATCTGTGTTCCCTTGTCCAAGGTTCTTTGTACATGTAATACTTCCCTTCTTTCCTTAGCTTCTCTCTAGCATCATCATCCAATCGAGGAGGAAATTTCTTGTGCTGATTTGGAGGATGCCTTTTGTCTTATCTTTGGGGGAAAGGCTTGGATGGAAATTTTGGCCTAGGTGCGGACACCTCCATGTTTTTAGCCTTTTTGATTGACTCTTCAAGACTGGGTGGGTCAAAATATTTTACCCATCCTTTCAAGGGCTCCATTAAACCTTCTGAAAACATCACCACTAATCTTCTTTCGGTGATGTTGGGCACCATCACGGAAAGCCTTTGGAAATCCCCAATGTATGATTCCAAGGAACCATGTTGTTTCAGCTGAGCAAGCTCCCTGAATTTCACCTCAGGATCCTTAGTGTCAAATCTGTCAATCAGCTTGTCAGTGAACTCTCCATATGTTCTGATTAGGTTGTGGCCAAGGGTGACCAAACCATGATACCACCACTCATGGGCAGCACCTTCCAAGTGTAAGGTGGCAAATTTGATTGCGTCTTCTTCTGCCATAGGTCTCAAGGATAAGTAATTATCTAGTTTTTGCACCCATGCTCTAGCTATGCATGCATCACTTCCATTGAAGTGGGCCAAGGACACCTTTCGGAGAGCTTGTTGGTAATTCGTTCTAGGACCCATAGGACCTCTAATTAATGAATTGGTCAAAAGACCACAACTCCTTAAGACTAGGAGGAAAAGATTCATATTCCAAGTAAGCCTGTTTGGCATCATCGACATAATTCATGGCCGCTTCAACTTGGGTCTCTTCTCTTTGAGTGAATGTGGGAAAAAGGGGCCTAGAGGCTGATCCTCTAGACGTGGCATCATGTTGTCCAATGGTTCTATCTCTCCCATTGCCATTGTTCCCAATGACTCCACTGTGTTCACCATTGGAGTTGTTTGGAGTAAGGGGGGGATTGTTTGTAGCTTGCTGATCCATTTTGGCGAGTAAGCATCCCAGCATGTCAATCATCCCATCAAACTTCTTCTCCATTCTGTCATCTCTATCATCCGTGGGTTGTTTGTTACTCTCTGCCATCTCTGCAACTGCTTTACCTCTATCAACTATATGCCCTATTTCTTTGAGTACCTCAAAAAAAGTATCTACCTCTGGTGTATGTGGAAACTGATATGGCGAATTTCCCACCTAACTTCTAGTGTAGTATCTGCGGGCTCTGTCACTCATCATAAATTGAACTCATTAGACCATAGGTTGGTAGAATCATGGCTCTGATACCACTAAAATATCCCAAGCAATTTTTTTCTTTTTTGACACAACTCAAATCACCTGTTAACGTTATGAAAACCAAGACCAGCTGAAGGGAACCCTTGACTTTCTGATCAACCCAGATCCCAGTAAGGGCAATGTGACAACATACTTGAAGGGGGTCGTTAGCAATACTGAAAACTAACAAAATTGATAAATCTAACCAAGAATGCACCCTAAGACTCGAGATGGGAGGAGGGGAGAGAATATGGTTAGAGGATCCATGATTTGGTGACGGCTCCACTGATCAACACAATGTAACGATGCATTGCAGAAAGTAAATAGGCGGCAAGCCAACCTCTTCCACTTCTTCAGTGGGTGATACAAGAATTGAAAACTATCTAAGACTGAAATATGCCAATCTCTTCCACAACCATGGGAAGTTATCAGAATTAGATCAAAGATAGAAGAAGTGCTGAAAGTACTACTATTCAACTTACAATATTAGAGATATCCATTCTGGTTATGCAGACCTGCACTGAGATTTGTCAAATCAAAAACACAGAGATTCATTAAAATTAACACAACTCCCTCAAAACTTTTCCAAACCTTATGAAGTAAGATGTAAAGTAGTCTAAGACTGAAGGCACCCAAGTAGAAAGCATAAAACAAACCCAAAAGACTCCCTTTAATTTGGCATGCAAAACCAAGCAAGACTGAGATGGTACTGCCCAAGAGAAGGGGCAATTTTGCTTAATAAAATAAAGACTCAATATTAAATTTTGCAAATTGGTGGAAGGGGTTGCCTCAACCAACCAAGCACATTTCTCAAATACCCATAAGCAAACAAAAATCTCTCTCAGACTTATGGATTAAAAATGCAGTTTAGCCACAGTCAAAACAACAACTATGAAAGTGATTGAAAATACAGAAAAACTCAAATGTAGATGCAAACAACTCAATGGAAACCCAATCCTCAACTAGTTGCTATCTTTCAAGCAAGAAGTCAAGCCTAGCTAGGGGGTATGCATTCCTCGAAGCATTCACTCACCAAACCGACAGCATAACTTTGCAATAAACTCAAGATGAGAAATGAAGACCCCAAACCTCCTTTTATAATTTTGCTAGGCAACTCTAGAAGCTTCTAGAAGGTGTGCTCCACCAAGAGTAGCCCTAATTCTTTGTTGACTTTTGACCCAAGAAGTGGTGTCCCTTTTCCCAAGGTAATTTCCACGCCATTCTTTTACTTATTACCTTCTTCCTCAAGTGGCGTACCTTTTCTCTAAGTCAACATTAAGAAACAAAGGTACAAATTCATTTAAAATCTTTGAATGAGGCGCCAACCCATAAAAGTCCCCTTTTTTAAAATGACTTAAGTTATGAAGCCGGACCAAGGGGGGAAATTAATTAAAATAAAGCATTATTTTAATTAAAATGCTCATCTCTCCAAAACTACATCCATGCGCCAAATCAAATACTGCCAATTGAACCAACTGATGAGGTAAGTCAAGAATGCTAAAGCCAACAAGACCAGTGCCAAAAATAGAATTTACTAAAAATAGTAAATTCCGGAAGTAACTCGGACCATCATGCTAGATATACCATCGTGAAGCTCTTAGAAAACCCAGAAGGATGCTACCAACCAAACACCAAGATTCCAGAAGCTCATTCCAACAAACGCTGAAACATCCTCCTAGAAGATAGGAAACCCTAATTCTGCTTTCGAGTAGTCTACGGGTCACCAGGATAGACTAACAATCAACTGTCAGATCACCGTTGAGAAGGGGACATTACATCACACCCCTTAAGTAATATGCTGAGGTACTTGTATAAGTTGCTTTGTATCATTAGCTTGATACTTTGCAGCTCCTCCTGAGAAAAAATGTCATCTTTGTAGAGGAATTTTACCTATCAATAGCCAATATAGAGATCAACTAAAATTTCACTCACCTATTTCTTACAATTTCATTCACTTTAGTGAATTATAGATATTCAGTAACTAAGAAATATAGCCAAGTGATACATTAGATGCTACACAGATGACAATAAATATCAGTTTCAACTATCCAATACAAAAACAACAAACATATGATTATGCAACTTCAAGGCAACCAAAGCTAATTCAGAATGAGAATAATAAATCAAAATAAGTCAAATATTAAGTAAAAAAAGCATAAGAAGTTCACAATGATAAGCTACTAAATTCTAAATTCCCCAACAATGTGAATCCCACACCCTTGAGGTTTCTACAAATTCACTTCAGATGGTGATTTGAAGGTGATCCTGGTCTTGAAGTAACGACAATCTACAAATATAGTAAAGGGATGATGAAGCTTTGGTTTTCCACAGAGCCAAATAACTATACAAACAAAATAGTTGAGGCCATGAGCATAAAAATAGAGATGATCAAATATTTTTAGAAAAAAGGAATTGAATTCCTCCGTGTTGAGACCAAATCCAAAATCCTTTGGTCCCACTTAGCAAACAAAAAGAAAAGAGCACCAATCAATGGGAAATTAGCTAGCTTCACAAGTGACATTAGAGCTCTCATATAGAAAGGATATTATACTGAACACAATGAAATACATATGATATGGTAAATGAAGCCCCATAAAATACACTGCAAATAGAATCATCACATTGCATGCAAGAACACAACAAAGGAAAAAAGTTATTTTCATCTTCACTACATGGTGTAAATTGTTTAACAAAAGAGGTCGGGCCTGAATCAAATAATTATCTAGCAATGGAAAACTAATCAACTATGCATACCACATTCCATTGCAAACAATCCATATATACTATACTTTAGTGAGTAGATGCAATGGTTGGAATCAAGTATCAACTAATGTTGGGATATGCTATACTTTAGGCTAAACCTATACTGCTTTCAAAAAATAAACTTCATTCTAGACAATAATTAGAATGGAAAGTGAGAATTCTCATAGTGTCAATTCCAATCTTAGGTAACTCAGAAGGGAAGTTGGAACTAGGAGCAAGAGTCTCAGTGAGTAATGGTGACAAAAAAGCGGCCAAACTTCAAACATACCAAGTATCAGCATATGTAATAGGTTGAAAGATAACAACATGAAAAGGTGGACAAATCAGATTTGGTGGAACATTTCTTGTAATATAACATGTTGTTTGCACTAATGAAACAACAAGTGTTGGCCAGAGAAGGCCACTATGTGAAGAGACATTTGAGAGATGTTATAGAAAATTGAAAGTATGCAACATGATAACAATATCAATATGGATGGAAGATGGACGACTAGTGGATAGGTGACCAGTATTTCATGAAGGACTCTAATGCATAATCTTAAACATAATCATCATAATAATAACTGACCTTATTATTAATATTAAAATCATTTGAATGGCTTACTCTTTTCAAAAATACTAAACACCTATTACGTCTTGTAATTAAGGAACAATGAAAAAAATTGGACAAACTTATTTTTGATCTAATCATTCCCTAAATAGGGGTTTTGAAGGAGACTCGACATGTCATAATAAAAAACATTACGTAGTTGTATTCAGACATATAATGTTATTTTTACTTCTGAAAATCTCAAATCTTTAATATCTACAAAAAACTCGTCCATGTCAATAATAACTTTCAGCTTTAGTAGCATCTATTCTCAATATGGTTGAATGTGCGTCATCCTAAGAATATATAAATCTGATTTTGAGTAGTTTAGAATCTTTTTAGGTGTGAATACTTTGAAATCAACACATGATGCATTATGACGGTTTACAACTATAACACTCATCTTATTTCAGCCCATGTATGCTAAATCAACAACATTGAAAATAAAATATTTATCAAGCATAGGTTGACGAAATTGTGTATCAATGTAGGGAAGTCCGCTTCATCTAGCAATTAAAATGAGAAGTTGTAAGAAAATATTATTTTAATAGTTCTTGTGTATTCTATGCAACCAGGATGAAGTTGAGGATGAGATGGATGTGATACTTCATTGTGTTATCTACAAGAAGATAAATCTAGATAATTAGACATAGGGTAATATTAGAGGGAATAATATAATGTAATCAATTAATTGACTAAAAAAATTAACATAAAGTTGATAAATCAAAGGTGTGACAAGATGATGAGAATAACTTGACAATAAAATTGGTCAATTGAAAAATGTTGATAGACTTGATCAATTGGAATGACTGTTAGTCAATAGCATGAGAGTAGGGTGATTAAATGGGATGATTACAACAAAGATAAGGTGATTTTTTTTAGGAATCTACAATAGATATGCACAAAATGAATTTTATGGAAAGGCTTTAAAAACTTTGAAGTGAATACAATTCGTAGGTGTAAAGACAAATTCCAGAACCTTTTCCAACATCCTCCCTACCTGTGCTAAAAAGGGAGCTTTGAAACAAGATATGAATATCCATAAATGCATAGATAATACATGGTAGTATCCCTATAAGAAATGTGGTCTATATATTGCAATATTGTAGGATATGCACAAAATGGATTTGTTGAAAAGGCTTTAGAAACTTTCAAGAAAATGCAATTGGCAGATGTAAAGTCAGATTCCACAACCTTTGCCAACATAATCCCTGCCTGTAATAAAATGGGAGCTTTGGACAAGGTATGTATATCCATCAAAGCATAACAAAAGGTTGATTTCTATCAGATATTATGGTTGGAAATGCTCTGGTAGATATGCATGCAAAATGTGGAAGCACATGCAAGGAACGTGAAGTGTTTGACAGAATGCCTCAAAGAGATGTCATCTCATGGAATGCAATGATTGTAGGTTTTGCAGAAAATTGTTTGTTGAAAAGGCTTTTGAAACTTTAAAATGAATGTAATTGGTAGGTATAAAGCCATTTTTTTTTCTAGAGCCCTCCCTGCCTATGCCAAAATGGGAGCTTTGGGATGGGCTATGAACATGCACCAAATCATAATGGTAGGGGAATTTTTGTTAGATTTTATAGTTGGATATGCTCTAGTAGACATATATGCAAGATGTGGAATCATAGACAAAACACCTGAATTGTTTGATAGAATTCCTCAAAGAGATGGCATCTCATGGATTGAAATGATTGGTTGCAGAATGTGCACAAAATGGATTTCTCAAGGAACCTCTCAAAATATTTGAATTAATGAAGCACTTTGGAACACATCCTAACATTCTATTTTCAATGGAATCAAGGAGGTTATTTAAACTTTTACACCCTTCTATGTTTAAGTGTTGCAGCTGTGATAGGTTGCCAATGAATCAGGGAGGCTATTTAAATCTATACACCCTACCATGTTCAAGTACTGTAGTTGTGATAGGTTTCCAATGGAATTAGGGAGCTTATTTAAATTTCCACACCCTTCTATGCTCAAGTGTTGCAGCTGTGATAGGTTGCCAAATGAATCAGGGAGCTTATTTAAATGTCCACACCCTTCTATGTTCAAGTGTTGCATTTGTGACAGGTTTCTAATGGAATCAAGGAGGTTATTTAATCAGGGAGCTTATTTAAATGTCCACACCCTTCTATGTTCAAGTGTTGTGTTGCAACTATGATAGGTTGCTAATGAAATCAAGGAGGTTATTTAAACTGTGACAATATTTTATTTTTAAGTGTTGTAGTTGTGATAGACTGTCAAAAAAATCAAGGAGGTTATTTAAACCTTTAAAATTTCCTATTAATTCAAGTGTTGCAGCTATGAGAGGTTGACAATGGAATTGGGGAGGTTATTTAAACCTATGCAACTTTCTATTTTCAAGTGCTATAGATGTGACAGGTTGCCAATGGAATTAGGAAGGTTATTTAAACCTCTACAATCTTCTATGTTTAAGTGTTGTAGCTGTGGCACGTTGCCAATAGAAACAGGGAGGTTATTTAAACTTTTACACATTTCTATATTCAATTGATACAACTGTGACAAGTTGCCAATGGAATGAGGGAGGTTATTTAAATCTATACACCCTACCATGTTCAAGTGTTGTAGCTATGACAGGTTGCCAATGGAATCAGGAAGGTTATTTAAACATTCACACCCTTATATGTTTAAGGTTGCAGTTGTGACAAGTTTCCAATGGAATCAAGGAGGTTATTTAAACCATGACAATATTTTAGTTTCGAATGGTTCAGCTGCAATAGATTGTCAATAGAATCAAGGAGGTTATTTAAACCTTTGAAACTTCCTATTATGTTCAAGTGCTACATTTGTGATAGGTTGACAATGGAATCGGGGAGGTTATTTAAACCTCTACAACTTACTATTTTCAAGTACTATAGACATGACATGTTGCCAGTGGAATAAGGAAGGTTATTTAAACCTCTACAATCTTCTATGATCAAGTGTTGCAACTGCGACAAGTTGCCAATAGAATCAAGGAGGTTATTTAAATGCAATTGAGTGTTGATCAAGCTACATTGACAGAAAATGCAATTGAGTGCTAATCAAGCTACATTGTCAACGATGCTATGAAGAGGTCACAAGACATGAGTAATGAAGGATATAGTCATAGTAGCTTCCATCTACATCACAAGACCATACTGGGAAGAATCAAATAATAAGAATGCTCATTCATGAATTACAAGTAAAGGTATTGAACATACATTTTGATTTGTATATGAGATAAGCATCATTCTTTTCATGTGTTTGTTTTTCAAATTGTCAAATAGGCTCTTGACTTTTCAATGAGTAGGAACACTTGTTTGGAGATACATAACATGTTATGAGTGAATGGAGCCAACTAGCAATATTACCAAAAGGTGTTTCATTTAGCATGAGAATAAAAGCAATCAATTTAAGCTTGATGATTTTTAAAGGACAACATGGTGTATTCCAATGGAGCAGCCCCAAGCATGAACATTATAGAAGTCCATTTAGGGAAAATGTGTTTCATAAAAGGATACCAAGACACACACAACAAACAATTCTCATTTGAAGGTTATATCAAGGTGAAGGTTAGGGCTTTCAATCTACTCTGTACCTAAAAAGATGATTGTGCATCTACATTAAAGTGTACAATGGGTTCAATGCATGAAAATCTTTTGAATGCATAAATACAGTCCATTGAAAAATTAGACCATGATGGAATGAAACAAGACTCACAAAATATTCTTTTAAGGTCCTATCATGTCAATCAATTGAAAGCACAATGCATATAAGAGCAACTTATGATTACAGAGGTGCTAGGATTCAAAAGCGGTGCTTACAACACAACAAGATGGAGATAGCTTGTTCCAAGGAAAACAACATTGAGTTTGTTTCAAAATAAGTAAATTTTGGTAAAGGTGACAATGTGAACAATGCTTATGTAAGAATTCAAATCATGTGATCTGACCAAGAATGAACAGAAAATGCAAAAAAAAAACCAGTTATTATTCATGGCCATGACCTGGTAAAAATTAGATTTTCTTCACGAAATCAAGAACCCACTTGGGGTTTTGCAATGAAATTGCAAATACATATATATTGAAAGGAATAACACGAAGTTTTGTTTTCAGGAAATGCACAAAAGTATATAAAACCCTAGTCAGTTCTTCATGGCCGTGGCCAAAGAATTAGTTTTTCTTCACAAAATCACACAAAAACACTTGAGATTTTTGAATACAAAACTTCAAATATAGAAGGAAAATGTTCAACTTTCACTTGTTATCAATGGATGGAGCTCAAAATGAGCTCTATTTGTAGAAAGAAAGTGAAGAATTCAGTAGGAAAAATCTTACCTAAGCTTGAATGACTTGATTTTCATGAAATATGCAAGAATTTAACTACTAAAAAGCCTCCATTTTAGCTTCAAAGAGCCTCAACCATGGAGGCTAAAAAAAAGAAGAAACACACAAAGAAAAATGGAGTTCAAAAATTGCATCAGAAAATGCTATGGTCGTGGCCTTGATCCATGAAATGACTATCAAAATGGATAAAAAATAAATTTATGTCAAGAATAATACTTGCCTTGTCTTTCCAGTGATAAATCTTCAAGAAGATCATTCAGAAATCACCATGGAGGAGAATACAAAAACCCTTGTTGGTGGCCAGGAGGAGCTTTAGGAAAGTTCGATAAAAAAAATGAATGTGTTTTTTCATTTTTTCCTTTGTTTTGTTTTAGGGTTAGAAACCCTATGAAAGTTGACCACAAAGGTAATTTTTACCTTTATTTTAAAATTTCAAACACAAACTAATGTATGCCATGGTAAAGAAAGTCTTATGCCTTGTATTTATGCCAAACCTAGGCTATGCCTTACTATTTTTATGACTTCACCATATGTGTCTTGTGATTTCATGTCCCCTTAAAGGTTGCAAAGTCTTTCAAGACTTAGTGTTTTACTTTTAGACTCTCGTCACATTGCATAAAAGTATTCAAGACTTATGTTGTGCATTAGGTCGACCCTTGCTTTCTATGGGTCTCAAAATGTGTGACATTTTAATTAAGTATAAATCACTTAATTGTGAATGTCATTTTGAATGCAAAGTATGGTGAGTAATGCCTTAGGGGAGATTGAGTTAGGTGGTGTTCTTGCAAGCCTTGAAGAATAGTTGAGACAATTGTTATTATTTTTGTATTTATAAAGGACTTAATATTATATAGATGATACATAGTTCGTGAATCAAATTCGTCCACGAAGAAGGGAGCTATAAGTAATAATTAATGAAGCTCTAAATTTCATTGAGAGTTTGATCTTGGCTTAGGATGAATGCTGCCAACATGCTTAGCACATGCAAGTCAGATAAGAAGTGATGTTTCCAGTGGCGAACGGGTGAATAAAGCGTAATAACTTGCACTTGGGAGGGGAACAAGCTTAGGTAGGGATCCCATGAGGGGGGATTAAACTCTATGGATTATGATCAAATTTGAAAGAAAAAGGAATAGAGGAGTAATAATCATTTATTTAGTCATTTTTATTTATTTGATATTCCTCATTTATTTAGTCCTTTAGTTTTGATTTTACCTGTTTCACAAAAAACTGCTAACCTTCACGGTTATTATTTTTCCTTCGTGGTTCGCCTTATCTTTTATCGCTTGAAACTTTTGGCGTTTGCCAGGTGGCCTCCTAACGAAGCTTTTTTCTTTTTTGTATCACTTCACTTTTGCCGAGTTTTGTCTGGGTGATGCGTGGCTTTCTTTGGCCGCTTTCTGAACTAGGCCCACCATGCAGTTACTATCATTCAGTGTTGGCCATGTGGCTTCCTCTCGGAGCTTTTCACTGGGCATCCTTTATTCTTTTTGTCGGGCTTCGTCTAGTCGACGCATGGCATTTCCTTGTGCATCGGTTGTCTAGGAGTTGTTGCGTCAATTTTTCTCTCTTGTCATCACATTTTCTTCTTTGAGGGTGCTTTTTTGTTTCTTCTACTGCGTGGCTTTATTTTCTCTGAGGCAGTTGTGCTGGCGCGTTGCTAAGCATTCCTTTTATTTGTTTCCAGCTCGAGAGGATCTAGGGTGTTGATGTTTGATCAAGGCATCTTTCTCTGTGGTTGTCAGGCGGTGGGCTAGCCTATATAGGCTGCCTTGCTTCTCTTTTATTAGGTTGTTGATTAGATAGATAAAAAATCTTCCCAAGCACTAGGAATAGCCTCTATAATATTTTTATTGAAATTTGAAGTTCACAGACTGTGCCAATCAATTCGGCCTTTCTGCTTTTCATGCATTTGATAAGACTGTTAAACTATGTTGTTATTTTCCTATAATATATGAATGCCTATTCTTCAACTTTTGTAATATTTTATAGCTTAATAGATACAAATAATTTTTTCAACTCCTCTGTGTTGGCCGAAGTTGTACTTGATTATGCTATGCAATTAGGAGGTGTTCTTATGCTTTTTAAGTACTTTTGAGAAAATTTATCTAAATAAACAACATTCAATGGTTTGAGCCTTTGCATCCAGCACTATGCTCAAGTAATATCATTTAAGTTTTGGTGCATCACCTTTAGCTTAGATTTACTTTCTCAGTTATCTTCTTAACCTGCACATGATGTCCCCCCGACAACTAATTTTCCCATGAGACTGTTGCTCCTTGCAAAATCCTGCAACAACAATTCTTTTTTTGGCATGCCCGGTGGGACGCGAACTAGCACATTCACTTGATCTTATAAGTGTGTATGAGCCATCGACCTGTAACTAGGTCATAAAATGCAAGATTCCCTAGCCAGCTCGTACCTCCCTTAGTTTATGTGCACCTGAGAGGTCGGCGAGGTAGTACTTCACTTCCTCTATCTCCTTCTTCTCCGCCTTCATCTCCTTTCCCTGCACCTATGGCCGCTAGAAATTATGTAGCCTGGGACACTGGTAGTCCTTTAGTATCACCTATGCCTCTTGCAGTATGGGCCCCAATCCCTGATTCTGCTCTAAAAGCTATCCCTAAGTATTTTGGGAATGAGTCGAAGACACCGACGAAACACTTGCAAGATGTGGTAGACGTATGTCTGGTACATGGTGTGTCAAACAAAAATGTAGCTCTTAGATTGCTTGTCGCCTCCTTCCGAGGAAAGGAACTGAACTGGTATAAAAATATTGAGGCTAATACTATTGCTACTTGGGACCAACTTGAAACCCTATTCTACGAGCATTTTTCAAACATTGGCGATAAGTCTTCATTATATCATCAATTGGCCAACATAAACCGAGCTCCTCGTGAAGCTCTGCCTGATTTCAACACATGTTTTCATTCGACTTGGTAGAGAGTGCCTATTGGAAGTCGATCGCCCTCGGATTTGGCGTTCATGATCTACTTGAAGTCCATAAATCCTGATATTTCCATGATGCTAGAGGCTCTTGGTGGAGAGACTCTTCCTGATGCTTATGCCTTGGCTGTCACTATGGAAAATAACCTGATTGCTACTGGAAAGTTGGCATTGAGACCCATCATGCCATTATTCCCCGAGTGCAATTCCGTGAAAGCCAAAGCTCCCTTGACCAACACTCCTACAACTCCTCCCCAATCTATGTACGTGTATCCTGGAACAGCTCCGAGTGCAGCTCCGATTGTGGCTCCAGTGCCTAATCCTTTGGCGGTCGAGATGAACAAGATGAGAGAACAAATGTGGACCATGACTAATGAATTGAATACCATGAAGCAAAAACAATATAGCTATCAGAAGTCAGCATACCAAAATTATCAAGGTGGAAAAGCTCCATACCAATCAAATTAGTGGCAAGATAGATCACACAGAAATACTTAGGCGTAGCTGAATAACCAAGTTGTTTCATAACCCTGTCGATGCAAACCATCCATCCTAGTTCAAATAAAGAGCTTGTTGCGGGACAAAATAACTTAGCCAAAGACACTAATTCATGGTGTTTTCCTTGTAATGATGCCCACATGTCGAGAAATTGTCCACGAGGAAATTTGCAATAAAAGATCGCAGAACAACATAGCCAAGGCGGCACCCCTGATCTCAACAACCAATCATACACCTCTCAGTAGGTGGATAATACAGTCCTCGCTGCTCAAATGCAAGGGATATCCATTCAACAAGAGTCAAACATAGTTCCAGACCAAGCACTCTTTTCATGGATGGAAGGAGAAGAGTTAGTGTTTTTGAATGACTTTCCTATGACTCAAATGCCACAAGTGCAGTTTGATTATAACACACATTCTAAGTGGAGAATCACTAGAGAATTCACATCTCTGCCACCTAATGCTCCATCTCATCCGATGCCTAGTCCGCTGACAGACCCATTATTAGTCCCACAACAGACTAACGTGGCTCTTTCTAGCTCTCTGAATTTGCCTCCTCTGAAAGGCAAAGGCTCCTATGACCATCCCGACTGTTTCCAAAAAGTCAGACCTACCAGTTGTAAGGCTTACACCAACAACAAAACCTAAGGAGCAAGCAACCGTGACTCATTAGTCGTGAGCACAGTTCAATTTGGTGGAAAAACTGAAGAAGTCCTCTACCAACGCTTCTTTGTGGGATGTCCTGGCTATTCTGGAGTAGAAGGTGATATTACAAAAAACATTGTCGGGAGAGGAAGATGCGAAGGTAACTAGTCAACCCAATGAAGAAAAAATATTGAGGCCGAATCTAGATAAAGTGCTAACAAATCAACCGAAAGAGAAGCTTGAAGCCAGAAAAGAGAGTAAGCCTAAACCTAAGCCTTTCTTTCTAACACTTATCATTGGCGACAAGCTGTTACATAATTGTATGATCAAATATAGTGCTAGCACCACTGTCATGCCTAAGCAAGTAGCTGATGCTTTGGGTTTAAAATATGAGCCTCTTAACAAGGGAGTCATGTAGCTAGATGGAAATAAGGTTGATACCGTCGGGGTAATCAAGGGATTGCCTATGACATTGTTTTCTTGCCCCAATACCACTATAAATCAGGATATCGTACTCATTGATATTCCTCCTCTATTTGGGATTTGTTTGTCCTGAGAGTTCACAACAAATGTTGGAGGATATCTAGCATTGGATTGGTCACACTTGATCTTGAGGACCAAACATGAAGCCAAGATGAAACTACTGTCGGAAGCTTTGCATTCTGAACATGTTGTTGACGAAGCTTTGCTCAACTTTGAAGTGGCACATACTTGAATTAACCAGGAAGAGAGGTTCAATGTGGAATTTATGGAAGAAGAAGAGGCTACTATCTCCTGGACAGAGGATGAAGAAACTTTGTTGAATGAATTTATAGATACAGACCATTTTGGGAATTATCATGCAACTAGACTCGAGACTTATATCATACATGAGGAAGGGAAGTCTATGCCCAGAGTTACTAAAGAGTCTGAAGGAGAAACACCCTCAGAGTTATGGAATTTGTGCTTTGATGGAGCGAGATGTAGAGCCAAAGCTAGAGCAGGAATATGTTTGACATCTTCGTCTGAAGAAAATACCTTGAGGTCTTATCGCTTCCAGTTCACATGCTCAAACAATGAAGTGGAGTATAAAGGTCTTGTCCATGGTTTGAGCCTTGTAGAACAAATGGGCGTGAAGCAAATAAGTGTGTTCAGAGATTCGGAGTTGGTGGTCAACCAAATTAGAGGGATTTCCACTACAAAGAATGTCTGTATGTGATCCAACCGACATAGAGTCTGGGATCTTATTGACAACTTTGAGGCATTTAATATTAAGGCTATACAAAGAGAAAGGAACTCCGAAGCTGACCGAATGGCGACTATCAGGGCTCAATTTGAGATGACCTCTGAGTTATTAAAAAATAAGCATGTGGTGAGAGTAATTGTAAGACCTTTTGTTCCAAAAAATAATCAAGACTGACAAGTGTTCAATAGCAATGCTCATATTGCATCATTTCTCCAGTCATCTGGGGAATTCGTTGATCAACTGCAACCAAAGATCGCCGAAGCCTATTGGGATCAAGTTATCTAGTTGAAATCCAACAAGCTTTTGAGAGGCCTGGTCACTCTGGAAAGCCTATTTGATATCGATGATGCAATGAGAGATAAAAGGAAGCTTGTAACTGACAAAGGCGACTACACCAATTTGCATATCGGAGAAGATAGAAAGCTCAAGGTTGGGAAAGAAGTATCTTAGAAGAATAAAGAGAGACTAAGGCACTTCTATGAGGAATATTTGAGTGTAGTAGCTTGGTCATATGATGACCTTAAGGGATACGACCCTGAGATTATTGAGCATACAATTGAGCTATCGGAAGGAGAAAAGCTGGTTCATCAAAGACAGAGGCCTGTGAACCCAAATATTGAGTCTCTTATGTCACAAGAATTGAATAAATTGATTGCTTCCCGAATAGTGTTTCCAATCAAACACAACACTTGGGTGTCAAACCTGGTACTGGTCCAGAAGAAGAATGGAGACATACGACTATGTGTAGACTTCTAAGAATTGAATAGAACGTCCTTAAAGGATCATTACCCTCTACCTTGAATGGAGGTAATTCTAAAAACCATAGCTGGTTCTAAAATGTTTTCAATGTTGGATGGATTTTCGGGCTACAATCAGATCCGGGTAAAAGAAGAAGACCAACACAAAACAACATTCACCACGAAGTGGGAAACATATGCATATGCCAAGATGCCCTTTGGACTCTCAAATTTTGGAGCCACCTTTCAGAGAGCCATGGATATTGCCTTGAAGGATTTAATCCATAAGATTATACTTATCTATCTGGATGACTTGACAGTATTTTCGAAATCTATCGATGATCACTTTGATCATTTAGAGCTTTTCTTCCAGAAGTGACAGGAATTTGGGATTTCTCTGAACCTAAAGAAATGTGTGTTCGGAGTCCCCCAGGGGAAGCTACTGGGGTATGTTGTCTCAAAGGAGGGAATTACCATTGATCCTGAAAGAGTTGATGCAATCCGATAGCTTCCATTACCCATAAACAAGAAGGGAGTGCAATCATTTCTAGGTAAGGTCAAATTCATTAGCCGATTCATTACAGATTTTGCAGGGATCGTTCGACCAATTACCTTGATGCTTAAAAAAGACCAAACTTTCAAATGGACGGCGGAGGCCAGGAAATATTTTGAGCTTATAAAGGAGGTCATTTCTTCTGCCCTTGTGTTAGTCAACCCAGACCTATCAAAAGATTTTATGATGTATGTTTTTGGTGGTGGAAACAGTATTTCCATTGTGCTTATGTAGAGGGATGATGAGGATAAAAGGGAGTCTCTTGTTGGTTTCTACTCACGCACCTTAATGGAGTATGAGGTAAAATACAACTTTGTAGAAAAGCAGGCCTTTTCTATTGTGAAAGGGCTTAAGAAGTTCCGACACCTGATATCATACAATAAGGTGATTGTTTGTGTACCTCATCCTAGTGTGCGGGAATATATCATGGAAGGAGAAATCATAGAGAAAAGAGCTAACTAGATTACCAAGATCCTAGAGCATGATATTGAAGTCAGGCTTGTCAAAACTATAAAAGGGAAAAGACTGTGTGAATACCTCGCTAAAAACAATGAACTAGTGACAGAGCTTGAAGCCTTGGAGCCTGTGTTACTGAATGAAGAAATCTCTGAAGGCGATTGGCTGAAAGATCGGATAAACTTCATGTAAACAGGAAGGTATCCAATCAATCTTCCTTCTTTTAAGAGGCGTTTCTATCATTTAAAAAATAGCAATTATGTTCTCTTGGAAGGTGTACTTTTCAAAAGAAATTTTAATGGCGTCCTGCTAAGGTGTGTAAATGAAGAATAGGCCAAGATAATATTGGATCAATACCACAATGGCCCAGTTGGGGGACATTTTTCTACAAGAACTACAACAATTAAAATAATATGTGCTGGTTACTTTTGGCCAACACTATTCAATGATGCATTTTCATTAATAAAATGTTGCAATGAATTCCAGTTTTATGTCGGAAAGAGAAAGAATTTTTCTATGCCATTGAGGCCTATAGTGGTAGAGGAACCCTTTGCTCAATGGGGTCTAGACTTCATTGGAATGATTAACTCTTTCTCTTCAACTAGACACAGGTGGATATTGACAGCAACCGACTACTTCACCCGATGGGAAGAAGTAGTGCCATTGAAGAATGCAATGGAAGTAGAGATTGTTAACTTCCTAGAGGAGTTGGTAGCCAAATTTAGCCCACCAAAAACAATTATTTCTGATAATGCCAAAGCTTTCCTTGGCTCTAAGATGAGCCAATTTGCATTGAAATATGGGGTTTTCCTGAAAACCTCTTCTAACTATTATTCTCAGGGGAATGGCCTCTCGAAGTCTACAAATAAAAACCTCATCAGGTTAATCAAGAGGATAGGCTCAGAACACCAGAGAGAATGGCATAAGAACCTCTGAACAATGCTATGGGTAGATCGTATCATGCCCAAGAAAATATTAAAGACATCTCCTTACGAGATGGTGTACAAAAAGGAGGCGTTGCTGCCTATTGCCATGGAAATTCCAGCTCTCCAACTGCTCAAATCTCTAGAGATTGAACAAAATGGAGCAAAGGAGGTACGATTTTTTGAGTTACTCAAGGTGCAGGAGAAAAGAGAGCACACTCTTGAGGCCATGAACAGCTGCCAGTAGGTGGTAAAAAGGTGGTTTGATAAAAGGACATCTGACCAAGAGCTAAAATGCGAGGACTTGGTGCTCAAGTTCAACGAGCATGGGGCGAAGCCCGACCAACACGAAAAGTTTGATAGCCTCTGGGAGGGGCCTTTCAAAATTATACAATGCAAACATTTTAATTATTTTGAGTTAGAGGACAAGGAAGGTAACGTCTTAAGTATTCCAGTGAACGGGATACATCTTAAGAAATTTAATTAGTCTTGCTTATGCAGTGAGCTTGTAAATTGTAAATATGTAATTATTTTTCCTGTTTTAAGTTTTGGGTTTTCGTAGTGCTTTTTGAAATAACAACAGAATTGTGAAAAATTGAAATACATTGTAAATGAGCCAGGATATGAAAAAAATAAGTATTATATTATAGTCGTAACATTTACATTGCAGATGATAGAGGCTAGTGGCCTTGTATCAAAATATATACATATATCCGCTAAAGAGCGGAGGCTGGAAAAGGGGGAAAAAGAAAAATTGGGGACTATCTTTGTTCTCAGATTGTCAAGCATTGGACAGACCAGAAATGGCAGCAACCAGTGGTAAAAGATGAGGGAACACCATTCTTTCAAAATCCTCATACCACTAGAGGTTCCAAAATGGTTCGATGTACTGTACCCGCATGAGGAAAAAGCAACCGACACAGACCTTGGGATGATGCTCTTCATGAGTCTCCAACTCAAAGCCGAATAGGAAGGGCTTGGTGAGGATGGGTCCTCCATGCAGCAACAACCGACATAGGTTGCAAATAGATGGGACCCCACGATCAAAGATAGCAGCCCGTACCACTTCCTCCAGTCCTTTGAGGTAGCACAGAGGGAATACTCGCTTGGTCAGCTTTAGGATTTTGCGCTTAGAAATGCTAATGTCCAGAAGCGAGGTGACGAAGTGAAAAAAAATTCTAGTGTTCAACCTATACTATTTTTTGTATTCCATGCAGTCTTAGTCGAGGACCCATTTGATCGCTTTCACATACACCAAGTTTTTGATGCCTGTCATGCATTTCAAGCACCAACACCTAATTTTTCCTAAGAATGTTGCCTAGGTCTTCTTGCAAACCAACCTAATCGATGTCTCCATTATTGCTTACTACTCTAACTTAAGAAATTGTTAAGTTAACTAGGGCCTACTGAAGTGGAATGCTGAGGCTAATTGTGATTAACAAAGCTGCTAGGGGGCTATTTATAGATTGAAGTCGGGGTTCACCTGACGAGGCAAGCTATAATTACATCGGAAGCAAATAGAGTTATCAGGCCTTGATAATTAGTGTCTTAGCGTGTGAGTTGATGAGAATGATTAGGTACAACCGCAACTTGCTTCGCTCAAGTTGCCGAATTAAAGTGAAAGCCATGTGTCTGCATGAGGAGCTGTCATAATGAGAAGATCAAGGAAAATGTTTTGGTAAAGTCATTGGGCATTGTGCCCAAGTACAGTTAGGAGATCAGTAAATGCAAGAGAATTTGTGAAGGATATGGCAGGGCTATCATGGTGCATTCTCTCTGGAAAAAGTTAGCGCCACCTCGCGTGAATGTCATGTCTCTTAAATTCTAAGAGTATTTTGGTAGGTTGGTGATCTACTCGCATGCTCGAAAAGGCCGGAGATGCATTGGGCAACTAAATATTAAAGGCTGACACATTCACTTGCTAAGCCATTTTTCACGAAAACCAAAACGCAGGTTAGGCATGCAAAAGGGGCATTTATGGTGAGAATTCATTAAAAGGTGAAAATGGCTAAGTTATTCGCAAAGAGAGAGTTTTTTCAGAAGCTAAGTCATTTGCAGAATTTGTGAAAGCCTCTTGCGAATATGTGAAGAAAATGGCTGAAATTACAGGAAGTTCAACACAAGTCCTGGCCCCTCAAAGCATTAATGACCAAAGATTGACGACGCCTTGCATAGAAATTTATGGCCAAGAGTCTTATGCTACTCCGGGCATCCCAACAAGGCCATCCTGGCCTTTTACCAACAACTAGACCAGAAAACGCTTGCCTTTGTTTCTACTAGAAATCAAACCCTGGTATCAGAGGATTGGGATAATGTCATGGATCCTGAATTATCTCACAATCCCAAGAGCCTAAGGGAGGCTACATGTGAGAAAATGGAAAATATCAGACCCGTTCAATAAGCATCTATGGGACTATGGGCTTCCCTAGTACATGGTTCCCCATGTTTATCATTTCCCAGAACTGGTTGCAGCATGTGCAAAAAACTTTGATCCTTAGAACAGAGTTATAAGTGGCCCTAATTTGAGGGTGGTCATCAGCCCTTGTGCTCTGTAGGACATGTTATGCGTCCTGATCCCTCTAACCAAAAATTTTGAAGATTTTGACATAAAAAGCTGCAAGAATATTGGAGAACTTTTCGGATGGCATCGTAGTTTTATTCTGTTGAGACTGCTCACCAAACATACCTTGCAACACCTCCCAAATTCCCAATTGCTCTAGGTACCTTGAAGTCGGGGTCTACTTCCGTCACTTCTATGTTGGCCCTAATTTATGGGCTGGATATGGACAAGGCAGTTTTCGAATTCCAAATGTCTTGGATTTATGCTGAGGAAGAATAACTAGCCTCCGCTTATGGACTTCGCAAGGGTCATTGTGGATGGAATGATTGAGCAGCTGCAGGATTTCGAAGTTGGCTCTAGATTTAGGTATTCCTCCTTCCTGGCCTATTTAATTTTGCATTAGAATCCTGACTATTTCCACCAGTTCATGGCCCTGTCTGTTTTCAATGAAAGTGGTGCTCGAAAGCTAGTGTTGACATGGACTCCTGTCTTGTCGAAGACTTTCGATTATTACATGTTTTCAAATTCATTCTTAGCTCCGTCCTTGCGGGATTTGGATGGATCTGGAAGTGGCATGACGGTGCGTCTGACGCCATGAAAAAGGTCATGGTTCGGAGGCCTCTTTCCACCTTGTGATTGGTTCTTTGGCATAGAATTCACCATGCTTCATATGCGAGGCTTCATCTGGGAGCCTTTCTGAATCCCACGTTTTCTTTCCAACAGAGTGCTGGCCTTGGAGGTGTTGCGATAATTGAGAAATATTGAGAATGATTATTGGGGAGGAAGACATTTGACTTCCCATTTGGTGTGTCATGTCATGTTCGGCTCAGCCTCGGTAGTGAAGAAGAAGACCATGAAGATTAATAGCTTGGAAGTCTAGTACTCCAAGTTGGGTAGTCTTGGACTGGTGACTATCGATCACATATGGCAATACAACCTGGGAAACAATCTATCAGAGATTGGCATAAAAATTCCACACGACCCCCAACCATTCTGGGACCCTCAGAGAAATGTCGAGGAGGGAAATTTGAACCATTATGTAGGACTTGAATATCTGGCTACTGCTGAAAATTGACTGTCGTGGTTAAAATTTTACCACGTTGTGGGAAAGCCCAACAAAAACCAAAAGATGAGCTCGTACCTGTCCACCCAATTGAATAAACTCGGATGGAAGTCCAAAAGGATTAGGGACTTCTAGATATATAGGCAGGAGATAAAAGCTTTGGGTGGCCTTTTTCGAGAGATCAACTCAAATGAAAAATTTGATGACATGTGGGTTCATGACCACCTAGACAACAAGAACTCTCCAAACGCTTTGGTTTTGGAGTAGTACTACGAAAAGAGAGGAGCTACCATGAAACTTGGTGAAGAAGTAACTCAAAATCCCCCTATCACTGAAATGGATGCAATGCATGAGGAAGATGTCAGTAGACAGCCTGCACAGTAGGAGGGATCTTCAAATACACAAATTTTGGAGCCTTCCAGCTCCTCTAGATCGGGCAAGAAGAGGCAAAGGAGTTTTGGTCATGGACAGAAGGTTATTGTGAACCTTGAGGATTATCCAGAGAAGAAAAGACAGCAAATGAGAGAGTCCTCTGGAGGAATGGAGTCACAACATGTAGAAGTGGTGGTGTCGGTTGCGAGTCTTCAATAGCCTCAGGTATTATTTTCTCCCTCTTCTCTCTCTACTATGTCTCTGGTCTCGCCTTCGTCAGCCCCGATTTCTTTATCTGCCCCGATTTCTTCGTCTGCCCCAACTTTTTCATATGCACAATCTTTTTTTGTCATTGAACATCTCGGGCAGTCCAGTCCTTTCCCTCCTAGTTTTCCTTTTTCATCCTCTGCCTTTCATTCCACCCCTGGGATGCAATTTGTCACTAGTCCTGACCTAATGAGCCAACAATTTTTATCCCCAAGACTCAACCCTTCAGTTGGTGCTTCCCCGACCTTTCCTTATACCGCATTATCATCATCTCTAAGCGGTCAATTCATTCCACCATTCTCCCCGACCATTATTACAAGGCCTAACAAAACCACTGATGCCCTGAGTATGCTATCTTTCCCGCTAGCAGTCCCTCGGGAATTTCCTTTTGCTGGTGGACTGGGTATTTCTTCCTAGGAATACTTTTTGTAGGTGGATGCAAATAAAAGCGCCTGTGCAAGCCAAATTCAAAAGAGAAGAGAGAAGGATGCGGGCAGACAAGCAAAGCCTCATTTACAAACGGTATTCCATGAAAGTTGGAATTCGCTGATGTTTGCAAAGATCACTCCCAACATGATCAAACCAGTCGAGGAGATGTTGCCAAGTGACTACTCTGTCAACACCATTGGGATAGATTTGCATCAAGCTCATCCATAGGACAAGGTCAAGCTGATGGAGGAGACTCAGAGGGTGGTTACCTGGTGTAGGAGCACCTAGGAAAAACACTTAGAAAACACCTAGGAAACACTAGGCATAGGTAAGTTTGATTTTGAAGTTGTAAGGTCATGTTGAACATTGCTATATAGATAGAGACTTAATAAAATGCCTTGGTCAGGAGCTATTAGGAGTGGCAAAGTTTAAAATTTTAGACACTCATGTTTGTTAGTTTCTAGGAAATTGGAAAAGGTGGCAAAACAGAAAATTTTGCACTTTTGCCACCTTGTAACCACAATGTACGACCAAGGAGGGTGTAACCACTTTGGGAAACCTATTTAAGGGTTGCCTCGACCTGTGTGAAAGGTTGGAAGGAATTTGGAAGCTTTTGAAAATTTTAAAATTCATGAATACTAAGTGTGGACAGTGAGAAGAAAGTATGAAATTCTGTGTTTTGTGTTAAGTTTGTGTGTTGCAGATGTGATCATGGCACTGTGAATAATATAGAACATAGTTCATTTCCTTTCCAAGCTTTGTGTGAGATAGTAGATAGTTAGTGTGTGCACTTCAAGCTTTTGATTTCAGTTAATTAGTTTCTTTCTTTTGTTGTTCTAACTGGCAGACCATCAGAAATGGAGTTCTAGTCCACTCTTCCCCTATACCTGGTGTATGGGCTCTTGGAAATGGTGGCTAGGCTCCATGCCTATATCCATAGTAGTGGTAGGAGTCCTTAGGGGTCAAGAATTCATGAAGGAAGACTTCTCCTAGGTGAGCTTGATAGTGCCCGGCTAGGAAAGTCAAGGAGTGCAAAGCACTTGGCTTGCAGGGGTGACCTTTCCCTGAGAAACCACATGGTAGAAAGGTGGATGAAGGCCCTATAAAGGCTTGGAAACAATGAGGAGGCTTCACCAGTCCGTTTGATGGGAGAACAAATTAGCAGTTCACCGGGTGGTCAGGAAATGGCTCTAAAAGCCCTAAATTAGCTAATTTATTGGACAGGCCTGTGTACGGTCGAGCAAGGGTTCAGACTTTGAAAATATGGTGGTGGCAGGTATCAGGTCCAAGAAACCATTGAAAAGATTTGGGGTTCTTTGGGAGAGTTTGGTGAACCATCCATCTTTCTCAGGTTAGGAGGGCTAATTGGGGCTCTAGGGCTTGTAGCCTTTTTAACCCTAGGTGAGGGTTTGGAGTTAGCGGTGGACAAAGGGAATAAGGTGGATTAAGCAGCACCAATTTGTGATGGTGGGAAGTTATTGGAAGCATTCCCACACCCCTACAAAGAATAAACTAAGAATTGAGAGCAATTGACCTTTAGGGAAGATTAAGGGTTAAAGGAAGCAAAGAAGCAAGGCACCAAGATTGGCTTGGTAGATTGAGAGCTTGATGATAGTGGGGTTGGCCAGTAGAACCAAGGGTGCCTATACATGAGATAGGGCCTAGAGGTTAAGTTGGGAGAGTCACCTAGGAGTTCTTGAGAACAAGGACCCAGAGCTTGGAACAATGAGTGTTCCATCCAACCCTTCCCTATCAGATTGGTATCAGAGCAAGTTAAAGATTTGGGATTGAAAGTTGTATGTTAGACCTTGAATCTAGTGGTTCCACAAACATGGTGACCAATGTAGAGTTAGCAAGAGACCTAACAGAGCAACTAGAGAAGAACAAATAGCTTGAAGAGGCAGTTGAAGAGATGAAGCAAAGGTTAGAAGAGGTGGTAGAGCCTGCAGGCAAGATGAAGGTACAACTAGCAGTAGTTAGAGACAAGGTTGAGGATCAGGTTGAGGAGGACATTGAACTAGACCCTGATCCTCCACTAAAGGAGGAACCCTTCCTCAAGGCATTGAAGGATTTGAGTGGTAAAGCATTAGAAGCATTCCCATCTTCACATGCAGAATGGATGTAGAGTTGGTGATGGAATGGATAGAAGGAATGGAGAATCACTTTCAGTGTGATGGAGTTACTGAGGCACAGAAGGTGAAGATAGCCAAATCAAGGTTAAGGGGACAAGCACTAACTTGGTGGAAGTTCCTACAAGAAGAAAGAGAGAATGAAGGCAAGAAACACATTTCAAGTTGGAAAGCTATGGTGGCCAAAGTGAAGGAGTATTATCTACCTAAGGACTATGAGGTCCAATTTCATAAGAAGAGGCAAAACCTTAGGCAAAGAGACCTAGATGTAGCTGCCTACATAGAGGAGTTCCGAAAACTAAGCCTTAGGTCTAGGGTGCAAGAAGTGGAAAGCATCAAGGTGGCGAGGTATCTAAATGGCCTCAAATGGAACATCCAAGAAGAGTTGAGTCTTTTTACACTCACCAACCTCCATAGTTTCTTTCAAATGGATTTTAAGGTGGAGGAGAAGCTAAAAAAGAAACAAGACTCCAATTCTAAAGGTAGAGGCAAAGGCAGAGATTGAAGGGATCAAAGAGGGAAAAGAGGTGGCTACCAAGGTAGAGGAAATGAGCAAAGAAACCAAGGAGAATCCAAACTCATAGAGCATGGAAGTGAAGCACCTTCTAGAGGAGGTTATGGGAGAGGTAGAGGTTCTCAAGGAGGATCCAATAGAGGAAGAGGAGTAGGCAGGAGCAATTCATACTTTGCTACCATGAAATGTTACCATTGTGGTCAAGTAGGCCATCCAGCTTATAGGTGCCCGGAGAAAGCATCATCTTCAAACGCTGAGAAGAGGGTGGCATATGCACAAGAGGACACCATGAGCACCAAATCACCTAAGATAAGTCATATAGAATCTAAAATGGGGGAGAGTATGATGTTTAGGAGAGTCTTGATCAGACAACCGGTCAAGGAAGAACCAAAACAGAGAAGGGCTCTATTTAGAGTGAGATGCAAGATACTTGGGAAAGTATGCAAGGTCATTGTATATTTAGGTTCAACAGACAATATCATCTTAGATGAGGCAGTAAAGAAGCCAAAATTAGAGAATGTACCCCACACTAACCCCTACAAAGTGACATGGTTGAACAAAGGGCAGAGTGTGCTTGTTAATGAGCAAGTAACGGTGGAGTTTTCTATTGGAGGGTACAAGGATAAGCTAATGTGTGATGTATTACCCATGGATGCATGTCATCTTCTATTGGGCAGGCCATGGAAGTATGACAGGAGTGCCATCTATGATGGAAAGGAGAACACAATTTTATTTAAGAAGGATGGGAAGACCTTTAAGTTGCAGTCATTGTTAGAGGAGGATGAAGGATAGTCAAAGACACCGAGTATTTTGTTGAGAAGTGGTAAAGAGTTCCTCAAAACTGTACACAAAGGAGGAGAAGGTTATGTGATCATGGTGCAACCCAAAGAGGAAGAAAAGAGTGAAAAACCAATCATACCCGGAGCAATCTAGAATTTTCTTGAGAAGTATAAGGATATAGTAATTGATGGTACACCTGCAACTTTACCTCCTAGAAGAGCTATTAGTCATCAAATTTACTTCATACCTAGAGCATGACTGCCTACCAAAGCAGCTCACAAGCTTACACTGGATCAAAATTTGGAAGTGGCTAGACAAGTGCAAGAGCTAATGGATCAAGGATTTAGGAAGAGCATCAGCCCATGTGCAGTACCAGTAGTCTTAGCAACAAAGAAAGGAGGCAAGTGGAGGTTATATACTGATTCTAGAGCAATAAATAGGATCACAATTAGGTATAGGTTCCCTATTCCTAGGATTGAAGACTTGATGGATTGTCTTGGAGGAGCTCAGTACTACACCAAGTTGGATCTCAAGAGTGGATACCATCAGATCAGAATCAAGGATGGTGATGAGTGGAAGACAACATTTAAGACAACAGATGGGTTGTATGAGTGGAGAGTGATGCCATTTGGCCTCTCTAATTCCCCTAGCACATTCATGAGACTCATGAATGAAGTACTCAAGGACTCTACAGGGATATTTGTGGTGGTGTATCTTGATGATATACTCATATTTAGCAAGATAGCAGAAGAGCACCTTAAACATGTGGAGATGGTTCTTAGAAGGCTACAGGAGGAGAAGCTAGCAATCAACCTAGAGAAGTGTGAATTCTTTAAACAAGAGCTGATATATTTGGGTTTTGTAGTGTCACAAGGATCATTGAAAATGGATCCAAGCAAGGTGGAAGCTATCCTAAACTGGCCTACACCAACTACAGGGACTGAGGTAAGAAGTTTCCATGGATTGGCTCAATTTTATAGGAAATTCATAAGAAACTTTAGTGGCATATGTGCACCAGTCCTAGATACAATTAAGGGTGGTTTGAAAACTAAGTTTGTGTGGACTCAAGAAGCTGAAAAAGGTTTTGAGAAACTGAAACAAGAAGCGGCAACTCAACCTATTCTCTTATTACCAAGCTTTGAAAAATTGTTTACAGTGGAATGTGATGCTAGTGGAATGGAAGTAGGAGGAGTGCTTAGTCAAGAAGGCAGACCTATAGCTTTCTTTAGTGAAAAGCTCAATGAAGCTAAGAAGAAATGCTCAACCTATGATCTAGAACTTTATGCTTTGGTTCAGTCACTTAGGAAATGGAGGCACTACCTTCTACCCAAGGAGTTTGTAGTCTTTACAGACAATCAAGCACTCAGCTATATCAACACTCGAGAGAAGTTGAGCAATAGACATTTGAAGTGGATGGATTACATCCAAGCTTTTACCTTCACCATCAAGCATAAGAAAGGAAAATTGAACAAGGTAGCAGATGCATTGAGTAGAACATTGCTAAGAGTCCAAGAGATACAGATCAAGAGCATTGGCATAGAAAGTTTCAAGGATCTCTATGGGGAAGATGAAGATTTCTCACAGGCCTACAAGGTATGTTCAAACTTTGAGAATCATTTTCATAGCCAATACTCAGAGTATACCTTGCGAAGTGGATTGTTGTTTAAAGGGAATTAGTTGTGTGTTCCAAAAGGGTCAATGAGAGAAAACCTCATTCAAGAAAAGCATAATGGTAGTCTTAGTGGACATTTTTCCATCAATAAAACCTTAGAACTAGTGCAAAGGTTTTACTATTGGCCTAAGTTGTCAAGATATTTCAAGAGGTATGTGGAGCAATGTGTTGTGTGTATGAAAGTTAAGGGAGGAGCTAGTAATGCTGGCCTATATCAACCCCTACCCATTCCTAACAGACCTTGGGAGTGTGTGAGAATGGATTTTATGGTAGGACTCCCTAAGACCAAGACTGGTTTTGATAGTGTGTATGTAGGGGTGGACAGATTCAGCAAAAGGAGTCACTTCATTCCTTGCAAAACCACTCATGATGCTAGATATATAGCTCACCTTTTCTTTAAGGAAATTGTAAGGATCCATGGCTTATCTTTGAGCATTGTTTCAGACAGGGATGTTAAATTCATGAGTCACTTTTGGAAGACTCTATGGAGCAGGTTAGGTACCAACCTATCTTTTGGATCAACTTACCATCCTTAGACCGATGGCCAAACAAAGGTGGTTAATAGGGTGCTAGGTAACCTTCTAAGGTGCCTAACTAAAGAATATGTACAGACATGGGACATGGTGATCTCATAGGCTGAGTATGCTTACAATGTTAGTGTGAACCGGACCAAAGGGAAGAGTCCTTTTGAGGTTGTGTATGGCATGCACCCAAGAGGGATATGTGAGCTCAAGGATCTAGGAGCTATAGAGAATAGGAGTGGACATGCTGAAGACTTCACTCAAACCATGAAGGAGATTTAGGAGTAGGTAAAGAGGACAATCATCGAGGCTAATCAAAAATTGAAAGACAAGGTAGACATGTCAAGGAAGGATGTGCAATTTGTAGTAGGAGACTTTGTCATGGTTCACCTTAACAAATCAAGGTTGCAAAAGGGAATTTCAACCAAGTTGCAAATGAAAAGAGTAGGACCATGCAAGATATTAGCCAAGTATGGGAAGAATGCATACAAGGTGGAGTTACCTTTTAATTTGGGAATTTCACCAGTTTTCAATGTTGTAGATTTGATCAAGTACAAGGGATTAGTCAATGATGTAGCTCAGACTAGTATGGAGGTCTTCAAGGAAGTCAGCAACATAGCCTTACCTACTAAAGACAAACTACAAGTAGAGAGCATCTTGGAGTCAAGAGTACAAAAATCTACAAGGAAGAAAGTCTACATGGAACATCTTATCAAGTGGAAGAACAAGCTAGAATCTAAGGCTACATGGGTACAAGAGGATCAGTTCAAGAAGCATGGCATTGATATGTCACTGATCTCTCCTTCCATTCCTTAGTTCTGGCAGAGAGGGGGAGAATGGTCCAGGAGCACCTAGGAAACACTAGGCATAGGTAAGTTTGATTTTTTAGTTATAAGGTCATGTTGACCATTGCTATAGAGATAGAGACTTAATAAAATGCCTTGGTCAGGAGCTATCAGGAGCTATCAGGAGTGGCAAAGTTTAGAAGTTTAGACACTCATGTTTGTTAGTTTCTAGGAAATTGGAAAAGGTGGCAAAATGAAACATTTTGCACTTTTTCCACCTTGTAACCACAATGTACGGCCAAGGAGGGTGTAACCACTTTGGGAAACCTATTTAAGGGTTGCCTCGACCTGTCTGAAAGGTTGGAAGGCATTTGGAAGCTTTTGAAATTTTGAAAATTCATGAATACTAAGTGTGGACAGTGAGAAGAAAGTATGAAATTTTGTGTTTTGTGTTAAGTTTGTGTGTTGCAGATGTGATCATGGCATTGTGAATACTGTAGAATGTAGTTCATTTTCTTTCCAAGCTTTTTGTGGGATAGTAGATAGTTAGTGTGTGCACTTCAAGCTTTGGATTTCAGTTAATTAGTTTCTTTCTTTTGCTGTTTTGACTAGCAGACCGTCAAAAATGGAGTTCTAGTCCACTCTTCCCCTGTACCTGGTGTATGGGCTCTTGGAAATGGTGGCTAGGCTCCATGCCTATATCCATAGTAGTGGTAGGAGTCCTTAGGGGTCAGGAATTCATGAAGGAAGACTTCTCCTAGGCGAGCTTGATAGTGCTCGACTAGGAAAGTCAAGGAGTGCAAAGCACTTGGTTTGCAGGGGTGACCTTTCCCTGACAAACCATGTGGTAGAAAGGTGGATGAAGGGCCTACAGAGGCTTGGAAACAATGAGGAGGCTTCACCAGTCCATTTGATGGGAGAACAAATTAGCAGTTCATCGCGTGGTCAGGAAATGGCTCTAAAAGCCCTAAATTAGCTAATTTATTGGACAGGCCTATGTACGGTCGAGCAAGGGTTGAGACCTTGAAAATCTAGTGGTGGTTGGTATCAGGTCCAAGAAACCATTTGAAAAGATTCAGGGTTCTTTGGGAGAGTTTGGTGAACCATCCATCTTTCTCGGGTTAGGAGGGCTAATTGGGGCTCTAGGGCTTGTAGCCTTTTTAACCCTAGGTGAGGGTTTGGAGTTAGCGATGGAAAAAGGGAATAAGGTGGATTAAGCAGCACCAATTTGTGATGGTGGGAATTTGTTGGAAGCATTCCCACACCCCTACAAAGAACAAACTAAGAATTGAGAGCAATTGACCTTTAGGGAAGATTAAGGGTTAAGGGAAGCAAAGAAGCAAGGCACCAAGATTGGCTTGGTACATTGAGAGCTTGATGATAGTGGGGTTGGCTAGTAGAACTAGGGGTGCCTATACATGAGATAGGGCCTAGAGGTTAAGGTGGGAGAGTCACCTAGGAGTTCTTGAGAACAAGGACCCAGAGCATGGAACAGTGAGTGTTCCACCCAACCCTTCCCTATCATTACCACCTATTACCTCAAGCTTAATCGCCAAGCAAGGAAAAAGGAGGAACAAATATCAGAGCTAAAGAGAAAGGTTGATATTTGGGAAAACAAGTTTAAGGGCCATGAAAATGAGATAAATCGCCTACAAAAGGAGAGGAGTGATTTTGAAGACAAGATCAAAGAGCTTCAAGTTATGAGCACGAAGATTGTTCTGGTCCTACAACATGAGGTTGAGTAGAGTCGAGTGAACAAATAAAGGCTCTGTGTTGAATCTGCACAGCTGAATGATGGTATGAAGGAGCTCCGACATAGCACAAATGATGAGGTAAATGAAATGAATGTCATGTGGTGTCAAAAATTGAGAAGAGAAAGCAAGCCGAATTGGCCTTAGAAGAAAGGGAGAAAGAGATTTCCACTCTAAGCAGCTAGGTGTCTGCATTGGACGAGAGCTTATCGGAGCTAAAGGTAGACCTGAACAACCGGGTTGCAGAACTAGATCTTTTGAGAGCCCAACCTCATGCACAAAAAATAAGTTCATTGGGAATTGCCAAGCAGTTATACGCATCCTACTGGGATAAGGTCAAGGTATTATGCCTTAATTTGGAGCCCACCCTAAGGTTTATGGCACAGGCAACTGACTTATGCAGAACCGTTAGTGAAACAATCAAGTAAGTGCAGGAGGTGACTGCCGATAAAGTTTCAATGGCCAAAATTCTATTAGGGAAGCTCTATACGACTTCTGATGACGCCCTAAGCAGTGTAGGCATTGCGTACCAGACAACGATGACTATGGGCGTGAACATTCTCATTTCCATGCACGAGGTCAGCCAACAGGTGGCAGAATGTAGAGCCAAATTGAACCAGGTGACTAGTAACATGTAGACAAAATTTTCTTGCTTAACTTAATGAGGCCTCCCTTCACCCTTCATTGTTGATCAGGTGGTAGCAGGTGTCGAGCACATAATTGCAAAGATCAAAGAGAAGAAGCAAGACCTTTCTATTTTCCAATCTTTTGATCAGTCCCCAACCACCGAGAATATTGAAGGTATCATGCATCAGCTGGCACAACTTTTTCCAGCTTGAGTTGGAGGTGAAGGTATCTAGCAGATTTCCTTTTAAGGAAATCATCAATCTCAAATTGGCGCATGAAAATCTGTGAGCCCTCTCTACAATGTCAAATGAGGTCTAGATTGGTCTGCAAACTACCCTCTCAAGGTTGTGAGTGATAATGGGATGCTGAACCAAGGTTTATGGGGTTCTTCATTCCATAGGCGAAATGTCCCTGTGAGTCGCCAAACTGTTTCACAAAAAACCATTGACCTTCATGGTTATTATTTTTTCTTCGTGGTTGCGCCTTATCTTTTATCGCTTGAAACTTTTGGCGTTTTCCATGTGGCCTCCTAACAGATCTTTTTGTTTTTCCATATCACTTCTCTTTTGCTGAGTTTTGTCTGTGCGAAGTGTGGCTTTCTCTGGCCGCTTTCCGAACTGGGCCCACCATGTAGTTACTATCGTTCAACATCGCCCACGTGGCTTCCTCTAGGATCTTTTCATTGGGCATCCTTTATTATTTTTTCCAGGCTTCGTCTGCTTGATGCATGGCATTGCCTTGTGCGTCGGTTTTCTGGGAGTTGTTGCTGCACCGATTTTTCTCGCTTGCCGCCGTGTTTTCTTCTTCGGGGCCACGTGTTTGTTTCTTCTTCTGCATGGCCTTCTTTTCTCTGAGGCAGTTGTGTTGGCACGTTGTTGAGAGTTCCTTTTGTTTGATGTCGGCTCGAGAGGATCTAGGGCATTGATGTTTGATCAAGGCATCTTTCTCCATGGTTGTTAGGCGGTGGGCTGGCCTATGTAGGCTGCCTCACTTCTCTTTTATTAGGTTGTTGATTAGATAGATAAAAAAACTTCCCGAGCATTGGGAATAACCTCTATAATATTTTTATTGAAATTTGAAGTTCGCAGACTATGCCAATCAGTTCGGCCTTTCTACTTTTCATGCATTTGATAAGACTATTAAATTGTGTTGTTATTTTCCTATAATATATGAATGCCTGTTCTTCAACTTTTGTAATATTTAATAGCTTAATAGATACAAATCATATTTTTCAACTCCTCTATGTTGGTTGAAGTTGTACTTGATTATGCTATGCAATTACGAGGTTTTCTTATGTTTTTAAAGTGCTTTTGAGAAAATTTATCTAAATAAACAACATTCAGTGGTTTGAGCCTTTGCATCCAACATTGTGCTTAGGTAATATCATTTAAGATCTGGCGCATCACCTTTAGCCTAGATTTACTTTCTCAGTTATCTTCTTAACCTTTTACCTTCCCCCACAAAAATGAAGAGGATTCGGTAAAATTCGGAGGTCACTTAGTTGTGCGCATGATGTCCCCCAACAACTAATTTTCCCATGAGACTATTGCTCCCTGCAAAATCATGCGTCAACATTACCTAATGACCAAATTAGTCACTTATTTGCAATATTCTACTAGTGTTAGTCATGTGACTAAATTTTTTAGTCATGGGACTAAAAGTTTGAGTCACATAGTCATTTATTTGCCAAATTCTACTAGTGGGTATAAACTTGATGGTTATATTAATATTCAACAATAGGGTTGATAAAATATGTTATATGATTATGTTAGTATCTTATTTTGATTAAGAGTCCATTCCTATTCATGGAATTCAAGAGGACATATGTTCTGACAACCCAAATTCGTATTGAGAAGAGGACTTGAATGTGTAGAAGCACAAACCATTCTCAAGTTAATTTCCTCTAGATTGTATTCAAATATAGTGAACATTGTAAACGTGATAATATTTGAGGTATTTTGGAAAAAGGTTTTATGATTTTTATACAATCACTTGGTCGCTACTTTAATTTGATTGAAACCCTAGGATGAGAATAAGCTATTTGGTCAGGTTGATTACTTGATTGTTGATTAAAGAAAATAGGTTGGGATTAAACTATATGATCTTATTGATCATTTGATTGTTGATTATATCTTTGATTAAAGTGATCTATTGTTGAAGATTATACTTTTGATTCAAGTCATTTATCATTGAAGATTATACTTTTGATTGAGGTCATTTATTTTTGAAGATTATAATTTTTGTGAGAATCGTTTATTGTTGAGATTGCACTTTTGAAATAGAGTCATTTGATGTTGTGACATTAAGAATACCCGTATGGTTAAACATATTATTCCTGGGGTTAGGATAATCCATGGGAAAGGGGATAACCTATGTATTTTAAGATACTTAGAGTAGAAATGACTTTGAAATATGAGTTGATGGGAAGGTTATTCTTGGGGTTAGGATAATCCATGGGAAATGGGATAGCCTTCGAATAGAATACTAATGGTAAAAAATAAATAGAGAAATTATTATGGTGAAATAGATGACCATCACTCAAAGTACTGGGTGATTAATTTTTGGCCAAAGTAGTGTAAGTAGCCACTATTTACACTATCAATTCACTGTGATCTAATTTATATTCTAGGCTAGGAATATCATACATGTAACTATAGTCACATTATGCTAGGTCTAGATATGTAGGATAGATAACTATTCTTAGGAAAGGCTACAAGAAGGATGATATTACCAAACCAATCTCTTTGTCAAAGGGAGGGCCATCTTACTAGGTTTGGTAGATGTGCAAGGGACCACAGTAAGTCCATGATTGGTGGAAAAGTGCTTGAGTGATGCTTCTCCTCACACGGATGATGACCAAGATTTGGGATGACATTTTGGACCATTGGTATTTCTAGTTCATGTAAGCTTGTTGAAGCTATGTATGTAATCATGTATCCATGTATATGGAAATTGTAAAAGTGAAAATTTATCTTGAATTTATGAATGTGAAATCATACTTGTAGTGATAAAATGATTCTTTGATTATGCAATGGAAAAGTTTGGAAAGGTTATATTTCAAATGTTGCATTTATTATTGAAAGGAAAATAAAAACTTTATTGCTCATAATATTAGATGCATAAACTATTCACTTGTGGGTAAAACATAGAAAAATTATTGGATAGAACATTGGGCATGTTACACGTGGTATTAGATCTAGGTTCAGCTCTAGAACCTATGAGCTCATTATGCAAGTTATACATAAACCTTAATGAAATTTAATGCATGAAGGGTTTTTATACCAAGATGTCAAGAGGAAAAACACAAAGGGGAAACAAAAAGGGAAGTTAAGATTCTTGAAAAACTTGTTTTAGGGACTAGGAAAGAATAATCCCTAGGGTTTTAAGACTCCTAAACCAAAAAATTGTTAAGATACACCTTTGGATTATGAAAAATATGCAACAAGGTTCAATAGGAAGGTTATAGAGGATTACCAATAAGTACCTTCACCCTAAAAAATAGTTTAAATGACTCTAAGGGATAGGAAGAATTGAAGTAACCCCCCTTATTGATAGAAACCTATAATTAAGAAGAGTCAAGGATTTTGGATCAAGGATACTATGAATCTATGAGTATGCTTTATTGGAAAATAACTAATTGTTAGCATAAATTAGAAACTTAGTTGAAGTAGAAAGTCAACTTTTTGTGAATTAAAATCAACTACAGAGGTATCTAGGAGGTAGGATAACCCTTGACAAACCTGATTCAGTATGAGGTTAAAATATTGCAATGATAATCAGAGTCAAGAGTAAATTTTGATGCCCTAGAATAAAGGTTAGAGACCAAAATGGTCAGAAAAAGAAGCAACCTATGAAGAATAAAAGCCAACATGATTCCACAAACTAGAATAGGAAAGGTCAATTTGGAGTTCTGATTGAAAATAATAAATTGAATATGGATAAAAGGCTATTAGTATACATGGAAAATAGAATTAGAATGAAATATTAAAGTATCTCTTAGACTGTAAAATTGCTAATTATTCATTAGATATCATTACTATGGATCCAACAGATGATTATGTTGAGAAAATGTGTCTCAACTTCTAGCTTGAAGCCCCTGTTTTCATGACTTGGGGATGGTGGAAGGGTAGCGGTCACCTCTTTACTGCTCGCAATCTCGTCCCTAAGTGTGGTGACTACGGTTGGCTTCGTTCGGCCTGTCTTGTCGGTCACTGCCATACCGCAGGTGGTTAAGTCCTTGAATGCGGTTATTGTGGTGAGACTGCCTATGGTTCGTCTGGCGGTTACCGCCCTACCACTAGGTGGTATGTCGGCCCCCATGGTAGTGCAGTTTAACTGCTAATGGTTATGCTCAATGGTCACCACCATACTGTGGGTCTTCACTAACTGGGTAGTGGTAGCATGGTGCAGGAAAAGGGGCGAGCTCGGTGACGGTCACTGCCTTACCGTGGATGGGTCAGTTGGACTTGGTGGTAGCGTGGGGTTTCTTCGGAAAGCTCAGTGGAGTCGAAGGATGAGCTCGGTCGAGCTCACCGCATTATGGTGGGTCGACTCAGATGCAACTGTGGTAGTGCGGGCAAGTTAAGGACGAGCTCGGTTGGCCATACTGCCACACTGTGAATAGGTCGGTTGGACTTAGTGGTAGCACAAGGAAGCTTGAGGGAGCTTGATAGGGCTCACCACATTACCGCGGGTGGGTCATCTCAGCTCGACGGTAGAGTGGTAGAGACTTGGATGGGTCAGATGAGCTCGAACTAGGTTTTGACTGAGTTGGACTCAGAGTCAAAGAGCGACAACGAATGCAATATGGACACGTGGCAGTTTGATTGTACTTTAGTTGGCCAAAGGAATTTGTGTCAACAACAGTAATTGCAAGCTATCTTAGGCTAGTGAACATGACTCAATTTGGGTGATGGCATTAATTCCTAGGTGGCTCGATGCAGAGAGATCGACATGGGAAAATCGATTGTGTGATTGGATGTTCTGATTCATGAACCTGATGGTCAGCGCCTGATTGATGAGATTGATTGCATCGTATGACTTTTTAAGTAGAGTACAACTATGTTAGAAAAAATTTGAATTGTATATTAGAACAAAACATTGTAATAGTGAGAAGAGAACTTGAGAATTGTTGTGAGCTGATCAGAGAAGATTGAACATTGTATGTAATTAGTTTATTATTGGAATACAATTGTCTTGACTTTGTGTGGTGGGTTTTTTATGTGAAAAGGTTTTCCCACGTATATCTTGTGTCAATCTGTGAATGCTATTTTTTTGTTATCTATTTCAGTGGTTGTATTCATCTCAAGTTGTTTTTAGAAGCTATTAGAACCTGTTTATGCTCTTCTCCCCTATTGTATTAGTGTTAAGGGAATGTATTATGCACTGTTGGATCATTAGATCCACCTCATTTTTCCTTTCAAGTGCTATCAGAGCATGGCTCGTTGTGTTATCCTTGAGAGAAAGCTCATTTTTTTGTGCTAATACTGTTTCAGTGGGAGTATTGCATTGTTAAAACTTGTTTCAGTTTGAGATGGTGAGTACATCAGGAAGAGTAGATATTGAAAAGTTAATGGCAGCAACTTTGAGTTATGTAAACTCAAAATGGAAGACTTGTTGGTGGATAGAGACCTCTAGTTAGCAGTGTCTAGAACTAAGCACAAAGCATGACACAAGAGGCTTGGGATCTTGTTGATAGAAAGGCAAGAGGTCTAATAAGACTGAGTCTAGCCGATTCTATACTCCTGAACATCCATGAGGAGCAATCTGTAGCTTCATTGTAAAAGAAGCTTGTTGATATTTATCAAGGAAAGTCTCTGGTAAATAAGTTATTCCTGAGGAAGAAGTTGTACTCCTTGAAAATGGAAGAAGGTGCATATATTGCAGACCATATGAACTCGTTTAACATGAGTGTTACTCAACTGGAATCCGTAGGTGTAAAGACTGAGGAGGAAGATCATTGCATGCTCTTGTTGTGTTCATTACCTGATAGTTGGGATCATCTGGTGGGCTATTGGAAGCACAACCATTGCATTCAAGATGGATGATGCGTTTAATTTTCTCTTATTTGAAGAAATGCAAAGGAAGTCTTCTGAGATGGCTAAAGAGGCCCTTTTTGTTCAAGGTAGACCAAAGGAGAAAGACAAGAAGAAAGACAAGAAGTCAAAATCAAAATCTGCAAGGAGATCGAAGTCTCCTGGTAAAAGGTTCAAGGTGAGATGTTGGAACTGTGGGCAACTTGGTCATATTTGGAAGGACTGCAAAGAGAAGAAAAAGAAGAATGTCTGTGACGATGAATCTTCTCAAAGTGATGCAGATGCTTTCATTGCAGCAGTCTTGACAACTCAGGCATTAGATGATGTCTGGTTGGTTGACTCAAGTGCATCCTTTCACATGACATCCAATAGAGAATGATTCTCTAAATATGAGGAGTATGACGGTGGAAAGGTGTACTTGGCAAGTGATTCAACGCTGGAGATCATTGGTAGAGGAAGATTCAGAATTCAGTTTCCTAATGAGAGAGTCAAAGTTATTGGTGGCGTACTTCACATACCAGGTCTGGCTCAAAATATTCTTTTTGTGAGTAAGTTAAATGATGGTGTAGAAGTTTCTTTTTCAAGTAAGGGATGTAAAATGGCTAGAGGTGCAATGGTGCTGGCTAAGGGTGTTCGTACTAGCACTCTGTACAAGTTGGATGCATGTCTTGTTCTTTGTAATAGTGCCTCTGTAAGGTCATGCAATGTTGCTCCTATAGAGAAAGATGAAGACACTTCTCTGTCAGCAAACGCTTTGGAGGTAAAAATCCTAGTTGAGAAGAATATGCTATGGCACCATAGACTTGGTCACATTGGTGAGAAAAGTTTAAAAACCTTGAAGAATAAAAAACTTGTAGAAGGTCTTGATGATTGTAACCTTGAGTTTGATTTTTGCAAACATTGTAACTATGGAAAACAACACGGTATTTCATTTTATTCTAGTCCTCACAAATATTCTGGTATATTGGATTATGTTCATTCTGATGTGTTTGGTCCAATTAATGTTCCTTCGTTATCAAAGTTTAGATATTATGTTTCTTTTATTGATGATTGTTCGAGAAGGGCATTTGTATACTTTCTTAAAAGTAAATTAGAAGTGTTCAGTTGGTTTAAAGAATTTAAATCTTTGGTAGAGAATCAGACTAGAAGGAAAATTAAATTTTTGAGGATAGACAATGGCGGTGAATTTTGTTCTGCAGATTTTGAAAGGTATTGCACTGATCATGGAATTAAAAGGCATAAGACAATTCCTTACACTCCATAGCAAAATGGAGTTGTTGAAAGGTTGAACAAGATGTTGATGGAAAAGGCAAGGAGTATGTTAAGCGGTGCTAGTTTGGAGCAGAAGTTATGGGCTGAGGCTATGGCTACAACATGTTATCTAATAACTAGATCTCCTTTCTCTACTCTTGTTGAAAAGATGCCTTTGGAAGCATGGTCTGGTAAGAAGCCCTCTCTGAGGCATGTCCATGTGTTTGGCTGTGAGGCATATGTTTATGTGCCAAATGAAAAGAGATCTAAATTGGATAACAAGGTTGTCAAATGTATTATCATCGGCTATGGAGTTGGTGTGAAAGGATACAAGCTTTGGAACCCTGTTATTGAGAAGCTTTTATACAACAGAAGCGTGATATTTCGTGAGCTAAAAACTTCAGTAAGTGATCAACAACTTGAGACAGATCAAAGTGACAAGAAGAAGGATGCAGTTGAGATCCCCCAAACTACAGAAAGGGAAGAGCTGCATGGTGTCTCTGAGACTGAGGAGAGCTTGAGAAGCTCTAGAAGTTATGATGATGAAGAACAACCTCAACCTATAAGAATATCTACACAAGAAAAAAGGCAACCTGAAAGCTATGGTTTCTCACTGTTAAATTCAAACTCTACCTATGCTTCAATTACTAGCACTGATGAGCCTAGGACTATGATAGAAGCAATCAGCATGGCTGATTCGAATTCTTGGCTACAAGCCATGAATGAAGAGATGGATTCTTTGAAAAAGAATGAAACATGGAATTTGGTACCACTACCTAAAGGGTGAAAGCCTGTTGACTATAAGTGGGTATTCAAAAATAAAATAGGCCTTGATGGCAGTCTTGAAAAGTACAAGGCAAGGTTGGTTGCAAAGGGATTTTCTCAAATTGAGGGAATTGGTTATGGAGAGATTTCTTCCCCTGTAGCAAAGTTGACATCCATCAAATTTTTATTGTCACTGGCAATTGTGTATGATTTTGAAATTGAATAGATGGATGTGAAGACAATGTTTCTCTATGGTGAGCTGGAAGAAGAAATCTACATGTCCCAGCTTGAGAATTTTGTTGAAAGAGGTAAAGAAAATTTGGTTTGTAAGTTAAATAAATCTCTCTATGGTTTAAAGCAATCTCCTAGAATGTGGTACCTGAAATTTGACACATTTGTGTTGTCTATTGGATTTGTGAGATCAAAATCTGATCACTGCATTTATTATAAATCTGAGAATGATCGTGTTCTTGTTATTACCCTATACATGGATGATATGCTATTCATTGGGAATAGCAAGCCTATGATTTATGATCTTAAATCTCAGTTATCTGCAAAGTTCGAAATGAAAAATCTTGGTGGAACTAGGTACATTCTTGGAATGAAGATAACCAGGGACATAACAAGCAGAAAGATTTGGGTCAATTAGAGTAAGTATGTGAAAACAGTTCTAGAGAGGTTTAACATGGATGATTGAAAGCAACTAGTTGTTCTAATCATGCAGGGAATGAAGCTATCTATTGAAGACTGTCCAAAGTCTGCTACTAAGATGGAGGACATGACCAGTGTGCCTTATGCAAGTGTTGTTGATAGTTTTATGTATGCTATGGTTTGTACAAGACCAGACATTGCCCAAGCAGTGGGAGTTCTAAGTTGATTTATGGAAAATCTGGGAAGATCACATTGGGATGTTGTGAAGAGAGTGTTCAGGTATTTGAAGAGAACTTTAGATTATGCCCTATGTTACCATGGTATCTTGGTTGCATCACAAAGGACTCTCAACATTCATGGGTATGTTGATTCAGATTGGGCAGGGGACATTGATAGCAGGCGATCCACCAGTGGATACACTTTCATGCTTAATGGTGGAGAAATCGGCTGGATGAGCAAGCAATAAGTTGTAGTTGCTTTATCCATGACAGAGGCAGAGTACATGTATACAACTCATGCCTATAAGGAAGTTGTTTGGCTGAGGCGTTTATGTTTAGGCATAGTATTTAATGCTCAGAAGATCACTATTTTTTGTGACAGTCAGAGTGCCATTTGTTTGGCAAAAAATCTGACCTTTCATGCCAGGACCAAGCACCTTGATGTGTAATATCACTTCATGAGGGATATGGTTGAAGATGACAAGGTCAGTCTAGAAAAGGTCGACACCTTGAAGAATGTTATAGAAGTTTTGACAAATCCAGTTAGCACAGACAAGTTCATATGATGTGTTGAATCGATGGGCCTTGGGGCCTATGAAAGACAATAATTTTTTCAACATCATGGGGAAGCTAGAAGTGCTCGCCAAGTGGGAGCTTGTTGAGAAAATGTGTCTCAACTTCTAGCTTGAAGCCCCTCTTTTCATGACTTGGCAAAAATCTGGTGTTTCTGTAGCTTACCGTTGTACTACGTCTGGCTTTATTCTAGCCTCAACCACTTTACAGCGGTGGTCTTATCTTACCCTAGCTGTACCGCAGTGGAAGGTAATAGTTACCTCTTTACCGCTCGTAGTCTCATCCCTAACCATGATGACTACGATTGGATTCATTCGGCCTATCTTGTCGATCACCGCCATACTGCAAGTGGTTAATTTCTTGACCGTGGTGATTGTGGTGAGACCGCCAATGGTTCATCTAGCGATTACCACCCTACCGCGAGGTGGCCTATCAACCCCCATGGTAGCGAGGTTTAACCGCTAACAGTTATGCTCGGTGATTACTGCCATACAGTGGGTTGGTTGTGCAGTTTTTTGCACCCACACCCCACTAGGGTAGGGACCCTCTTTTGCCTTCCCCTCTTTTATGCTTATCTTTGAAAATATTCGGGGTTGTGTTCTTTGGTGCTTGCTTTTGGTTTGGGTTCCATTTTGGTTGAGTTCTTTGTGGCCTTGGTGTCTTGCAGATGTCCTTTTGGGTGGGTCTTGTTTCACCTTTTTTTTTCCCCCTATGTTGTCTTTGTTTGGGTCCTAAGGGTTGTGGTTTTCTCCCTTAGCTTTCCCTTGTTTCCTTTTTCCTTGTTTTCTCCTATTGTGCTGGAGGCAAAACCAAGATGGAATTTGATTCTAAACTTTTTGCAAGTTCCGAGTCCGGTCCCTGTTCTGGCTCTAGCTCTACTTCCCGCTTTCTTGTTTTTGTCTTCGTGTTGCCTGCTTTCAGTCTAAGGGTTAGTTCCTTTAGTCTTTTATTTTTCTTCACTTCTTTCGTCATTTCTTTGTTCTGCTAGGATCGGAGCTGGGATGGAATTGGATTTTGAACTTTTCCAAAGTTTGAAGTCTGGTTTCTTTTCCCTCTTCGGCTCCGGCTCCCATCCTTTTTTTGTCTTTTGTTGTTGCTTTTCCCCTTTTGTTCTGGTTGCTGGCTTTGCTTCCCTTTCATTTTCTCTTGGCATTGTTGGGTGTAGAATGGATCTTGGCTGGGAGCTTTTCCAAAGTTCCAAGTCCTGATCTGGTTTCGGTTCTGCCGTACTGGTTTGGGTCTTTCTTCGTCGGTGTCATTTTGAGCCATTTGTCTCTGGCTTCCCCCGTGGGCACTTTGTTATCTTCGTTTGTGTTCACTGGAGTCGGGCGTGGAATGGATCATGATTGGGAACCGGAACGGGATCAGGACTAGGAACTTTGGAAAAGTTCCTAGTCCTGATCCCGTTTCGGTTCCCGCTTTGGTTCCACTTGGCTTCTCGTCGGTTCCTTTTTGGTTCCCACTCTGCTTTTGCAGGGGTGTGCTTTGTTCTCACTTGTCTTGGCCCTTCGCTCGTGTTCTATTTTGCCTCTAGTTTCGCCTGTCTCCTTTTAGGTTTCTATTCCCGTTTCTGCTCCGCTTCTACCGAGTGGGTCTTGGCTTTGTTTCACTTGTTCCCCTTTCCTTTTTGCCTCCACCTTCACCCATTTCTGGCTCCGCTCCTACCTAGATTGCTGCCTGGTTCTCTGAACTTGGTTTTTTTTTCCTTGCCTAGATTTTGACGGTCTGCTGGGTATTGATTGCACTATTTTCTGCAAGATTGCAGGTATAGCCTGGGTCGACCAAAAATTAGTTTCAAGGGATTGGTCCATTTTAGGTTTTCTATCATTTGCATGATTAATGTTAGAGGTAGTCATAGAAAATAGGACTTCTGAAGCCCATATCTTTTGTTGTTTCTTTATCAAGTAATTACGAATCAAAATTAAAGCATCACTATGTTTAAAATTTGATGAGTTTAGAAGCTCCCAACATTCATGCATAAGGCCCCTTGTGATTACCAGCATATTCACATTTATCACTGAGTTTGTTCTATTGCATCGTCATGACCTGACACTCGAGAAACCTTGGGGTTATCTCTTTGTTCATAGAGATCAAACTTTTAAGAGAGATAGGATAACTTTTATTTTGTCTGAGTTGTTGATGTGTAGAAACACCAAACAACAGGATTCGCACTAGAAGGAGGGCCTCAACAAGCTGGATTATTTTCTAAATTCCATCTCTCTTGAGAGGATCAGAAGGAGAACCAGATCCGTAACATGAGAAGAAGAGTTTCAAGAATTACCACCTCCAACTAGGTCAAGAAGGATCAAAAGGAGGGAGGAATCATCATCTAATCCAACCTTCCCATCCTCTTCACCGCCACCCACTCCATCTTCATCTAATTTTGAGGCTGGTTCCATTCCACAACACCAACCAATCATCCATCTACCATTTCCAACCCCACCAATGGCTTTCTTGGTGAACAACCCATCACCCTTGGTGTTCAACAACTACAATGTCATGCCCAAGAACCCGAGCACTTCTCCTCCAAGTTTCATACGAATGACCCAAATAGGACAACAGAGGAACATATCAAGATCTTTCAAACCTATTTGAGGGATAGAGGGATTAACCATGAGGATGTCGCATGCAGGCTCTTCCCCTATTTGTTAGGAGAGGAAGCCTTCTATTGGTACAACCACTTACCTGCTGCTTCCATTTATAACTAGGCTGAGCTTGAGGCTACTTTCTTGCTAAAATTTAAAATCCCCATTAGTGCCAATCAGCTATATATGCAGTTTACTAGGGTAAAGAGAGAAATCAACAAGCCTATAGGATCATTCAACAATAGGTTCCATCAAGCGTACACCAGACTCCAAGCACCCTACGCTAGAAATGAGACCACTGCCCTAGAGGTCTATTTTGAAGCCCTTGATAGTATCACCTCTACCTTCCTCAAGTGGAGGACTAATCCACCAACTACCTTGCTCGCCACATATGTGGAGGATATTAAGGTTAGCACTAAATTGAGACAACACTTGTCAGGACCCTTGCCATCACTAGGACCAATTGCTCACCCAAGCCAAGTCCAATCTCTCAACCAGGCTCTTACCAATCACACGCCTATCATGAATCTTGTTCCATAGTTGCCTCTAGTTCTTCACCCAGGTCATCCAATAAACCAAGTTCAACCAATGCCTAGTTATCCTCAACAAAGTGCTAACCATCAACTCCACTTGTAGCAATAAACCCACTTCCTTGCATATTTATGAAACTTAGAGGTTTTTAATCAGTCTAATGGTTCTGGAGGAGTGCTCGGGTATTCCCCCAACACCATGAATCTGATCCCTTAAAAAAATCTAGATAAAGTAAGGCTAGATGAATTGGTAGAGCAAGTGAAGAAGTTGAACATGGAGGTAACTCATCTAAGGAACCAGAACAATCATCTCCAAGCCAATCAAAAGAGCATGCAATCAAATTATAATAGAGGGCAGCACTATGATAGAAATCAGAATTTTGAAAGAGGACAAGGTTCTAGCTAGAACTTTGACAAAAACTAACAAGGTGGACAAGGATTTGAAAGAAGACAGCCACCTAGGAAAAATAGGCCATGGAATACTGGGCCTAACAATGGAGGAGTTCCCACTCCACTGGATCAGCCTTCCAATCAAGAAAAATCTACAGGTGGTGTATATTTGGCAAAGGTTGCCTTGTCTGGATGGTGTAGACTCCACAAGACAAGTCCACACTCAGAGCTAGACTGTCTTGAGTTTCAAACAACTACTTCTATTTTCCAATATGAAGTCGAAAACAACTCCATCGGCCAAAAATTGGTGCCCTTGAACCCCTATGATTCCCTAGCTTTAGTGTTGAACCATGCTCCTTTCCATAAGGATGAAGAGAATGAACCAGAGGAAGAATCAAGTAGCCAGGGTAGAGAGGTTGAACAAGTACTCAATGAAGATGAAATATCTCAACTATTTGATGAAGAAACTGAGAATGACAATGGCCCATTGGATGAGGAAGAGGTTGATGTCAAAGAGGTGCAAATTTTTTAGCAACCTATTAGAAAGTATGATTTAAGAAGTAAGCCCCATAGGAATCCACAAGCTAGGGGACCATTCACTACATCTGCCTCTCCACACAATTTCACTACTCCACCGGATCCACATGCCAAAAAAAATCCATCCTACCCTCAAATGCCCACACAATACCTGACGAAGGAAGGGCAACCAGATGTCTCTAGGGGAGGCATTGTTGATGCAACAAGGGAGAAGAGATTTGGCCATTCCAAGGAGCTTCACACCGACCTGAATGTGGAACGGTTGGGAGAATATGTTACCGAGCAACTCAAAAGGGTAAAAGTGATTCTTTCTGCTTTTGAATTATTAAGAGTTCCTAAAATCAGAAATGTGGTCCTTCAAATATAGCCACACTAGGATTAGCCACTAATGAAGCAGTTGCAAGGTCCCCTATTTTGTAAATACCCAAAGGTCCTAGTCCATCACAACCCAAGGATAAGGGTAGAGAAAAATATAGGAGTCAGGTGGCCCAAGCTGACTCACCATTGAGTTTATTCTAGGGCAAGATGGAAACCCCTCCTTTCCTATTTTCCATTTGTATATTTGGTAAAAATATGCACAATTGCTTGTTGGATTTGGGGGCATCCACAAATTTTATGCCATTTTCTATTTGTAGGGCTCTTGGTATTACCTCTACCATTTCTCAAAACAAGGTAACCCAATTAGACAAAACAAAGGTGAACATTGTAGGAGAACTAAATATGATTCCCATGCAAGTTTCCTCAGACCCAAGAGTGCATCAAGTGCTCAATATTCAGGTGGCAGACATCCCTGACACCTTTAGTCTGATTTTGGGTAGAGATTTTACCAAGGCACTAAATGGATACACATCCATAGATCACTACCACATGTGGCTCCCCTGGAAAGGAGTCCCAAATCATATCAGAATCGAGAGGGAACCAAGAATGAAGTATGTCATTACTAAATATCAGAATACTTCAAATGAGGTGTTGGTGTTAGAAGTCAGTATGGGAAACTATGTCCTAGCCTCCCCTGCTTTGGACAAAGAGGAAGTCTTGATGCTGCAAGGCTCTTTTGGTGAATCCACACCCGAAGCCCAGGGCCCCGAAGTAATGCTTGACCAAACAACAGGATTGGTGATAGGAGAGGAACTTGAGGACTAGGAAGAGAAGCAACTTGGCCTGTTGAATAACTTCCAAGAATTTATCCAAAAATGTGTAGAAAATTAGGTTCTACAGGGTAGGCACATGCATTTTAAAGAATTGCTTCTTCCTAATTGGTGTCGAGTGCACAATGCTGCACATTCTGAATTAGAGTGTTGCTTGTGTCAAGCTACAGTAGAACGAATACAAAGACACATCAACACAACCCCAACTGTCAGGTCGAGCATAAAGACCATTCAAAAAAATGAAAATGGAAAGGATCCAAAGCCTCCCGAAGAACCTCCAGGTGTCAATAAGGACCAAGGTATCCCAAGAAAAGTAGGGGCTAATGACTGCTGGGTATTGAGGTTTGACAAGTCCAAATCCAAGCAAGGTGTTGGAGTAGGACTTGAACTGATCAGTCCTAAGGGTAAAACCTACTTTGCTGCTCACAAACTTCAATTGCAGTGCACTAACAATGTAGTTGAATACAAATCTCTAGTTCATGGGCTATTAATGGCATTGAGGAAGAAAGTTAAAATTCTGCAAGTATTCGAAGATGCTGAGCTGGTGGTTAGGCAAGTAAGAAAGAAATACTCATGCCATGATCGAAGAATGACCAACTACAGGCACAGGATCTGGGACCTTATTAAGGGATTTGATGCCTTCAACATTCAACTAATTCCTTAGAATAAGAACCAGACCGTTGATTCTTTGGCACAAGCAACAAGTACATTGTAGCCATTATCACTTTTGGGCCTAAAGAAGTTCACTGTGGAACTTGTTCCAACACCCTTGGTGCCTGATAATGTCACCAACTTTCAGGTATTTGAAAATGATAAGAACATTCTTGATTTTATTACTAGCTGTGATGTATTTTCTTCCCAAATAATTGATGAGGTTGAGCCCCAGGATGCTGAAATTGACTTGGAAGGAGTCCTCAATTTTAAGACTAACACCATTCCAAGAGGCATGGTGCAATTAGAAAGGATCTTTGATTTTGATAGGATTAAAGATCAAGAACAGAAAATGAAAAAAGAGTCCCTCAACTATCAATGTGAAACATATAACATGGGGACCCAAGGTAATGCCAAGAATTTCCTTATTGGTAAGGTGTGCACTCTAGAGGAAAGGGGAGGAGTTATTGATGCCTTGCACACATATTAGGATGTGATAGCCTGGAGCTATGATGACTTGAGGACATATGACACTTCGGTCATTACACACACCATTCCCCTCAAGTCTAGTGTCAAGCCATTCAGGCAAAGACAAAGACCAATCAATGCTTTGCTGGAGCCCATTATTCAAAAGGAGGTGCAAAAGCTACTGTTAGCATGAATCATAATCCCAGTAAGACATTTGACATGGGTTGCAAACTTGGTCCCAGTTAGGAAGAAGAATGGGGAAATAAGGCTATGTGTCAATTTCAGGAACCTGAACAGAGCATTGGAAAAGTATAATTATCTGATCCCTGCACTGGATGAGGTGCTTCAGGTTGTCAATGGATCTCAGATGATGTCCTTCTTGGATGGGTACTCTGGATACAATCAGGTCATGGTTCAATATGAGGACAGGCACAAAACTGCCTTTACTACAAAATGGGGAACCTTTGCTTACCAAAGAATGCCCTTTGGGTTAATCAATGTTGGAGCTACATTCCAAAGAGCAATGAATATTGCCTTCAAAGAAATCATTGGAAAGTGCATAATCATCTACATCGATGATTTGACAATATTTTCCAAGAAGAGAAGTGATCATGTTGCAGATTTATGCAAAGTATTCCACACATGCAGAGAGTTTGGTATTTCACTTAATCCAAAGAAGTGCATTTTTGGAGTCACTGAGGGAAAGCTGTTAGGGAACATTATTTCAGAGCAAGGTATTTCCAATGATCCTGAATGAGTGGAGGAAATTCTGAAAATTCCACCCCCCACAAACAAAAAGGAAATGAAGTCCTTCTTTGGCAAGATTAATTTTGTCAAAAAATTTATCATTGGGTTTGCAGAAATAGTCAAGCCACTGAATGCCATGATGAAGCAAGAAGTGAAGATTGAATGGAATGCATAAGCTAAGGAGGAATTTGCAGAGGTCAAGAGAGCTATCGTTGAGGCCCCTGTTTTGGTAAGTACTAATTAGACTAAGCCATTCTACATCTATTCGTTTTCCTCTGATCATTCTTGTGCGAGCTTGTTGACACAAAATTCTGATCAAGGAAATGAACATCCCATAGAATTCATGAGTACACCTTTAAAGGATGCTGAACTATGGTATCCTAGTGTTGAAAAGTAGGCCTATGCCTTGGTTCGAACTGTGAAGAAGTTTAGGCACAACATACTGAGAATGAAGGTCTTTGCTATGGTCCTTGCCCTTGCGGTCAAGTTGTTGTTGATGCAAAATTAGTTGGGTGAACATAGAGCCAAATGGGTGACTATGTTACAAGAACATGACATTGAAATTCAACCCATGAAGCTGGTAAGGGGCCAAGGATTGACCAAGATAATGGTAGAAATGGGTCCTGACCTTGTGACTCAGCATTATAATCTTGAGGATGTTTCTCCATGGGGCTGGTATGATAGCATTGTTTACTACTTGTTGCATCAGCAAGGTCCCAAATGCTTGAATCCAATACAAAGGAGAGCCCTACAATTGAAGAGTGGCAGTTACATGATGAAGGGAGCTGTTTTATATAAGAGAAATCATGAGGGTGTCTACCTAAGATGCCTAGGGAAAGAAGAGGCAGAGAAAGTGATGGCTGAATTTCATGATAAATATGGCATAGGCCATGGTTTAACATCTTTCACTACAAATCAGATTCTGAAGGCAGGCTACTATTGGCCTACCTTGTTTAAGGATGTACATAACCACGTGAGAACTTGCCATATGTGTCAAACCATAGCAAGCCGAGAGAGTTGTGCAACTCTTCCACTTCAACCTGTCATAGAGATAAAACCATTTGCATAGTGGGGAATGGACTTCATAGGTCCAATCAACCCACCCTCATCTTCAAGCTACAAGTATATTCTTACCATAATTGATTATTTTACTATGTGGACTAAGGCTCTTGCATGCAAAGAAAAGTACTTTTGAAGTAGTAATCAATTTCATGGAATCAGTTATTCTTAATCACTTTGGTTGTCCATCAGCTGTAGTTTATGACAATGGTTCTGCATTCGCATCTTTAAAGTTTTCTAATTGGGCTTATGACCATGGGATTACCATCAAATTCGCATCTAACTACTATCCACAAGGGAATGGTTTGGCTGAGTCTTCCAATAAGAAGCTTTTGACAATCATCCAAAAACTATTAGACAAGAACCCCAAGGATTGGCATACCCAACTCCGATTTTCTCTTTGGGAAGATCGCACTAGATAGAAAACATCCATAGGAACCTCTCCTTAACACTTAGTGTATGGTTTGGAACCCATTTTTCCCATCCAACTGAAGATCCCTACCCTACAATTCATCAATGAATATTATGAGGGAGAAGATAAACATGAAGCCCGCTTAGCTGAACTATTACACCTTGAAGAGAAAAGAGATGAAGCTTTAGAAAACTTTGCCAAACACCAGGGTGTTGTGAAACAATGGTTTGATAGGAGAGCCAAGGTAAAAGCCTTTAGAATCTTTGACTTGGTTTTCTACTAGGATAAGGCCCATGACAAAAAGGGGGAGCATGGAAAATTTGATAGACTTTGGCTCAACCCTTATCAGATTGCAGAGATTTTGGGAGATAATGCCTTCCATTTAAAAACCCTCATTGGAGAAAATATCCCACTGCTTGCTAATGGGTAGTATTTGAAGCATTATTTCCGATCTTGAGTTGTTTTCAACTCACTCCTTGTATACTAATAGGTTAGGTTTCCTTCCTGCTGTCTTGTTTTTGTTCTGCTTTGGTTAGGGTAGGGTTTCTTTTGGTTTTGGCTCTGCTTGCCTGCTGTTCTAGTTTTTGGTTTGCCTTGGTCTGTTTGGGGTTGGTTTTCTCTGCTACTCTGTTGATGCTTTGGGGTCGCCCTACTTCCTTTGGGCTTGTTTTTTCTATATGGCTGGTTGCTCGTCTAGGATTTCTTTTACAAAATCTTATCATCCTTTTGGAGTCGTTCAAGCTGGTAGATTTCCTTCATTTGACATTGCATAGGCTAGGAATTGGGGTCACTTGTCTAAGTTAATGCTGGAATATATTTGGGTCTTATATATTCACACATATCTTAAGAATTCTAAGGTTTCATGTGGTCTTTAGGAGGTTTGACTGGGTGAAAAATCTTAAATTTTTCTCCAGTGCCACTGTGGTTCTCATCCTTGAGTGTGGGCTTCATTGTCCAAAAGGTGAAAAGTAAAGCTTTAAAAGCAAATCTCAAAAGAGAATATCAAAAGAAGAGAAAAGGAAAACATTGAAAATTAGAAAGATTCACCTTTTCAAGGACATCCTAGTATCTCTATCGGGGCTATGGACACTTGGCTGGCAGTAGAGCTATGCTAGGGAGAATTACAATGATAACCTCACCAGAGCTATGGACGCCTAATCGGTAGTGAGGCTCTATCCAGGTTGCTTTTGGAATTAGAATCCCTACGTAGCCCTGTCAGACTGAATTTGGCCCTTGCTGCAACTTAGGAAAGGAATGAATGCATATGCACACACTTTGATCTTGGTATAGGAAAGGGTTGCTTGCTTGAGATGTCTGAAACCTTGTCTAAGTGTAACCTGATGCTTGGAAACAAACTAGAAATTCTGAGTTCATGATGGCAGTTTGTCATCAAAATGCTCTGGAGCATTTCCCTAGCGGAGTCACCATATGTTGTGCAGTTTTTTGCACCCACGCTCCACTAGGGTAGGGACCCTCTTTTGCCTTCCCCTCTTTTGTGCTTATCTTTGAAAATCTTGGGGGTTGTGTTCTTTGGTGCTTGCTTTGTGTTTGGGTTCCATTTTGGTTGAGTTCTTGGTGGCCTTGGTGTCTTGTAGATGTCCTTTTGTTTTCCCCCTGTGTTGTCTTTGTTTGGGTCCTAAGGGTTGTGGTTTCTCCCTTCGCTTTCCCTTGTTTCCTTTTTCCTTGTTTTCTCCTATTCTGCCGGAGGCAGAACCGAGATGGAATTTGATTTTGAACTTTTTGCAAGTTTCGAGTCCGGTCCCCATTTCGGCTCTGGCTCCGCTTCTCGCTTTCCCATTTTTGTCTTCATGTTGCCCGCTTTCGGTCTAAGGGTTGGTTCCCTTAGTCTTTTCTTTTGCTTCGCTTCTTTCGTTGCTTCTTTGTTTTTTGGGGATCGGAGCCGGGATGGAATCGGATTTTGAACTTTTCCAAAGTTTGAAGTCCAGTTTCTTTTCTCTCTTTGGCTCCGGCTTCCATCCTTTTTTTTGTCTTTTGTTGTTTCTTTTCCCCTTTCGTTTGCTCCTGGCAGAGTCGGGTGCAGAATGGATCCTAACTGGGAACTTTTCCAAATTTCCCAGTCCTGATCCAGTTCTGGTTCCAGTTCTGCCCTGCTGGTTTGGTTCTTTCTTCATCGGTGTCATTTTGAGCCATTTGGCTCTGGCTTCCCCCACGGGCACTCTATTTTCTCCATTTGTGTTCACCGAAGTCGGGCGCAGAATGGATCATGACTGGGAATTTTCCCAAAGTTCCCAGTCCTGATCCCGTTCTGGTTCTCGCTCCGGTTCCACCTGGCTTCTTGTCGGTTCCTTTTGGTTCCCACTCTGCTTTTGCTGGGTTGTGCTTTTTTCTCGCCTGTCTTGGCCCTTCGCTCATGTTCTATTTCACCTCTGGTTCCGCCTATCTCCTTTTGGGTTTCTGTTCTCATTTCCCCTTCGCTTCCGTCAGGTGGGTCTTGGCTTTGTTTCTCTTGTTCCCCTTTTCTTTCTGCCTCCCCCTCCACCCGTTTCTGGCTCCACTCCCACCTGGATTGCTGCCTCGTTCTCTAACCTTGGTTTCTTTTCCTTTCTTGGATTTTGACGGTGTGTTGGATATTGATGGTGTCTTGTTTGTGTGTAGGGTGATTCGATGATGAACATTGTTGGATTTGTGAATGTGTACATTGTGGATCTGGGTGTGATTTGTGGTCGTGGTAGAATGGCCTATCCCTGGACGCAAGTTCGTTGCAGTTGGTGGCCATTAATGGCCAGTTGGTGGGACGTGATGGGTTCTTCATGGTTGGCGTCGATCTGGGTCGTTCATTCACATCTTTTAACCCAATCGATGGATGGCATTCCTTCTGGTTTTCGTGCGTGTATTGCCATTCCTCTGTTCACGCGGGTGTTCATTCATGACGGGTGTGGCTCGAGGATTTGTCCCTTGGTGGCGTGTAACCTTGGTTGATATGATGGCATCCTTTGCTGCATTCATTGTTGGGTGGTGGGTTACTGCTCTTTGTCGAGCTGAATTGGTTGGTGGTCATGGGTTTTGTAACCCTAGCTTTGTTCTCACATGGGGGTTTTATATATTTTTTGGTACTCTACTTCTTTTTTTGGTTGGATTCAGCTAGGTTGGAATTAGTAGAGATTAGAGGACTAAATCAGTAGAGGTTGGTAATTAGTAGGTTAGCAGTAGGATAGTATGTTAGCAGATTAGAAGAAGCTTTCATGTTTCAGGCATTTTCCATAAAAAACAGAAATTTTGTAAACATGATGATTTAATAAAAGGTTTAGACATTGTGTTATGACTAGTGTCTCCTTTGCATTAAATAATCTTGCATGTTTCTCATTTCATCTTTCAAAATGCTTGGAAATGCTTGAATGTAGTCTAGATTCGATTATTGCAATGCTTATGATCTGACATTTGAGTTGTTGCAGCAATCCCTAGTTCATATCTTGGGTAGCTTCTTGATTAGGGGAATGTTGTGCAAGGTCAACCTATACCCCCATTCATGTGCTTAGTTCAAATACATTTATTAATTCAGTCCCATTGAATGAATGCTTTCAACCTAAAAATCTCTAAAACCTTAGAAGATTGCACTTTTTTCTGCAAGATTGCAGGTATAGCCTGGGTCGACCAAAAATTATTTTCAAGGGATTGGCAAATTTTAGGTTTTCTATCATTTGCATGATTAATGTTAGACGTATTTTTAGCAATTAGGACTTCTAAAGCCCATATATTTTGTTGTTTCTTTATCAAGTAATTACGAATCAAAATTAAAGCATCACTATGTTTAAAATCTGATGATTTTAGAAGCTCCCAACATTCATGCGTAACGCCCCTTGTGATTACCTGCACATTCACATTTATGACTAAGTTTCTTCTATTGCATCGTCATGACTTGACACCCAAGAGACCTTGGGGTTATCTCTTTGTTCATAGAGATTAACCTTTCAAGAGAGATAGGATAAATTTTATTCTGTCTGAGTTGTTGATGTGCAAAAACACCAAACAACAGGGTCTTCACTAACTGGGCAGCAGTAGCACGGTCCAGGCAAAGGGGCGAGCTTGGTGATGGTCACTGCCTTACCATGGATAGATTGGTTGGACTTGGTGGTAGCGTGGGGTTTCTTCGGTGAGCTCAGTGGAGTTGAAGGGTGAGCTCGATCAAGCTCACCGTGTTACAGTGGGTCAACTCAGATGCAACTGTGGTAGCACGAGCAAGTTAAGCACGAGCTCAGTTGGACATACCACCACACCGTGAATGGGTCGGTTGGACTCAGTGGTAGCATGGGGAAGCTTGAGCGAGCTTGAAAGGGTTCACCACATTACCGTGGTTGGGTCGTCTCAGCTCGACGATAGAGCAGTAGAGACTTGGATGGGTCAAATGGTCTCAAACTAGGTTTTGATCGAGTTGGACTCGAACTCAAAGACCGACAGTGAATGCAATATGGACACATGGTAGTTTGATTGCACTTTCGTTGGCCAAAGGAATTTGTGGCAACAACAGTACTTGCAGGCTATCTTAGGCTGGAGAATAGGACTCGATTTGGGTGATGGCATTAATGCCTGGGTAGCTCGATGCAGAGAGATCGGCATGGGTAGATCAATTGCATGATTGGATGTATTGATTCATGAACCTGATGGTCGGCGCCTGATTGATGAGATTGATTGCATCGTATGAATTTGTAAGTCAAGTACAACTATGTTAGAAGAACTTTGAATTGTATGTTAGAACAGAACATTGTAACAGTGAGAAGAAAACTTGAGCCCTGTTGTGAGTTGATCAGAGAAGACTGAACATTGTATGTAATTAGTTTATTACTGGAATACAATTGTCTTGAATTTGTGTGGTGGGTTTTTTACGTGAAAAGGTTTTCCCACGTATATCTTGTGTCAATCTATGAATGCTATTTTTCTTTTATCTTTTTCACTGGTTTTATTCATCTCAAGTAGTTTTTAGAATCTATTAGAACCTGTTTATGCTCTTCTCCCCGATTGTATTAGTGTTAAGGGAATGTATTCCACACTATTGGATCATTAGATCCACCCCATTTTTCCTTTCAGATTAGAAGGCGATTATGAATCCAATATTAGAAATGAAAAAGTATATTCAAGGAATACCATGGAGGGTAAGGAAGGCAAGAAAAATTCATTTAGAAGCAAACAACAAGGAATGCTAAATCAATTTAAATAATTTTGAGAGAATGGATGATTGTTAAGAGTTCAGTTAAAAATGACCTAATTTATTGGAAACACTAAGGGGGGAAAAGGGAGAGTAGATGTACTTAGATAAGTAAACTTTTCAATGAGTTTTAATGTTTTATCCCTGCTAGGAGAGAACTTTTAACTGAAGTCTTGTACTCAATGACCACAATAATGTTGGAAAAGATAAGAGGCTAAGGTATTGGAATTATTGGTGAAAGGTAGTGGAAAGGTCAAGAATTTTGACCAAAGGGAAAGAAATATTTACAACACAAATTCTATATGTATTTGTTTCGAAATAATAATCTATTATTATCATTGATAGCTTAGATAAAGATAGGTAGTATGCTTGATCATGAAAGGTAAGATTTATGAACTCATGATTTTGAGTTATCGAGAAACGTTCATGCTTGGAAACTACGTATGTAATAATTGTGATATCTATTGGAAGACAATATCAAACTGACATGATTTAATGAGAATTATTACTCAACCAATATAAATTCTCATTGGAAGAAATGGATTGATTTGAAAATTGGATTAGACCTTTGTGAATTCTTAGAGAGCGAAAGAAATCCAAGTTATGAATGTCCTAAGAGGAAGGATTTTAGCTTCACCAAAAATATTTAATTATTATATTTTTAGAATCATATTTGGCATAAGTCCATGGAAGAGGTTTCAATTAGTTAGGATGTGTTGGAAATTGATATTTTGTCATTGATGTCAACAGATAATGGAATTTTGTGGATTGCCATTATTTTTGTTGCTCTGATTATGAATGCATGTTGATCTGGTACTTTGATCCGAACTATCCTATTTTGTATGATCTACTCAAAAGATAATAATATGATTTATCCTAACATCATTTGTATCCTCTGACATGGTTTCAATTGACTAAGGTGTATGGGTTTTGAGGTACAGTTACTAGTTGGTTGGGAAACAATGCTATGCTTATACATTAGCTTTGTACATTAGTTTTTTGGTCCAGATTATATCTCAGTAAAAGATATCACTATAATAATTTTTACACAGGTTTGAGCCTACAAGATGTATTCTACTTTGGAGTTTCATGATGATATGTGAAGGAATTTGGAAGATATGAATGACAATATTTTGTTCTGCAGACCTCAGTGAGTTTTCATACAACACATTGTTATGGGAGATTCTGCATTTTCTCATAATTGATTATCATACCGTTCGGTGTTGAAGATAAGTAGTTTGATTTTGTACAAGGGAGAATTCAATGTGTTGGAAATTTTTTGTGTTGCACATTTGATGGAGTGTACATATGTTTGGAGTTTTTGTTTAACTCTGGTCGACCTAATTATATATTAATATTGAGGTGTGCTATGAAAAATAATGGGATCTATCTTAGGTCCATGTTGACAAATTTAGTTTTTGAATCAAGGTTTCTCTAATTAGGCTTACCTAATTAAGAAACATGGATATATATATATATATATATGTAAGACATTGATGAGTGAGCATGTGTGCGATGTGGGAGAGAAAGAGAGAAGAATGTACGCATATGAAAGATACTTGAAGATACTTGAAAATGTATATGTGTGAATTGTATAGATGAGTAGTTGAGTGAATTACTTAAGTATTGTGCTTCACCAGAACTGAACTCCAACACAAGGAAGGTGAATTCTTTATCAGTTCACACTTTTGGCATTGAGTCATACCCTTTTGTATCTTGGCGATTAGCCATCCCTTTTTGTATTCAAGCTATGATCCTTTCAAGGATAGTGAGTCCTAGTAGTGAGCCCTATAATATTCTATATCTGGATATATTATATTGTGAGCTAATCCTCACTGTGGTTTTTCCCAATTTGGGTTTTCCACATAAAATATTGGTGTTCACGTGTATCGATGCTTTGTCTTGATTTCATGTATTCTACTAGTAATTCAGTTAGATTTGTGATAATGCTTAGATGGATTTTATGTGCGGTTTTATGGAATATTGATTCACCACCCTTCTCAGTATTCTAGATGTTCAACAATTTTTATTAGATCTCGGTTCCTCCAAAGAAGCCTAACAACTTGGGGAAGGTCCTGAAATTTGATTTTATGGAAGACAAAAAAATTAATTTTCCTCTGAAAATAATATCTACTGATCATACATAAGAAAATTAAGATTTGAAGAACAAACTGGAGGAAGAAAAATAATGTATTAACAATCTAAAGGAAAGATATGGAGAAGCCAATAATCAGTTAAAGAAAGAAGATGAGGAATTCGCTGGACTGAAAGATCAATTGGAAGAAAAGGAGAAGATTGAAGATTGTCAGAGAACTAAAATGCAGAGGAGAATGGATGAATGTGTAAGACTTGATCAAGAAGTGCTGATTTTGAAACTAGATCTGGAGAAGGAAAGAAGTCATGAAGGTAAATTTGAAGAAATCTCTACAATACTAGACAAACTAATTGCAAGACAAAGACCCTATATGGATAAAAACGGCTTAGGATTTGAGGAAGGTCAATCTTTGAAGTTGAATCAATCTCTTGACATGAAGACTCAAAGAAATGGTGGTCATACTGGAAAGATTCCTATTAGAAAACCTAATGCTCAAAGGTAGTTAAATATTTTAATGGTGTTTGTTATTCTTGCAATAAGTTTGTACATAGGGAAAAATATTGCAAAAATAAAGTGAAGCAGAATGATGGAGTAAAAAAAACTCCTTATCTCTCTCTGGTTAATATTTTAAAATCAAGAGAAATCAGAATTCAGATAAGATGATTTATTCATTTAATGGTCATTGTTATCTCTATAATTCAATTGGGCATAAGGCTAACTAGTACAAATATAGATTGAATAAGAGAAATATTGGATGGAAGAAAGTTGTTTTCTTTAATTGAAAAAATCAAAAACATGTTAGAAGCAAAAAATTGAGAGGTGACAACTTGGCAAAAGGATATGAACCAGTCATCAAGGTTGATCCTATAGAGGTTAAGAAAGAGATGGAGAGAATTTGGAGAAAAGAAGGAGAATTCAGAAAGAAAGAAGAAATAGAAGAATTTGTTTTTGTGCCATCCTCCGGTGCAAATATGTCACTCAAAAATTAATTCACAATTTGGTTAAGGGGGAGCAATAATTAGAAAATTTATCAACCCCTCTTTCGATATAAGATGTCATATCATGAAGAAGTGCATTTATTAAGGTTATGAACTCAAGAATTCATGCGAAAGGAATTTGTAGACACACATTTTTGAAGAATGTATTTTGCAAAGTTTGAAAAGATGAAAGCTTACACAAATTTCAAGGTGATCTACTTGTGATCTGAAGCATTAATTGTAGAAGCAATTAGGATGAAAGAAATAAATTCAAATATGTTTAGGAAAATGAGTTTGATGAAAAACATTTGTGCAAGAAGAAGTTTGGAGAGGAAGCTTGAAGAAACCAGAGTAATTTTATCCTGTGGAAATTATGAATTCGGCTTCGGTAGAGAAGGAAAAGGTAAGTTGATGCCACTACTTCATCTAAATTATTTGTGGTATCTTGTATGCAATGGATATGCCTCAGCTTATAAACAATTTAGAGAGACTATAACCAGAGTACAAAATGCATCTTGTTAAATCCTTGGAACTTGATCTTTTGGGTGTTTTTTTAGATATTCCTCTTGGTGTCATACTGATTGAAGTTGTTGTAGTATACATTCATGGAGAATTTGAAGAATTTAGTTACGAAAAAGCTCACATGTTGTGGAGTGAAGAATTAACTAGAAATGGTTTTACCCTAAAACTAGAATACAATGTGCTTTTAGAAATCAAATTGGATGTATGGAACAAATTTTTGGACTTTAGTAGTTACGAAAGGTGTATCAGAATGGTTCTTATTAGATTTCACGATGATTTTGTGTGGCTTAATGAAACATATATGATATCCAAAGATGTAATCGGGGAAGTTACTGGATTATCATCCTCTAGACCAACTCTTCTATGTAATTTTGATAGAGAAAAGGGTTTAATAAGGAATAGACATGTTGGAATCTCTAACTTGGTAGTTCAATATGCAAGCTTAGTTATTTCACAAATGATTATTTGTGACAAAGATGTCTCCACTATCACAATATATCTTACATTGGATATGATTGAGAGAAAAACTAAATATGATCTTTGTGAGCTGCTCTGACAACATATGTTGGAGAATCTGAGAGATTTCAAAAAGAAGAAAGGTACATTCAGATATGGTACATTGGTTTAATGCTTGATTTTCTACTTTATGAAGGAGATTCCTAGATTAGGAGAAGTTAGTTGGAAGAATACCACATCTATTTCTCATTATATTGAGGAGCTTATGAGAAACATTAGGGACTTAGATTCATAAGAAGATTCCCTTGGTGCATTCTTTGGAAAGTTTCAAAGGAAAATGAATAGAAGAGGGATAATTCTAAGAGAATTGGTTTCAAAATATAAGAACGATATAACCTTTCTGGTAGACACTGATAGTTGCATCATCAAGGTATTTGAATCAAGGAATTCATGGTTACCTGAGTTTAGATATGAAATTTAGAAGGATTATGCTGCTAGTTGTATTGAATTATTGATTAACAACCCTTGAGATCCCAACAGACCTAGGTTTGGAACCTACTCTAAAGTAGCTAAATCTCTTGAAGAATCTGATTTTGTCTCTAGTAAACCAAAGTCCACCACTAGAGAAAAAATGAAAGCAGTTGTGGTTCATGCCCTAGTTGCTCAGGTGGACCCTACTCCTAGAAGACTTAAGCAATTGGCCAGAAGTAGGACACACCTTCAGGTAGATCCCACTGTGGTTTCTAGTTCTTTACATCATGTTAAAGAAATATCAAATGTATTAACTCATAGATTCAATGAATTAAATATTGAAGCAATAAGTGACACGGTTTCTTGGGTTGAAGACAAAATACTGTTGGAAATTGTAGATAAGTGCAAGTCTACTCATAGCTTGGCACTTGAAAAATTCAAGGTTATTCAAGATTGTGAGGAAGAGATCAAGAGTTTATTCACATTTTGTTGGTTTTCGGCTGATGCAATTCAAAGGCTCAAGGGTTTTAAGAGCACGATTGAAACCCAGATTAAGTTTGCATCTAGCATATTTGATCCTGCTCTTAGTTTGGTTGATCAAACTTGGTATGGTTTGATAAGATTGCATGAGGAATACCTTGCATCACACAAATAAATAGGAGAATTTTTTGAGCTATATGGGAAGCTCAGAGATCTAATCAAGATTGAGTGTTCTCTTTTCTACTATGTTCTTTCGGTTGCTAACAATATTTTGAACTCTTATGCTTCTCCCGAAACTGTGGTTGAAGGAAAAGATACTTTAATTGACCTCAATTATGTATGTAGCGCACTAATAGAGGAAATTAGGCTTTTTAATGAAGGGAGATCCTCATGTATGGGAATTATTAGCTAGCTTCAATCATCTACCACCTCCATCGATGATCCCACAATAGTGGTTTACACTTTCTGGGACATCCTATTTTTTGTTGAAATCGCATATTTTTAGAAAATATAATGATTTAAGCCTTGAATTTTTTTATTTAAAGGATTCCAATTGAAGAGCTTTTGATCAAACCACCTTAGATCAAAACCCCTTGGTAACCCCGCTAGTTTTAAGCCATACCTATAACGAATTCTCCTACTTATCAAAATGTTGATAAAAAACCACTTTTGATTTACCTTTTGGGGGATCAAATGAATTCATTTTTATTTTTATTTTGTAAGTATGTAGTCCTTATTATAAGTTTCACAAAAATATAATTTTAAATATATTTAATTTGATTATTATATTTATTTTTTATTTCTTGTGAATGCGGCTTTTTCACCGAAAATCAAAATCTTTGTTCTACACATGTGGAAAAATAGTAGATTACCAAAAAAAATTTATAAAAAATGTCTATGCACTTGATATTGATGTCCTTGATCCAACAAAAAAAAAAAAGAAAATTTGATAAATGCAAAAAAAGTTGTGTTAGCAAGTAAACCTATGTCTAAGTTGTAATTGGTTTGACTTCAAAAATTTATTAAGAAAAAAATATTCAATATTAAAAAAATATGAAACCAATTGAATTCACTAGATATCGTAGTTACAAATCTAAATTTGAAAAAAATATAATTTTATCCTTCAGAGAAAAAAAGTTGTTAGCAAGTACATGCCGCTCTCTGAAAATGGTGTTTACTGTTAAAAACTAGTTATTGAAGGAGATGGAAAAATAAATGCAATTTGACTCCAATTTTTTATAAGCAAATATATTTAGAATCTATAGACAAAATTTCACAAATCACTACTTTGCATCATCTTCAAATTCCTCATGGTTTAGCAACTATAGGTGTCCAAAATTGAAGACAAAATTCAAAATGTCACTTCAATGTCAAGTTTGGCCAAAAAGTGTAAACCAGTATTGTGGGATCACCCTAGTTAGTCATTCATCATCATTATTTTTGGAATTTACTCCTCAAGGGGAGTATTGGGGTATGTAAAGGGAACGTTAATGCACTAAAATTATTTTTTCTTTGCCATTGATGACAAAGGGAGAGAGAGAGAAGTATCAAGTCAAAACAAAGAGGAAATTGAAAGGTTTTGTGTACAAGTTGGGATCTATCTTAGGTCCATGCCGAAAAAGTTAGTTTTTGAATCAAGGCTTCTCTAATTAGGCTGACCTGATTAAGAACATTGATATATATATATATATATATATATATATGACATTGATGAGTGTGTGTGTGTGTGCAATGTGGAAGAGAAAGAGAGAAGAATGTGTGCATGTGAAAGATACTTGAAGATAGAGTTGAAAATGTATATGTGTAAATTGTATATAGATGAAAAATTGATTGAATTAATCAAGTATTGTGCTTCACCGGAACTAAACTCCAAAATAGGGAAGGTGCATTCTTTATCAGTTCACACTTTTGGCACTGAGCCATACCCTTTTGTATCTTGGTGGTTAGCCATCCCTTTTTGTATTCAGGCTATGAGACTTTCAAGGATAGTGAGTCTTGACAATGAGCCCTGTAATATTCTATATCCAGATATATTATATTGTGAGCTAATCCTCATCGTGGTTTTTCCCAATTTGGGTTTTCCATGTAAAAATACCAGTGTTCATGTGTGTTGATGCTTTGTCTTGATTTCATGTCTTTTTTTCTGGTAATTTAGTCAGATTTGTAGAAGTTGAGAAATCCAACTTCATAGACCCCAAGAATCACGTGCATGAAATAACCTATCACAAAGAAAGAAGAATGTACAAAACAACAAAGATTCTCTGCAAGCCTCAAGCTGAAAAATTCATTAAGAGAATCAATAATTACAATAAGATCAATCCTTATGAAGAAGATCAAGAAACCCTAAAGTGTAACCTAAAAGGGAAACCCTAGTGTGCACACTTAATAATTAATTATTAATGTGCCTAAGTTTAGATTAAGTAACTAAAGTGATAAGTGACTTAATTAATTAACCAATATGATATAATTAATTAAGTGAAATAACTTATTACTCTAACACCCCCCCTTAAGATGAACTTAGGAAGTAGCTAAAACACTAGGAAAATATGCATGAAAGAAAAGATGGGTCCTGGAAACAAAGGCTTGATCAGGTAGCCATTTACAAATGAAATGAATGAGGTAGAGAAGAAAACCTAGTGGGAAAAAACCCCCCTACAATGAGATGACCTGATACAAAGAAGCACTGGAAGAACACTGTGGAGTAACACTGGAACCTGAATCTGACAAGCAAAGAAAGATACTTTTTTTTACTACTGAAACCAGATGAGAATCACTGATTGACTCAAGGAGTCATGATAAAGCAACAACAAACCCGATGCCACAGAACACTAGAAAACTCACAAACTAGAACAACCTTGGAATCTATAAAGTAGCAGTATATTATTGAATGATAAATTACTGAAACAAAATGCAAAGATTCAAGTTTCACCCTTCCAACTTCCAAAACATCCAAGTAATATCCAAAACACCCATTGGGCCAAATGGACTAAGTGATCAACCTGGGAAAAATATAGCAAAAGTGCATGAATGAAAAAATAGAGCTCCTTAATACCTTTCCAACGTCGCAATAATCATGAAAATCGGAGATCGTGGCAAAAAGTTATGAGCTCGAGAGACATAAATTAAGTTCTAACTTCAGACAGTAATAAAAATCACCAATAGAAAAATCTAATAGAGAAACCAACACCATTGGATAGTTCTTTGAACCAACTTTTCGATGATATATCGTTTGCCCAATTTTGACAACCGAACGAAAAGTTATGCTTGTTTTCCCGATTCTGCCTATTTTGCAAAAGAAGAAAAAAAATTGGCCCCCAGGGTCGAGCGCTGGTCACCCATGTGACCCTGGAAGCTTATTTTATTTATTTTTAACTAAAAAATAAAGAAACACCCCCCCTGTCGACGGTTAGCTAGACGACTAGCGGTCACCGCTGGCAGTTATTGTTGTCACTAGTGGTCACTGCCACAACAGGCAGGTGGAGAGCTCCACTTCGCGGGCGATGCGTCACTATGGTGTTGCTCTGACGGCACCAGTTTTTTTTCTTGATTTTTCTTTTTGAAAAAATTGCCTCAAAATGTGTGTTGGGGAGGTTTACGACCTCTCTGGCAAATGTTTTTTGCCTGAAACACCAACTTCTGCAAAATCGATGATTTGATAGGAATTTCTAGGGTTTTTGGGCACTTGGAATGCAATGGCGACGCCCGTTTTGTCCAAAAATGCACAGAAAAATTGGCTACCCTTGGATCTTGCAAAAAGATGCCTCGTTGAAACCCTTGCACTTGAAACTCACTGAAAGGAAATATATTTCAAACAACGAATAGGTAGTTGCAGATCTAAAGCTCTGATATCATGTAGAAGTTGAGAAACCCAACTTCATACACCCCAAGAATCACTTGCATGCAATAACCTATCACAAAGAAAGAAGAATGTACAAAACAACAAAGATGTTCTGCAAGTCTGAAGCTGAAAAATACATTAAGAGAATCAATAATTACAAAGAGATCAATCCTTATGAAGGAAATCAAGAAACCCTAAAGTGTAACCTAAAAGGAAAACCCTAGTGTGCACACTTAATAGTTAATAATTAATTAATTATTAATGTGCCTAAGTTTAGCTTAAGTAACTAAAGTGATAAGTGACTTAATTAATTAATCAATATGATATAATTAATTAAGTGAAATAACTTATTACTCTAACAAGATTTGTGATAATTCTTAGATGGATTTTATGTGAATGTTTTTATGGAATAGTGATTCACCCCCCCTCCTATTATTATAGATGTTCAACAAGATGGACTATTATGAATCAGAGGAAGTGTACTGACCCACCATGTAACCCTAGAGGAAGTTGTAATTAACTACTCAAACACAACCATTATTTTTATTTAAAGTATAATTAACAAGTAAGTTCACTTCCTATTTCCAACAACTCTAAGGCTACAATACTAATATTACGTTTAAACCCATACATAAATCCATAGCATTATAACTACTTAAGAAATTAATTCTCATACATTCCATACATGTAAATTACATCATAACAGTAAGAAATACAACAAGATTCCATAAAAATTAACTTATCAAAGAAGATTACATCACTCGTTCCCCGAATGAGGTAGTACATATAAATGTGATTACATAATACAATCATCCACCTCGAATACAACTGAGGGGTAATAATTACAAGAACTAACTAAAATAATTACAAAGCATGAATTATAAATTGGAAACCATGAGCCCTCCAACTGTAAATCTCGCCAACACGATCTGAAATCAAGGTGGACCCAACATCATAGGGTGCACATTCCTCCCAACCAAGTGGAACCCATAGGCCCACCCTCGTGCTAGGAGATAGTAACAAGAATACATGGTGAAACCTACTACCTCTAGACACATGCAACTGAACTTAATAGATACCAGTTCATCACTAACTCAAAAGGTACAATGCTAACAAAGTAAATTAGCTAGTTACACCTGTGAGCCATACATATTGCTAACCTAGGAGAAGTGTCACCACAAAGGTGCATGAGTTACTCGACATATCTTCCCAAATCCTGACCCCCATCAAGATTCACTCTCCTACTATCAACACATGGAACATAACCACTCCGTGCAAAGAAGGCATAACATCCCCGTTCATGGAAACCAGGTGACTCACTAAAAATGGTAACACCCTACCCAAGGGAATCACAAAAGGAAAAACTATAAAATACAACCCCCAAACATTAACACACCTCTATTGGAAGACTTACAAAACCTCAACAAACACTTCTATTCAATTACCCAAAAACGCTACTAAAGAAATCACATTCTTAAAGCAATTTAAATCAGAACAAATCTATCCTTTGGATCTACTAAATCCAACTTCAATACATGAGTTTCAATAATACACTTTCCCAAATCATTTGACTTAAATCAATTTTCATTTTCAACAATACAAAAATCAATTCTTCTCACTTAAATCAATTTACCGTTTCCATCTATTCAGAAATCATATTCCCTCATCAAAATTATTTCTTTTAAATTATCTAAACATGCATTAAATGGATGAAACTATTTATAAAACAACAATTATCTAATTAAAATATTTTAAATACTAGGTTGACTCAAAATAAAACACAACCCCCATTTCCCCTTTTACTACTAGAAGTCTTAAACAAATCTAAACCAATTTCCCCAAACAAGAATACAGAGGAAATTACACGAAAGGCAATTTTAAAGGAAATAATCTAATTTTGGATACACTAAATCCATTTCCCTTTCATAATGAATTCACAATAATTACAATTTCCCTAATAGAAAATAAATTAATTAAAATAAACTAAATGCCTCTTCAGATACAAAGAAGGCAAATTTAAATTATAGATAGTTCAATTCCTCGATTACTTTTAAAAATAATACAATTTCCCCAAGAGATTAACTCACCCAATTTCTCTACTTAAATATATAAGCATGCAACCATTTTAAAATAAAACTATCGAATATATATATTTTAATATATTTACACTGAATATATACATAATCATATATTTATATATAATTATGTATATACTCAAAATATATATACATTAAATATATTACACTATATATTCAAGAACTCCATATAATATATATATATAAACCACATACTATATATATATAATATCATATATATTTTAAACATTATTTAATTCCAAGGAAGTCGAGTCTCTTTATAGGCAAATGAACTTTTCCAAGTTCAAAATAAATTATGCAACCTTACGAATCATAGAAAGGCCTTAATAATCTTAAGGCATAAAGATTAAAGGGGGGGGGCTGGTATAACACAGTCGATCCCCACTCCAGCATTGTGTGGTCATGTAAATAAGGGGAGGGTTGTGGAGGCTTGCCTCCACAACGTTGTCCCCTTATGGGGGCGGCGGTGGGGAGGCAACGTCTCCCCAACCCCCTAAACAATAATATATGATCAAAATCATAAAAAAAAAACACAACGATTCTTAATAAAATCTCAAACCAAACAAACTTACATTATTTCTGTGAATTTGAATTAAAAAGGACACCATACGAATGGCATTTTAACTATTTTTTTAACAATAAAAGCTCAATTTAAATACTTCAAAATTATATATATATATATATGTGTGTGTGTGTGTGTGTGTGTGTGTGTGTATGTATATATATAAAAATATATATATGCATATATATAATATATATATATATATATATATATATATATAAAGGAATTTCAACATAACAATTTTAATTGGGGAAATTTTTCTCAAAAAGACCATCTACATGCAAGTTTTTCAATTTCACGGAAAAACTAAATTTCAGAGAAGAGAATATACAAGTAAAAATTTTCCCAAACATTTTAAGAGAGGATTCATTCTTGTTTTCCCAATTCAAAAACAGAGGAAAATAAATCTTGAAGAATTATAATAAAATTCCTACAGTTTAAAAGCATAGAGAAAATTTTCCCAAGAAAAGACAAGCTACAGGAAAACTTCTTCCTACAGGAAAATTATAATTTCTTCTAGAGGGATTTAATTTCCAAATTACTAAATATTTCTCCTGGGTCTCACTAATTTTCTCTAAATTACTAGACCACCATTAATTAAGGTTTTCCACAAATAATTTTACTTACAGAAGAAATAGCCTCTTACCCATAAATTAAATTTACAGAGCATTTAACTACGACAATACAAACTTTCTAACCCCAGACAATCTTTTCACAGAGATTTGCAATCTAGAAACATCTCCATTAAAAACTTTGACAAAACAAAAATAAAGGAAAGAACCTATAAACCAACGCTTCTTGAGTATATGAAGATTCTAGTGCAAAGCCTCATCCACATCTTCAAGCAAAGCTTTCAAAAAATAATGGCTTCCTCCAAAGCAAATTGATTTCCCAATCACAAGAATAATTCCAACACAACAAGAATTTTTCCAAAGAAATTCTAAGGATGCAAAAATACCAAAACAATTTCTATAGCCAAAATCTTTTTTTAAAAAAATCTCCAGATCACAGCAAACAAATCCTTTTTCCACAAATTCCCAACATCCAAAATATCCCATGCCTTGCCATGAAGAAGCTTTCCACTTCCTCACCCAAAGCCAAAATTATCGCTCGAGAATTAATTTTTCCAACAAAATTCATTAATTTTTCTAGCACTTGCTAGCATTTTCAAAATATCTTTCAACAACCATCTTGGCGTAAAATCCTCTAATAATCAAAATTAAATATTTTACTTATTTAAAAAATTTCCCTTTCAAATATAAACTATTTAATTAATTTAATTAATCAATAAATAAAATAATCCAATGATTAATCTTTTTATTAATTAAATTAAATTTATTTATTTATTAATTCAAAACCCTCTAACATTTAAAATAAACATAATCTAATAATCAAATTTTAATAATGAAATTCACTTAATCCTCTATAAATCATTTTAACACGATAATACGAAGCAATAATAAAAAAATTTAAACAAGCACAACTGACTAAACCTGATGACACACTGAGGCTAAGGTGTAGACTTGACATAAGTAATCTAGCTACTATCTCCCAATCAACATAACCGTTGGGTCGACACAGTCAAACCTGTGAAGTCAGGTGGAGTTGATGTCTTGTACCTGCAAACCTGTAAACGAGACATCAATAGCACATGTATATAAATAACATCATAAAACACACCGTGAAGAGGAAGTCATGGACTCGCAGGGTGCTCACAAGAAAGTGATGCAATTTTTCCCCCTTCACCAATACACTTATCACGAACTAACAATTCCAACATAAATAACATACTCATGTGCAATAACCATGTTATAACAAACCATCCTTATACTAATGAAGAACATGTCCAATAATAACATCAAAGGAAATAACATCACACCACCACAAATAGTCCACATCGCTCTATAAATAGTGATCAAAATATCAAAGCATCAAAATCTAAACATAAGAGAAAAATAGAGGAGTGTTATAGGAAGAACCTAAGTACCAATTTTCTAGGATATTAAGGAATGGAATGAGGTAAATTGATTCCATACTCAAGACACCAGAATGAAAAAATTATTTGACGGATGAGGAACCACTATAATCTGGATGGAAACAAAGTAAGATGCTGCAAGGTATGTAACAAGGTTTTGTCCAGTATGTTAGAGGATGAAGATAGGATGGCATCATCAACATGACTTGTATACTCTCATTAAATTCCAAAGAGGGAATGGTAGATCATTGTAATAGTTTTGATATTTCTATGTCGATAGAACTAGCATAATATTATCGTGGAGAGACTCACCAAGGTAACCAATTTTGATTGGAAATTTTGATCTATAGGATATCAGTCCTAACTAACAATTTGTGAAAATAAGTTGCTTAATATTCCTAAGAAGGTTGTCTCAGATGGGAATAAGCAACTAATGTTAAGGTTTTGTGTAAACCATGATCATCTTATGAAAGATTCAATTGAACAGATGCTTAATTTATTACTTTTAGTTAGCTAGTTTGGCAAAAAGGAACAAATCAAATCTTGGAGGATTTGTGGAAAACTTTATTATAATAAACATACCATTGAAATTTGGTCCATTATATGGGAAGAAGGGTTGAATCTCTCTATAAAGTTGGGATACGATAGGGAATATGATTACCCTTAGACCAAAAATATAGTCATAAATGGAATAATAGATAGAAAGTATACATGAAAAATTTATTGATACAAAGCTTAAATCAATTATGCTTAATGAAAATGGTTGTGTTAGTGATGGACGATCTCAGCTTTGAGTTATTTGATGGTGTAAAGACCAAAGGGAAGGATGGGACCCATTTTACAGTGTGAAATACACCAAAATGCCTTTTCTATTTGGGTTACACTAAGGATAATTGTACTAGACAATGAGAACATGTTTTCCAGTCACTATGATATAGGTGTCATATAGGATATAGTCACTATTGTACTTACAATGTACATATGAGTTAACATATAATTATGATGTATAATTCTTTGGAGAGAAAGTTTTCTTTAGCACATAAGTTCTCCCTATATGTTAGCATAGTCACTTAGTGCAAGGTCCATGAAGGATGAGATTGCAAGGGGTCGTGCTATAGGGAAGATTAGTTGGAAACAAACTTATTTCCCGCATGATTGGAAAATTAAAAGAAAAACCTTATTTGACTATATATATATATATATATATATATATATATATGTTTAGTACTTTAAATCATCAAGGACGATGATTCACAAGTGGGGAAGTATGTTACACCCAATCTTAGTTATTGGGTTACTTTTACCTTGTGAGTAAATATGATGATAAATGTAAATAAGAAATTTAATATGCTCAAGGTGAATGAAATACCGAAATATGCATTAAGATATTATTTTTGAAGGAATGATTATGTTTAATATTGATGGAAAATGTGATGTATGAATATGTATTCTGATATGAATACTTTCATGCTTTGATGATGCAAATATATTTCATGTAAACGACTAACTACCTTTGTGTTGCACTAAGTTGGATGTTGGATGGAGTTAAGACCTTAGGTACGAGAGAGGGAGTATCACTTAGTAGAGGAGCTTGGTCTGGTAACCCTTAATGAGCATAATTGAGCATACACACACTCACATCTAGTTTTGTCAAGTTGAGTCAAAGTCAGTAAGGATTTTGTAAGTAAACCTTGGTTAAGTCTTGGATAAATTGGGAAGATTGTATGGTCATATTTGATTGATTATGGTTTTGGTTTTGGTCTTTGATTCTGTGACTGTTTCTTTGGTTGAATTGTGTGTTTGAATCTTTGTATTGAGTTTGAGTTCTTCTTCGTGAATTAATCTAAAACGATGATTAAGCATATAGAATATATATATATATATATATGTGTGTGTGTGTGTGTGTGTGTGTGTGTGTGTGTGTGTGTAAAAACAACTCATGCATAATGAATGTATACGTGGATGCTTATACAAGAGTAGAAATACTTATGTGTATCCATGTAGAGATACATCGTATTCATCAAAGTACCGATTAGACATATATTACGTATATGTATATGTATATATATATTTGGTACATAATTGTCAATCGATGAATAGGTGGTATGTGTGTTTATATAAAGATATTAAAATAATATTAATATATATGTATATAATAATATATATACATATATATTGATATATATAACTATTATTTTGATATATGTTTATATATTTATTAATTGACAATTAATGCATTTGATAATCATGAGAATATATATATATATATATATATGTATATATATATACTAAAGAGATGTTATATATATATATAATGTACAATGATAAAGTGTTTTAGTAATATTTAAAGAGCATGTATAACACCAAAATTGTATTTAATAAAGCCACATAGGCTGCATGGTCATTTTGTAAGCCTTAGCATAATAAAAGTAAGTCAAACGCTTAAACTAGAGGTTGTGTAGGAAATGCATCGGAGTACATAGTATTCAAGTAGAAATAGAAAAATCATTCAAAACACATAGTTAACCAATGAATGCATTGTAAAGAGCATTGATGAATGAGAAGGCCACATATGAGGGTTGATTTGGAAGAAATAGAAGATGTAAATGTTGTGTATAAGTTAGTGATTTATACATAATGAATAATATTAAGTAAAGGTTGTAAAGTGCTGTCATATATGAAATATTAGCTAAACTTAAGTGTTGGAAACCATGAGTATGTATTTGAATAAGTCAATAAATCATACACAATGTGGGAAGTTAAGCCAAGAGTGTATAAACCTATGTTCACTATATCTTTCAACCGCATGAGTAAAAAAGGTGTGTGGGTTAATATGTGGCACCACGTTTCTTTAAATATGAAGCTAATAGAATTCTAATTTGAGTCTTTAAACCATGCCTAGCCTTAAATGAAACATGAGATTGTCAAACCTTAAGTTGGAAGAAATATAGAGGGTAAATCGAATTTTAAACCAAGTAGGAAACCTATTAAAAATCTTGTTCATTTGACTCAGTAAAAGAGTCTTGTTATCTCTTGAAACAATTCGACTCGACCATTTGAAAAGTGAGGATTGCTATGTGTTGTAAATTTGTAAGTTAGTTAGACGAGTCATTGTATGAGGATAGAAAGGTGGTAGAAGTATTAAGTTTTTTGTAGCCTTTGGTTGCTCACATTTTAGTATATATAGAGGTCCTATTTCTACCATTTTTTATAGTTTCATTCTAATTACTCCATTGTTATTCTATTACAATTTATGTGTGAGTGAGTAGAGAAATTAAGAGAAAGAGAGTTGATTGTTATTTTGCATTAGTATTTTTTGAGAGATTTAGTAAGAGGCTAGAAGTGGAAATGGGGTTGATCTTAGACGAAGTAGCAAGCGGACTTGAGGAATTGAGCTAGGAAGGGAGATTTATCAGTTGGAGCTTATATACAGGCATGTTGAATTCTATTACTTTCTTACTTATATTGGAAAGGTTAATTATTTATGTTTTCCAAGTTGGAAAGAAATGATTTAAAAGTGTGTTGTGATGCCTATTTATGCTTGCATGTTCTTTGTTTTTTCTTGCTATGGCAGAACCTATCTATTGGGTTAATACTTTTATATACCTTGTAGGGGAATTTATATGATGGTGTTTCTATTTAAACTAAATGTAGTTTTTCTATACGTGATTGATTGCTTGTATCTCCTAGAAAGTAGGAAGAGAGTCATATCCCTAAGGTTGGGGTATAAACTTGATGGTTATATCAATATTCAACAATAGGGTTGATAAAATGTATTATATGATTATGTTATTATCTTATTTTGATTAAGAGTCTATTCCTATTCATTGAATTCAAGAGGAAATATGTTACAAAAACCCAAAGCCGTATCAAGAACAGGACTTGAAGGTGTAGAAGCACAAACCCTTTTCAATTTATTTTCCTCTAGATTATATTCAAATATAGTGAATATTGTAAATGTGAGAGTACTTGAGATATTTTGAAAGAGAGGTTTTATGATTTGTATACAATCACTTGGTCGTTTCCTTTACTTTTATTGAAACCCTAGGATGAGAATAACCTATTTATTCGGGTTGTTTACTTCATTGTTGATTGAAGCAAATAGGTTGGGATTAACCTTTATGATCCAATTGATCATTTAATTGTTGATTACATCTTTAATTAAAGTGATTTATTGTTGAAGATTATACTTTTGATTCAAGTCATTTATTGTTGAAGATTCTATTGGAGATTGTGGGATATTACTGATATGTGGTTTTCATTGATGTCAACACTATTGGCATTAATGTCTTTAAGAATGTATATGTCGAGGATATTGAGAAAATTGTAATAAAATATGTTGCAGGTTGTTTGTGAAGCAGTGAAGATCAGTATGATGGAAAGTTCAGTATATTGATGGTGAGAAGTTGCAGATTAAAGGGTTTGTTGTCAGGTGTATCTATTTTATCCACTGAAAATTTCAAAGGTTTGCATGAAGATTTGAGAAAGTTATGAGTTTTTGTGTTCTGACAGTTATTCAGTTACTGTAGTTGGTGTTCTTGAAAGAAGATAATGTGATTCTGGTAATCTGAGTTGTTGTGAATGCTCCTATGGTGATTCATGATTCTTGTGGATGTTTCTAGATTGTGTTATATCTATGTAGTTGGTTTGCATCGATCGATGTTCTCGTGATTGGTGATTTTATTCTGTGTGTTCATGTTTTTCATGTTTTTGGCCGATAGTGTGATTGGAGCATGTTGTGGACGAGACATAATGTTTTGGGTCCCTACTATGTTTTGGACGACATTGGTTGATTCACATTAACAATTGTTTATTTATTAGGGCCGACATTTTGTACACATTTTATATTTTATTGAACCGACGTGTAGTTGATATTATCCTTAGATGTGGATATATATAACCGATTGTATATATCATTTAAGACAAGAAAGATGTGAGAAGTGTGAGTGCTATGTGTGAATAAATTACAAATCTTTTGAAGGTAAAAGTAAATTGTGAAGAAGAGTGAGTAGAAGAAAGAATTTTCATGTGCTTAACCAAAACTGTAATCAGACATTAGCAGATGTTATTTTCTCAGTTCGAGATCTTTCAAATGGATTTAATCTGAATGTGACTATAAGAAAGTGTGTCTTCCTTTGGGCAGTAAGCCTTTTGTATTTGAGTAGTGTGCTCTAGGTAGTGTGTCTGAATACAAGTGCATTCCCCATTTTCCATACCTTTAACAAAGTATAAACTTGTGGATTAACCTCCACCATGGTTTTTACCCTAACAGGGTTTCCACACAAAATCTTGGTGTTATGTGTGTTTCTGATGTGGTGATGGTTTTTGATTTCATGTTTAATTATTAGATCTGAGAATAAGTTTAATAAGTGTAATTTATGATATAATTGATTCACCCCCCTCTCAGTTGTCTACCCTTGTGTTGCCAAAAATTGGTATCAAAGTAGGTTCCTTGGAATAATTTTAATAGCTTGAGGTGATCCAGGATGGCAACATACTAGAAGGATAGTCTGAGATTTGATGAAACAAATTATTCCTTGTGGAAGACTCAAATAGAGTGTCATCTGAGATGCATTGATTAATCTTACTGGAACATTACAAAGAATATTTATATCATCCCATAGAATGGTCCTTCTACTTCTGTTGAGATTAAAGATGTTGAGTACAATATTAGGGCTAAGGAAGCATTGTTGAGTGCTTTGACTGATTCTGAGATGACAAATGTAATGGATTTGAAGACTGCTTATGAGATTTGGAAAATTTTGGAAACTTTGTATGAAGGTGATGCAAATTTGAATATTGCTAAGTTGCAAAGTCTGAAAGGGAAATATGAAACATTGAAAATGGGTGAAGATGAGAACATTACTACTTTCATGCAGAGAATGAATGAACTTGTATTTAATATCAGATGTGCTGGTGGAACATTGGAAGAATCAAAGATTGTTGCTAAAGTTCTTAGATCCTTACCTTCTTCATACAAACATAAAGTTGTTTCTATTGAGGAGATCTAGACTGTGACAAATGTAACCAGAGACATGTTGATTGGTAAGCTTGTTGCTTTTGAGTTAAGTGAGTTTGGTGGTGCTCTTCCTAAGATAGAATCTGCATTCAAAGCTACTACCTCAGGAAAAGATAAGAAGAGATATGATTTGGGAGAAATTTCTTCTAGAAAAGTGTTCAAGTATGAGGTAGAAATGAGAGAGATTGAAGAAGAAGAGAGAAAATTAGATGAGCTTCAAGCACTTCTTGTCAAAAGAGTAGCCAAAGGAGAAGGTAAGTATAAAGGGAAATTGCCTCTTAATTTTTTTTCTTACAATAAGATAGGTTTTTTTCCTCAAGGTGTCCTGAAAGAGTTCCTTAGCCAAGATCTATCAAGCATAGATTCCAAAGAAAGTGTTATTTTGCTGCTGATGAAGGTGTGACAGATGATGAATCTGATAAAGGGAATGCAAGTGAGAATGAGTTTGTATTTATTTCTATCAAGGAAATTAATCTTCTACCTATTGAATCTACTAGTTGCATGAATGTGGAGAAATCTCTAGCAACCAAAATTGAATAAAAAGATGAATGGGTGATTGAAAGTGGATGCTCTCATCACATGACAGGTGATAAAATTAAATTTGTGAGCTTGGAAAATTACGATGGTGGTGTTGTAAGATTTGGTGATGAAAAATTTGGTGTAATTTGTGGCAGAGGATCCATTTCTTTTGATGGTAAGCACAATACTGATAATGTTCTATATGTTGAAGGTTTGAAGTATAATCTTTTAAGTGTTGGATAGATGGTTGACAAGGGATATAATATTCAATTCAAGGATGGAAAGTGTAAAATATTGGGGAGTTTTGGAAATGTGATTGCATTTGGTACAAAAACAAAAAGTAATATCTTTCACCTAAGTACTGCTAATAATAGTTGTCTAATTGCTCAAGTTGATGAAAGTTGGTTGTGACATAAAATATTGTGTCATGTAAACTTTGAAAATATTATCAAGATGAGTTCTACCCAGGCTGTGAGAGATATTCCTAAGTTGAGAAAACCTACTAATACTATATGCAAAGAATGTCAGTTAGGGAAGCAAACTAGAGTCTCATTCAAAAGAAAATAGTATTTTTCAAATGAAGTGTTGGAGCTTGTGCATACTAACCTGTGTGGTCCTGCTAGAATCAGAAGCTTACAAGGTGATAGGTACTTCATGTTACTTATTGATGACTATTATAGATTGATGTGGGTTACCTTCTTAAGGGAAAAATCTAAAGCTCTAGATAGATTCAAAATTTTCAAGGCTATGGTTGAGACAAAGATAGGTCTAAAGATTAAATTTTTGAGATCGGATAGAGGTGGTGAATTCACATTCGGTGAGTTTAATTCTTTTTGTGAAGAGCAAGGGATAAAAAGAAAATTATGTGTCCCATAGACCCCTCAAAAAAATGGAGTTGTGGAAAGGAAGAACAAAACAATTCAAGAAGCTGATAGGACTATTATGTTGGAAGGAAATGTTCCTCATATCTACTGGACAAAATTTGTGAGTACTTCCATTTACACTCTCAATAGGGTATATGTCAAAGGTGATACTGGTAAGACCCCTTTTGAGCTATGGTTTGGTCATAAGCCTACTATTAGATAATTCAAAATCTTTGGGATTAAATGTTACATCAAAAGGGATGAAGATATAGGAAATTTTTATGCTAGGAGTGATGAAATAATCTTTCTTGGTTATTCTACTAAAAGTAAAGCCTATCGGTGCTACAATAAGAGATTAAGGAAAATAGTTGAAATTTAAAGTGCAAATGTTGATGAAGACACATTTAGACCATCCATAACCTATGGATATGATTCATATGATCAGAATGACAATTCAGATAAAGGAAAGAAAGTTCAAATCAATTCGGTGAATCAGGAAAATCAAGAGGAAGAAACTGGTGAAGGTGCAAAAGTGAGATCACAAGAGCCTGAAGTTCAAGAACATCCTAAGAATCCAAGGTATATAAGACTAAATCATTTAGAAGATCATATTATAGGTGACAAGAACAAAGGTGTTCAAACTAGGAGAAGAATTACAGGAGTGTATTGTTTGATTTCAAAGACTGAGCCTAATAATGTCAATGATGCATGCAAAGATGAACATTGGATGGAAGCAATGAAAGAAGAGCTACAAAAAATTGAGAAGAATGATACATGGACTCTTGTTCCTACATCTAAGGACAAAAATGTGATTGGAACCAAATGGTTCTTTCAGAATAAACTGAATGAGCAAGGTGAAGTTATTAGAAACAAAGAAAGATTGGTGTGTAAAGGGTATTCATGGATGGAAAGAATTGAGTTTGAATAAACTTTCACCCCTATTGCTAGGATTGAAGCTATGAGATTATTTATTTCCTATGCTGCTTACAAAACTTCAAATTTTATCAGATGGATGTCAAGTCAACATTTCTAAATGGTGAACTAAATGAAGAAGTATACATTGAGCAACCTGATGGATTTCAATTGACTGATCAGGGAGATATGGTTTGTCGATTGAAGAAAGCATTGTATGACTTAAGCAAGCCCCAAGAGCATGGTATGCTATATTGGACAAGTATTTGTTGAATCTTGGATTTAATAAAGGTATTGTTGATAGTAATTTGTATTTCAAGATTGATCATGATAAAGATTTGATTGCTTAAGTCTTTGTTGATGATACAATTTTTGGAGGAGATGATAGTTTGTGCATGAAGTTTGTTGATGAGAATGCAGAGTGAGTTTGAAATGTCTATGATTGGAGAAATGAAATTATTTTTGGGTTTGCAAATTACTCAGTTAGATAAAGGGGTCTTTATATCCCAGTCCAAATATGTGAAATAATTGCTAAAGAAGTTTGGTATGGAATATTCAAAGCCAGTTGGTACACCTATGGTGATTGGAAGTAAGTTGATTCAAAATGATGATTCTTGTAAGACAAATCTGACTAGATATAGATCCATGATTGGTAGATTGTTGTATTTGACTCAAACTAGACTTGATATCATGAATGACGTATGCATTGTTGTTAGATTTCAAGTTGATCCTAAAGAATCTCATGTGACTACTGTGAAGAGGATTTTTAGGTACTTGAAGGGAACAATTGATTTTGGCCTATGGTATCCTAAAGAGGATAACCTTACTTTGAGTTCTTTTACTGATGCTAATTTGGTAGGAGATGTGGATGATAGAAAGAGTACTAGTGGTGGTGCATTTTTCTTGGGAAAGAAGCTGATTTCATGGTTAAGTAAGAAACAAAATATCATTTCTTTATCTACTGCAGAGGAAAAATACATTGTTGCTACTAAAAATTGTACTCAAAGTATTGTGGATGAAATAGATGTTGAAATATATCAGAGTTGTGTATGATGAACCTATTGCTATATTTTGTGATAATTCAAGTGTTATTAAAATTTCTAAGAATCTGGTGTTGCATTAAAAAACCAAGCATATATTATCAAGTTTCACTTTTTGAGAGACAAGGTGAGTGAGAAGGAAGTTAGATTGGAGTATGTTCTTACTAAGGAAAATATTGCAGATATATTTACCAAGCCCTTGCCTAAAGATAATTTTGATTATCTAGAGGGAAGCTAGGGGTAATCACCCCTCCTAATCATAACTAAAGATGCAATGACTTACACCAGTCTGTGCATTTCATAGTTATATCTTGTGATTCAGATTGATGGTGTGATGGCTACTACTCAGGGGGAGTAGTCAGATATTTAGAATTATGGTTTAGAGATTTTGTGAGAAAGATAATGCATATATTTGTCATTGATGTCAAAGGGGGAGAAGATTCATGTCAAAAAATTTGAATTATTTGGGAGAAGAGTCAAAATCTAAGGGGGAGAAAGTGCTAAGAGAAAGTTGCGTTGATGGTGTTTTTCACATCATGTGTTGCCATCAATGCCAAAGGGGGAGATTTTTGGAGATTTTGGGATATTTATGATATGTGGTTGTCATTGATGTCAACACTATTAGCATTAATTTCTTTCAGACTGTATATGTCGAGGATATTGAGAAAATTGTAATAAAATATGTTGCAAGTTGTTTGTGAAGTAGTGAAGATTAGTATGATGGAAAGTTCAGTATATTGATGGTGAGAAGTTGTAGATTAAAGGGTTTTTTTTCAGGTGTATCTTGCTTATCCACCGAAAATTTTAGAGGTTTGCATGAAGATTTGAGCAAGCTATGAGTTTTTGTGTTTCGACAGTTATTTTGTTATTGTAGTTGGTGTTCCTGAAAGAAGATAATGCGATTCTGGTAATCTGAGTTATTATGAATGCTCCTGTGGTGATTCATGATGCATGTGGATGTTTCTAGATCATGCTCTATCTATTTTGTTGGTTCAAATTGATCGTTGTGCTCGCGATTGGTGATTTTCTTTTGTTTGTTCATGTTTTCCATGTTCTTGGCCAACAGGGTGATTGTAGCAAGTTGTGCATCTTAGAGGAATTTTTTTTAAGGTGTTTTGTGTTCGATACATAATGTTTTGGGTCCCTACTATGTTTTTTCTGACATTGGTTGATTCACATTAATAATTGTTTATTGATTAGGGCTGATAGTTTGTACACATTTTATATTTTATTGAACCAGCATGTAGTTGATACTATCCTTAGATGTGGATATATATAACCGATCGTATATATCATTTGAGACAAGAAAGAAACAAGAAGTGTGAGTGTTATTATTGAATAAAGTACAAATATTTTGAAAGAAAAAGTAAAGTGTGAAGAAGAGTGAGCAGAAGAAATAATGTTCATGTGCTTAATCAGAACTATAATCAGGCATTAGCAAATGCTATTTTCTTAGTTCTAGATCTTTTAGATGGATTTAATCTGAATGTGACTATAAGACAGTGTGTCTTCCTTTGGGCAGTAAGCCTTTTGTATTTTAGTAGTGATCTCTAGGTAGTGTGCCTAAATGCAAGTGTGTTCCCCATTTTCCATACTTTTAACAGAGTATAAACTTGTGGATTAACCTCCATCGTAGTTTTTCCCCTAACAGGGTTTCCACACAAAAATCTTGGTGTTATGTGTGTTTCTTATGTGGTGATGGTTTTTTCTTTCATGTTTAATTATAAGATCTGAGAATAATTTTAATAAGTGTAGTTTCTAAGACAACTGATTCATCACCCCTCTCAGTTGTCTGCCCTTGTGTTTCCAACAAATTATACTTTTGATTGAGGTCATTTATTGTTGAAGATTATAATTTTGATGAGAATTGTTTATTGTTGAGATATACTCTTGTAATGGAGACATTTATTGTTGAGATTTCACTTTTTAAATAGATTCATTTGATGTTGTGACATTAAGAATACCCATATGGTTAAATAGGTTATTTCTAGGGTTAGGATAATCCATGGGAAAGGGGATAACCTATGTATTGTAAGATACATAGTAGAAATTACATTTAAATATGAGTTAATGGGAAGGTTATTCTTGTGGTTAGGATAATCCATGATAAAGGGGATAGCCTTTGAATAGAATACTTTATCCTTTGAATAGAATACTAATGGTAAAATACAAATAGAGAAATTATTTTGGTGAAATAGATGACCCTCACTCGAAGTACTGGGTGATGAATCTTTGGCCAAAGTAGTGTAGGTAACCAATGTTTACACTATTAGTTCACTGTGATCCAATTTACATTCTAGGCTTGTAATATCATACATGTAATGTAGCCAAATTATGGTATCTCTAGATATATAGGACAAATTAGTATGCTCAAGAAATGCTATAAGAAGGATGAGGTTACAAAACCAATCTCTTTGTCAGAGGGAGGTCCATCTTACCATTTTTAGTAGATGTGTGGGGGACCATAGTAAGTCCATGGTTGGCAGAAAAATGATTGAGTAATGCTTCTCCTCATGCAATTTGTGGCCAATATTTGGGAGAAGGGCATTCTAGACCATTGGTATTTCTAGTTCATGTAATCTTGTTGAAGCTATGTATGCAATCATGTATCCATGTATATGGAAATTGTAAAAGAAATTTTATCTTGAATTTATGAATGTGAAATCATACTTGTATTGATGAAATGATTCTTTGATTATGCAATGGAAAATTTTGGAAAGGTTATATTTCAAATGGTGCATTTATTATTGAAAAGAAAAAAAAATTCTCATAATGTTAGATGCATAAAATATTCACTTGTGGGTAAAACACAAAACAATTACTAGGTAGAACATTGGGCATGTTACACGTGGTATTAGAGCTATGTTCAACTTTGGAACCTATGAGCTCATTACACAAGTTATACATAAACCTTAATGTAAGTTAATGTATGAAGGATTCTTAAGCCAAGATGGCAAGAGGAAAAAAAAAAAGGGGGAAACAAAAAGGGAAGTTAAGATTCTTGAAAACTTGTTTAAGTTACGAACTAGGAAAGAATTGTCCTTGGGATTTTAAGACTCTTAAACCAAAAACTTTGTTAAGATACACCTTTGGATTGTGAAAGACATGCAACAAGGTTCAGTAGGAAGGTTATGGATGATTACCAATAAGTACCTTCACCCTACAAAATATTTTAAATGACTCTGAGGGATAGGAAGAATTGAAGTAATCCCCCTTATGGATAGCAACCTGCAGTTAAGAAGAGTTAAGGATTTTGGATTAAGGATACTATGAATCTATGAGTGTGTTGTATTGGAAAAGAACTAATTGTTAACATAAATCAAAAACTTGTCAAAGTAGAAAGTCAACATTTTGTGAATTAAAATTAGCTAGAAAGGTATCCAAGAGGTAGGATAACCCTTGAAAAACATGATTTAGTACGAGGTTAAAATCGTGCAATGATAATCAAAGTCAAGAGTAAAATTTGATGCCTTAGAGTAAAGGTTAGAGACCAAACTGGTCAAAAAAAGAAGCAACCTATGAAGAATAAAATCCAACATGATTCCACCAACTAGAATAGGCAAGGTCAATTTGGAGTTCTAATTGAAAATGATAAATTGAATATGGTTAAAAGGCTATTAGTATACATGGAAAAGAGAATTAGAATGAAATATTAGAGTATCTCTTAGCTTGTAAAGCCACTGATTATTCATTAGATCTCGTTACTATGGATCCAACAAATGATTAGAAGGTGATGATGAATCCAATATTAGAAATGAAAAATTGTATTCAAGGTATACTATAACACCCCGCCAAAGAACCCCAAAGGACAACACACAACATGACAAAATAACATAATAATTTTTTTTACGTAAAATAATATGAACTGAAAATCATATCTAAACATAACATATACATTAATCCATGTCCTCTAAGGTTATAAGACTGCATTACAAAAATTTCTATTATCCAATCTAAACATACATTGTGAATTAACTAACAACAAGAGTTCATTTTAAATCCAAAGCATTAAATGAATGAGCACATACATTTCCATACATAGCATCAAATAATTAACCATCGATGATCACATAATAAGAACCAATGAGTACATATACATTTTCCTTTTCATAAGGGTACATCATTACATTATTTACAAGCTTACATCAATGCTTCCTTGAATACAATGGGAATACATCACTATCACATTACATGATACAAATGAAATACAAGATAATTACATAACATAAGAAACAATCACTTGAATTGGTTCAGGATCTAGAATCTTCTACATAAGGTACATCCTCCATGCTCACGAACAACAATTGGGAAAACCAATAGAGGAAAAATCACAATCCACCCGACCATGTGGAACCTTAAGGTCCACCCCCCATGCTAGGAAATAACAATAAGGTCTCACTACAAAAATAGTCAAGAAGACAGAAAGCTAACAAAAAAATATGAAACATGGCTCCAGCATAACAAAGTACCACATGACATCACATAATAGAGACACCACTTTGAGAGGCACACAAAAACCAAGGGGAACACAAGACTAGGGAATGCTAGGTTGTAGTAGTGAAGAGTGTCATCGCATGGTCATGGCATGGGTTATCTTGATATTCTCTCACTAGACACTAGCCCCCATCTATGGTTATCTTGACAGTCTCTCACTAGATGCCGACCCCATAAGGTGACACATGTGGCACCAACTTTCCTTTCATGAGGACAAGGTAGTTGATCTTGCCAACTAGTTCTTCTCAACCCATCCTTAGCCTAAACGAGCACTACAGGCATAGGTGAGGCATCCAATTATCTTAATTAGTGTGAAATCTACCCAACCTCCTATTAATTAATTAGGTTATCACTAGATTAAGAAACTCCCAATGGGTTATCCTGGTCAACCACTTTGGGTTCCAACCCCCATTGAGAGCCACTCCCCCTACTAGCAACTAGAGACCCAACACATCAAACAGGGTAAAGACATCTTGCACAATTTACAAAACCATATGAACCAACACATAGAGTGAGGCATGAACCATCTCACACACATATCCCAACCATAATAGTGAATAAATAGTACAAGGCTAAAGACCCTCTTGTACACAATTCAAGCACATTACCAACCATTTCGAAAATGAAATAATCATGAAATCCAACATACATGATACTCCTCTTAAGCCTCTAGAAGACCACCATTAACCAATTTGCACAAACGAATTTTACTTAGAACAAACCAAGATCACCTTAGTTTCACTAATCAAATACATTGCTCAATATAAGCACACAAATTAATAGTGCAACCTTGAAATCTACATACCATAACACATCCACTGAATTCACATAAGCAAATATATATATAAAAATTTACATCATAATATACACAATTATACATATATATATAATAATATATTCATACAGTGAAATATATATTTATATATGTATGCATATATATTTATATCAAACATAAAGTTTCTCTCATAATAATGAATTGAATTAAAGTATGGCAGTTATATAAATTCACATACATATATAATAGAAGAATTAATTATATATATACATACATAATATAGAATCAGCGAATTTCATTGTATTACTCCCATCAAATAAGCATATCAGTATGCCCATCGAATTTCCCAAGCGCTATACTATTAGATCCACCCACTAATGAATTTGAGGTAGGTAAATCGAAATACCTAGTATAGACTACTCCATCGAAAAGTAATGCAACACAACTTCAAAGCGATTCATGATATCTATATACACAAACACAACATATAAAATTTGTAGCACAAGATAGAACATGCCATATGCAATAGAATATTGAATGCCCTACAATTGATTTACAACATGCCTATGATTTCCCATCGAATCAATACACAATCGTAGTATAAAGTTCATTCAAATAGAACCAAAGAAATAATAATTGAATCCCAAACAACTACTATGTCTATCGATAATCAAAACAAAGTAAATTTTGCAAATGTTGAGCAACTAGCATATTTTCTTCGTAATGTAAGGTGATATATATATATGCATCGACAACCAGATAATAAACAAAATCGAAGTTCTCTAAACTAGTATATGGCGCTATTGAATCTTGAAGGCTCTTATTTTAAAGAGAATCAAATGCTTGAAAATTAGTGGCAAACCAATGGAGAACTCATGAAAAACTCAGATTTATCTAAATATGGTGTATAAATTGATACATGCAACATTAAATGTACTAATTCAGGAGATGAAATACAATGTCACAACTAGAAAATGATGAAAATCAATTAAGCCCGAATCCACTAGGAAAGAGAGGGAGATGGACATCAGCATAAGGATAAAGATAAAATTATGAAGCTCACACACAATGCAATGGTAGGGTAATTTGAAATCAAGAATGGAATGTATTAACTACAAAATGTGGGGAAAATGCCAAAGGCAAGCTACAAGGAATACAAAATCTATCCCAATAGTAAAGGGTAGAAGAACTTGTCGAATACTGCAGTTGCATACCTAGTTTAAACTACACTCAAATGGTGGAAATAGAGATAGAATAAACAAATTATGAAGAATACCTTAGGAAATGTGGTTTTCAAGGGTTACAATGAATCTATAGACTATGCATTTAAAGAAAACCTTCAACAAATGCATTTAACTTCAAATTGAAATAAACAAACATGAAATGTTTGCTACCAACAACATAGACATTCATGCATTTGTTTCAAGAACAAAGACAAAATTTAGAAAGCAATGGAACCTAGAATTAACGTTGGCTAAAATGAAAACCGAGTGTCAAGATCAATGTTCTGCAGCAATAACAACTCTTCAAAAACCCCAACCATTTTTTTCCAATCAATAATGAAATACAATTGTTTTTACAAAAAAATATTGCAGGCAAATTTTTTTTTCGGAAACCAAAATCCATAATTTCCCCCCTAAAAAATGATAATTATTAGTCTAGGAAAGCTTTTTGATTTTTGAACCCAAAAATGAGATAAAAATCTCATAAAATATCAAGTTTCTAAATGACAAGTAGTTCAAAGTCACACATGTGCTTTGAAAAATACATTTTCTATCTTTTAATTGTTTTAACTAATTGTCCATTATCTTCATCCAATTTAATATTTTATTTCATATTAATATTTCCCATATTTTAATTTACAATAAAAAAACTCAACATTAATAATAAATTGTTGAGTTACTTTTTAACTTAATAATTTAATTTAATAATCTATTTAACCAAGCACAACTTATATATTTATTTATCAACATGCTTTATTAATGTAGACACTCAAAATATCCTCATCAATATCATGCACTTGATCCTGATTAACTAACACTGATTCTTCCATCGATTCTTCCTTACTCATTTCCACACTAACCAATTAATTGAATAATCTTTATTTAATTAATTGAATTTTCACCTTAAATCAAATAATACACTTTATCATATTTTTTCATCATATCCTAATGTTCTTCTTTTAATTAAATAAATCAAATTTTATTTAATCCTAATGTTCCAACATTCTCTCATTTGATTTAAATAAACCCAAACATTTAAATCAAATGTCACAAATTAACTGATTTCATCTAAGTTAATTAATCCTAAATTAATTAACTCCTAACACTAATCCCCCATTCTTCTAACTTTTAACTCCACCCTAGGGTAAGTCAACCTTGGTCAACTTACCAAGTTGCACATGTAAATCAATTTATTTGATTTACTAATTACCTTATTTCTTTCAAAAAAGGTATATTCTTAGAATATTCCACCCACTTGACTTTTCCCTCCCAAAGGAATTTTGTCCTCTTTCTTGAGCCACCTTAGCATTAAAGAGCTCTTACATACAAGCCACTTGGATTTAAATAGCTCTTACACCTCCTTTTACACAAGCCACCTTGGCTTTAAATAGAATCTTACACATTCTCTTACACAAGCCACCTTGACATTTATTCTTCTTACACATCCCATCTCCCAAGATGTTCTCACACATGTGTGAGCACATCTCCTCTAAAATCCATTAGCATGTTGTCAAGTGGCATCACACCATTGGCTCAAATAATAATCCCACAGTATTCATTATTCAATCCTTGGCTTTTATAAACAGAGGCATCATTCTCACAATGGGGATACAAAAATTCATGCATTATTTTTATAGCCATTTGAGTTCATAGCATTTCATCCATTTCAGCAAGATTATAGCCATTTTCCATACTTTGTTCATCACAAATTCATCATCAAGCTTATCAAGGGGTTAGGAAAGGGCTTCTTTCCACATCAAAGGAGCACTAATCCCCCTATAGGATATTGGTTTGAGCATTAGAATAGTATTTAATTAGTAGTTTATTTGATATTCTACTTTATTTTCATGTTCTTATGCTTAGATGAATTTCATAAGGAATGCTTAATTCCTACTTGTTTATTGACTAATGATAACTTTTTTTTTCATGTTTGAGAGCAGGTTTAGGGAGAACATTCACATTTTGGCACTAAAAAGAGGGCACAAATCTCAAAATTAATACATTTTTTTCACTATTTCTATTTTTTTTCCATTTTTAATTCTTTTAGGACACAATGACATTGAAGAGGATAAACAACAACACAATCATTTCAGTGTCACTATATAGCGACACTACCTCTGTATCTAAAGGGCGACACTATAGTGATTTTCCTAATGCCTTGTTGGTCAAACTCCAAAGAGTGACTCTGAAGAAAATAGCGACGCTTAATAAAATAGTGATGCAAGTGTGGTATTTTTTTTTCCACAGAGCGATGCTGGTTTCACCAGAGTGATGCTAAAAACTCTAAATAGTGACACATGTGCAGAGAGTGATGTTGTGTCTAGGTAAAAATTAATTTTAGCATGTGCCTTATGTTTTGATCTTTTTTTACCTTTGACCTATTTTGTGGCTCTATTTTTCTGTAGGTTGACCAAATTTTATAGGTTGAGGTGACAAAGAAGAGTAAACAAGAAGAGCTTCTTATGTCACTTTATTTTTCATAATTGTAAAAAAAGTGTTCTTTAACACTTTGGGGACATCTATAATCATATCTCTGGATATTGGTACCTTCAGCTTTAGGACTTAACTACATTTTGTTTGGGTTTTAAAAATGACATCCAAAAGATTTTTTTTCTCTAAGTTGGTTAAAAAGAACATTAGAAACTCACTAGATTTGATTTTGGATTAAAATTGAACAATAAACTTCACACTTAAATTTGGTGCTCTAAAAAGAACTCACTATTGTCTTTGAGCATTTAAAATGAACTTGTATTTGTTTTGTTTTGTAATCTTCTTTACAAACTCATGTCATTCAAATATGCACGTGCACTTCTCCTGCATTTCACGATGATATTTAGAATCAAAAGCATTCTAGTGCCATTAGGTTGTCTAAAATATTGCATCCACATTTCAAATTTGGGTTTTTAAAATTAGAAAAATCATGCTAGTGTGAAGAAAAGGCATTGTGTGTGCTCCCTCCTAAATTTATTAGGTGGTCGAACTAAAAATGTACTTCTTCACTATTTTTTACCTTTAGAGAGCTTGCCTTGGTGGGAAAAATAACTCACCCCAAGGGAACGACTCAAACCAATAACGAGCTAAATGCCAAGCTACTCCCAACAGGTATATAAATTCGAATGTTGAAGAAATCTCAACATTACAAGAGCTCCTATAGACAAGTAGGTGATACTCTTTATATGGGTTGATCTTTCCTCTCATGTGGCCTTCTAAACGGGTGCCTTGATTATGAACCAATTTGTGTAGAATGGAAAATCCCTAACTATTTTTTGGTGTCAAGAGGTCAAACCTCTGAAGCCATCCCATGTACTTATGGTTCTTAGTATATATGAAGAATTTTTCATGGGAGATTCATGAGAACTCGAAGCTTGGCTGACCCGAGATGTGTGTGTGATGGAGGGGAGCTAGTGTGGTGAAGCTTCTAATCATCCACTTTGAATAAGTGCAGCTAGAGAAATCCAAGTGGGAATCCAACAAATACTATCTTTTCTCTCCTAGGGTTGTACATTATTTCAGAATCAAAACACTTTTCTTGGATCTAAAACATTGGAAAAAAAAACATTCAACAAATCATCAAAATTTCAAACCCTTTGGGAAGAAAAAATACCTTTCAAAATTCCACGTGTTACTATTTGTCCCTAGGGGTTCTTATCCCTATTAGGCTTCTAAACATTTGGACCCACATCTTAATTTTTTTCTCCCCAAAGTCAACATAGGGTACTATTGCCTTGATTCTCTTGATTTTCACATAATGGACCTTGTGGGATGAAAACAAATTGAGACATAGACATTCAGTTTGAAAAGATAAACAAGAAAGTGTGGATGTGTAAAAAGAGCCAAATCTAAGCAAGATAAAGGACAATTGAACCTCACATGTTCTTGAGCTCATGATTTCTTGCAAACTCAAAGTTCCCAAATCAAATCGTCATAAGCACCTTAGTCCAAAAGCTCTCTAGAAACATCTTTCAAGAATTTACAAAGTTAGAGAGATGTTGGTTTATAACTTTTACAAACATGCTTCAAAGGACAATCCCAATTTGTACTCATTCTATTATTGTCAAAATCCAAGTCTTTTTCAACGTTTTGAGTTTCTCACATAGGAATTATACCATGTTCTTCAATACCGAGGTCTTGAAAAAAAGAAGTCTCTCTATTTTCAATCTAGGATCAAAACCAACACTCCCATCCATCCCCCAAACATCAATCAAATCCCATCTCACCAAAAAACTCTTAGAATCTTGAAAAACATCATTCATGCTTGACTCTTGGTAATCCTTCAAATCAAAATAAAAAATCATCTTGTTTGATTGTGTGTGGATGAATCCTTTTTCATACCCTTAGTTAAATTATAACCTTTTGGAAAAAATCTATTCCAAGATAACATCCAATATCTTGGGTTCTATGAATTCATTATCCAAAATCTAAATCAAATCCAAAATAAAAAATCCAAAAGTTCTAAAGTCTAGTATCCCTCCAAGGTTCTTAAGAGTTCAATCCTTCACACCATCCATCTTTCATTTATCCCATCATCATAATTTTATCCTTAAAAAATCTTAGATTTTTATTCTCTTACCTAAATTTTAGACCAACCTAAGGAATTAGAGGCTTTCCTTTTATATTACTGAAAGTTGATCCTTATTTTATGGGCCAAACTAGATCTCAACACAAGAGAAACATGGAGCAAAACAAAGAGACATCCACATCAAATCACTTAATTCAAACCAAATTTGAATTTAACCCCATCGGATCTAACCATCCCCCACTCAATCTTCCTCAAAAACCACAGGATCCTCAAGAGGGAGGTTGCCAAGTCGAGGATATCACCAACAATCCCCTAGGAATGACTCAAGATGAAATCATGGAGATAGCCCAAAATCCTGAAAACCACAAGATTGTCAATACAATGACAAGACTCAATCCTTCACAATACATGCTAGAATTAGCAAAGGAAGGGGTTAAAATCCCTTCTGATTATGATGTAAGCACTATCATGGAACCACCTCTTGGGACTATTCCACTGGTATCATCACACCATCCTTCCAAAACATAATTCAACCCATCCCACAACCAATATCATCTCATGGTCCAAGTCAACCCATAACTACCAATGGGAGTTCATTGCTTCATGCTCTTCAAACACATCCCCTTGTAAATAGCCAAAACTTGGACAGAAATACTGTCCCTTAAGACCCAAATCATTTGTACATTCCACTCATTTTCCATGATACCAACAATGCATCCACCTTCTCCACAACACCGACATATCCTCTTGGGATGCAAGTCTCTCTCCCCATGGTATCATAAGGACAAGGGAGTTTATTTGGACAAGGGGGAATTTTTGATGCTTCATCATCACTTTATCAAGGAAACATACCATTTATCCCCCTACCACTTCCCTCGCTAACATCAACACCCACATCAATCCAAGGTTTAGGGCAACCCCCTTTACCCAACATACCAATCCATAATCAATCAAATCAAAACAATCCTCCAATCATGAATCAAATAAACATACAAAATCCTCTGAGCATGCCACCAATATTGCAACACCAAGTGGCACCAATCTAGAAATCCCAATCAACCATTAAACCATATACAACAACCTAGATTCTCCAAAACATGGTCTCTCAAGGACCTAGTGCATCAATCATACCCTCCACCACACAACCCTTGGTCATCACTAAAAAAAATCAACAACCACCTCAAAAAAACCTCATCACACCATCTCACACCATTACAAATCATCCACCTCCACCACTAAATCCAAACATGGCCAATCAATATATAATTACCTTGCAAGCATCTCAACAAGCATACCAAATGGAATTTCAACAATTCCAAGCCCAAAAAGCTGCACAACAAGCCCAACAAGTTGTGCAAGACACCCAGGTTACTCAAGCAGAATAAGCCACCCAAGAAAAAACATAAGCACTACTAAAAAAACAACAAGCCCAACAAGACACACAAGTTGTGCAAGTCGTACAAGCCCAACAAGATGCACAAGTCGTACAAGTTGCTCAAGCATAGGCCCAAGCTCAATATCAAGCACAAAAAGCTCAAGTACAAGCCATGTTACAACAATAATCCAACCAACAAGCTTTTCAACAATACCAAGCACAACAATAAGCAACCCAACAACAAGCATTGTTGGCACAACATAAGCAACAAGACCAACAACAAGAATTGTTAGCAAAACAACAACTACAATCATATCAAAAATCATTACTTGCACAAAAAAGGTTACAACAAACCCCCTCGAATACACCACCAAGTCTGCAAGTCACCCCACCCATCATTCAAACCACAACATCCACTCAAAACATGTTCATTCCACTACTTGAGCCACAAAATGACTTGTCCGCTCAAATAAAAAAGCTCTCGCAATAGGTGTTGGTCATAAAATATGGGAAAACCATAAAACTACAAGGGAATTCATGCCCTTATCCCTTTGATAGAATCATTGTGATGAAACCTTTCCCACAAGGTTTTGAGATATCAAAATTTGACAAGTACCGTGGAACCGAAAATCCTAAAGATCACATCAGGGAATTCCACTTACACTGCATGGAATTTTCCTACAATGAATCTTATCTAATAAGGCTCTTTCGCAGAATTCTAGTTGTCCCAGCCATGGAATGGTTCTCCCATCTTCCTCTTGGAATCAAAAAATTCCCAAGAAATTGTGGATAAATTCATATAATTTTTTTCATTTAACATGGGCATGGACGTAAGATTGGAAGAGTTGTCTAATCTCAAGCAAAACAAGGGAGAGACATTCACATCCTTCTTGCAATGATGGCGATCCAAGGCCAATAGGATCAAGTGGGCTAAGCCAAAAGAACAACAAGTTGGAACCATCATATAAAATCTTGAAGGGATCTTAGCCTTCCATTTCAAAATGTAGTGCATCACTACCTATGATCATCTCATCCCCAAATCTATTAAAATTGAAAGAGCCCTCATTTCAAAATGGGGGACACCCACTGATCAAGACAATCATCCATCAACAAGCTACAATGACAAACCTAAAACATGGGAGAAAAATAAATGTTACCAATGATTGTATTGTTGATGCCAAGGTTGTAATCAGTGCTCCAAGGACAAACAAAACAAAAAACATACCAACAACCTCAAAACAACCCATGACCCAACACATCTCAATAGAAAAATAATGCACAAACAGTCAACAACATCAATGATCAAGGTGGACCATCCTCCAGAAATAGATATCTCCCCAAGTGAAAATATACACCACTTGGGGAATCGATTGAATCTTTCATGCATCAACTCATTGAAGCCAACATCATCACACTCCTAGTCACTAAAAATTACCAGGAGCCTCAAGTTAAACCACCATGGTATAACAAGAAGCACCTCTGTGATTTTCATAAGATAAAGAGGCACACAACAACCAATTGCATGAGGCTCAAAAAAATTGATCCAAGATCTTAAATTATTGATGACAAGACTATCACTATTGAGCAATTAGTTGGAAATCAGGACCTCAAAATATACATGAATCCAATGTCAGATCACAATAAAGAAAACAACAACGACAAAGAAAAAAAGCATGACAACTTCAACCATGTTTATGACCATGTTGTCACATCTTTAGATGAGTGGGTAGATTTTATCAATATTACAAGGTCCAAATCTAAGTGTGGATTCACCACACGATGTGGTAGAATCACCATCCTTGAACAATCCATGCAAGCTAGAGCACCCCTGAAAAACTCAAAATCAATAGCCAATGGTTACAATATCTTATAACAGCTAAAGAAGACCCTCACCCATATATCCATCATGGATTTGTTTAAAACCTCGCATGCCCATAGGGAAAATCTAGAAAAGGCACTAGTTGCGTCTTCCATACCCACAAATCTTAGTGCACACTGATTCCAAGCTATGGTTAGACACATCACCATGCCACATCTTTTTATTTTCTTTGAAAAATATCTTTTGACCCAACCATCTCATAGCCATGTGCTTCATCTTTAAGTATTTGTCCATAAAAATAAATTCAAACGAGTCTTGGTTGATGGAGGTGCAATTTTGAACATTTGTTCTCTCAAGCTAATAAAGAATTTGGGATTATCTAAAGATATGGTTGAAAAGGGAAAAGGAATCACAATCTGGGCCTATAATGATCATGAAAGAGTGGTTCAAGGCACCATTCAACTTCCTATCCATGTAGGACTAGGCATCATAGAGACTACTTGCCAAGTCCTCAATTTTGAACTCCCTTATAAAAAATCTCCTAGGGCACCCATGGATACATGGGATGCAAGATGTTGCATCCACATTCCAAGAATGTGTTAAATTCCCTTATGAAAACCAATAAGTCATAGTTCATGGTGACCCAAAGCCCTTTTCTTATTGTACGAAATTGGAAGCCAAATATTACAAAATACCACAAGTTCCTAAGAATGATGAAGGCCCTATGACTCCATATGTAGATCCATCCACCCTATCCTCCATTTCTAAGACAAAGACACCCTCCATTCTTGAAATTTCTGATATTAAAGTCATTGTCCAAGATAACAGATGTGGGGACTACAAGATGAAGAAATGTGCCTTTGTAGTAGGAGAGTTACCTCAATCTCCTAGGTCCCATGGATAACCATAACCAGTTGACATAACATCTCAAACATTCAAAGAAAAACCTTCAAGATTCAAAGGCTGGGGGGACCTAAGCCGAGAGGTGGTAGATGAAAAGGACATATCAAGCTTTCTATATCAAGACAAAATACATGCATTGGCTCTTCCGATGGACGATGATAAAAAAGGGCTATAGTTAATGCTTGGCATGGGTTATGACAAGAACAAGAAGCTCGAGAAAAATGAAAATGGCTTGTTCGAAGCCATCATCATTGAGAAGTGCATAAATAATATTGGCCTTGGATGTACCCCTCCAAAGATAACCATACGTGGTGAAGGTACCCCTGTTAAAATATTCAAAGCTCCTCCTCGATTACCAGTATCCATAGGTCTACCCTTAGACAACTACACCTTCGATATAACTGATGTATGTAATGAGGATCTCCTCAATGACCTACCCATGTTATTTGAGGACTCTTCCCTATTCATTATTTTCACTATGTCTTTTGAGTTAGATAACCAAACCCATGAATTAAAGCTAGCGTATCCCTAGCTAATAGACTATGACCAACGAGGACCACCAATTCTAGACACATTCAAAAAAGATGAGGCTCTCTCAAATTCATGGGACTATGGGATACTATACCATGTAGAGACCATAAATTAGGATTTGACATTGAGCTAGAAACATACACTTACTATAGGGAAACAATTGAGTCCCTTGGTTGCAAAAGTGAAAATCTAAGAGTAATCTATAGGTCTTTTGAGTGAAAACCATGATGTGGCAGTTTTTGACCCGAAAATAGTAAAAAAAAAGATGAGTTCGAGGGTGAAAACCTCTTTGAGGAACCAAGGATGAGGGATTCAAAATTCCCCTTAGTGTTATTCATCAAGAGAAGTCAACAGTGTTGGTAGAGAAGTGTAACCTTGTCAACTTGGGGACTGAAGAGATGCCACACATAACCTTTTATGTAGAATCTCTTTTGACTAAATAATAGGAACTTATAGTTGCATTTTTGAGAGAAAGAAAGGTAAACTTTCCATGGGCCTACGTTGAATAATTGGGATTCGATAGGTTTTGATTCATCATCTTGCAATATATCTAGAAGCAAAGCCAGTGAAGCAGAAACTAAGGAATATGCATCCACAGATCACACTGTTAGTCAAACTTGAGTTGCAAAAAATCCTGGATGATGGCTTCATAAGGCCCATTGATCTTGAATGGGTCTCAAACTTGGTACTAGTCACTAAGCCCACTGGGGCATATGGATCTCCACTAACTTCAGGGACCTAAATAAAGTGTTTCTTAAGGATGATTTTCCCCTTCCAAACATTGACATGATTATCGATCAAGCAGTCGAGCATGAAATGTCATTATTGGATGGGTTCTTAGGGTACAATCAAATAATGATAGTGAAATATGATCAGCATAAGACAACCTTTACCTGTACATGGGGTACATACTGTTGGAACATGATGTCATTTGGGTTAAAATAATGTTGGAGCCACCTATCAAAGGGCCATGACTCTCATTTTTCATGACATGATCCAAAAGTCCATAGAAGATTATGCATATGACATATTGTCCAAATAAAGGAAGTGTCAAGACCACATAGCAGCACTAAGCTCCATCTTTGATGGGATAGAAGAATATAAGGTTAGACTCAACCCTAAGAAATGTGTCTTCAGTGTACAATCAGGAAAGCTACTGGGGTATATAGTATCAATGAGAGGGATCGAGATAGAACCAGCCAAAGTCAAAGCAATTCATGAAATGGAGGCACCAAAGACATTGAAATAATTAATGAGTTTACAAGACTCCAATCCATCTGTAGGTTCATAGCATAGTTGGTAGACAAAGCTTTCCCCTATTCTCATCTACTACACTAGGGGATAGCATACAATTGGGACAAGAAGTGTGATCAAGAACTTAACAAAACCAAAGAATAATTGCTAACACCACTAGTACTCATGCCACCGATCCAAAATAAACCACCGATCTTCTACATATTGGTAACAATAAAAAAAATTGGGGCTCTATTAGCACAACATGACTAGATGGGGAAGGAGAGAGCCATATACTATATCAGTTGAACCATGGTAGGGCATGAGTTAAATTATACATTTATTGAAAAGGTTTGCCTAGTAGTAGTGTTTTCCTCATAGAAATTCAGGCATTACATGTTAGCCCATCAAATTAAACTCATCGCCAAAATAGACCCCCTCAAGTGTTTACTTTCCAAAGTGACACTTACAATGCAGATGGCTAAGTGGCTTATGATCCTCTCAGAATACAATATTGAATATGTGGAAAAAAAATATATCAAGGGACAAGTGATTGCAGATCAATTAGTGGAAGCAACTATCTATTCAGAGAACCTACTTGTATCAGAATTCCTAGATGAGTATGTGTTCAACCTCAATTCCATAGATCATTGTAAGGTTTATTTTGATGGGTCATATACACAACATGGATCAAGAGTGAGTGTTTTCTTCATCACATTGCAAGGGGATTGTATTCCTAAACCCTATAGGTTATGTTTCCCTTGCACTAACAAAATTTTAAAATATGAAGTTGTTGTGATTGGACTTAGAATAGCAGTACAATAGTAGATCATGGCTCTTAAATTTTATGAAGAATCTCACCTAATCATCAACCAAGTCAACAACGACTACCAAACAAAAGATGAAAAGTTGAATCTATACAAGAAATTGGTGGATGACCTCAAGTAATTATTCATTGACATCACATTTGAGAAAATACCAAGGGAAAACAACATAGCAACATATTCCATGGAAATAATCAGATCACTACTAGATATCCCACCCTCCCTAAGCATGAATTCTTGGTAGAGAAAATTCTCATACCAGCTTTTGAGGTACCAAAGTCTGGAATTTTTGTGTGAAATCGTTGGTCTTGGTAATGCATGGTATCACAAAATATAAACTACCTAAGAATAGGATTCCTTTCAGTCAATATCACTCTAAAACTTAAAGGATCCTTTGTCAAGAATTCATCCTGCTTTGTTATCTTAGGTGACACCCTATACCAGAGGAGTATTGAGGGAACCATTTTATGATGCCCAAACGGTGAGGAAGCTTTGATGTTTCTAACTGAGGTACACAATGGAATTTTTTGTTCACATTTGAGTGGTATGACCTTGGCCAAGAAGCTATTGAGAACAGGGTAGTACTGGCTGAAAATGGAGAAGGAAGCTCATGAATATGTCAAAAAGTGCTTACAATTTCAATAGCATGGGGACCTCATCCATGCACTATCTCAAGACCTCCACCCGATTGTAACAACTTGGCCTTTCTCATAGTGGGGGCTCAACCTCATTGGAAAAATCACCCCCACCTCATCTAATGGACATAAGTTCATTATCACTACTACAAAGTACTTCAAAAAGTGGGTCGAGGCCATTCATATGACCTATATCATCGAAAATCAGATTGCCAAGTTCATCCTAAATTACCTCATATGCCACTACGATGTCCCACAAGCCATTATCTTAGATAATGGGACACCTTTTAAAAACTAGGATGTTCGAGACCTATACCAGAAATTCAATATTCAACATCAGTTTTCTACTCCATACTACCTCCAGGGTAATGACCAAGTTGATGCTATGAATAAAACTATCCTAAGAATTATCAAAAAGACAGTCAATGAAGTTGGTCATGACTGTCACTTGCAGTTGAATCTCACCCTATGGGCCTACTGAACAAGTATCCACACACCAAAAGGTACAACCCCATTTTCCCTGGTCTATGGATCAGAAGCCCTCCTCCCTATCGAGATTGAGCTCCCATTCCTAAGAATATCATTTTTAAAACCTCATTACAAATGAATAATATCGGGTGGCGTGATTGAACGAGCTGAAACTATTGGATGAGAAATACATGGATGTTTTAAACCACATGCAAGTCTACCAAAATCATCTAAAGAGGAGCTACAATAAGAAGATACAAAATCAGTCCTTTCAAGTTGGTGAGCTTGTAATGATAGAAAATAAAAAAATGTGTCGAATCTAGATAGTAAGGGAAAGTTTGAACCCAACTGGTTAGGACCTTTCATCATCACCGCAAGCTAAAAATCAGGAGCATACAAGTTGTCAACACCTGAGGGTGAGCCAGGATCCTATCAATAACTCCCATATCAGAAAAATTTATGCATAAGCTTGCAAGGTATAAATCCAAAAAATCCAAAAAATCCAAATTTTTTTTTCCAAAAAAATAGAAAAAGGATTGAAAACAGTGAAGATAAAAATAATCCTATAATGAAAACCACTTCGGTGGTGCTTTGGGAAAGTAACCTGGTGAAAACTTGGAAAATATGAACCTTGTGTAAATAATCACTTTCCATCCACCATGATCTCTACGGCTTGTTCTACATCACCCATCGCATTACATTAACCCTTACATTAACCCATTTGCGTCTACACCATAGCTTGATCCTATGTTTGTATCATGTTCTACCCTCGAACTACTTGGCACATTCCTAAGTTCAGTTTGTCTTGCCTATATTGAGGTATTCTATCACATCATGATGGGTGCATGTTTTTATACCTACATTGGATCAGATTCATGTATATTCTTGAGATCTTCCTAAAATTAAAAAACCCAAAAATAGTCATAAAATCAAAAACATCCAAAAACATCCAAATCCTACCAAAAATCCAAAAATAGGTCAAAAAGTCATAAAATTCAAAAATAGAGTTATCATGTCGAACTATGATTCTCTGAGCATGAATTTAGGCAAGGCCATCATTGATTTTCCCCCAAGACACATTAGGTCGGTCCTTTAGGGGTCTGTCACAATAAACTGGCAATTCATTTGTTCATATCTCATCAATAACTAAGTCTGTGTCAATCAAACTACATGGTCTCTATGTGTATAAGGTAGGCAAGGCTAATATTTGATCAACCCCCAAGACCCCTAGGTTAGGTCTTTAGGTTAGGTTCTTGGTCAAAATATTTGAAAAAACCAAAAAGAAAATCAAAAGATTTGAAAATCAAAACATTTGTAAAATAATATCAAAAAAACCCTAAACACTCAAAATTGCAAAATACCAAAAACATTCAAAAAAACCCAAAAAAGTGCATCTATCCCATTTCAACATTCACCCACAATAAGTATCGACTCATAATAAATCAATCATCACTTTCATGCTTTGGCAAAACAATTAGAAGCAATTGATAAGTAGAAGGTTTCTTCCACAACGTGTCAAATTATGATATTGCTATCAGGATTCAACCGTGTAGTTTTCGAGTCAAACTCATTGACCCATGATACATGAGTAGTGGTTCACAAGAACCCATCTCTCATGATAATGAATGGTCCACTTAGCACTCATTGCATCTAGGCGATGCTCACAGAGGTGAAGCATTGGTCCATCCCGGGAGTTCACCCATCCTAGTACTGCTTCAGCTCAAGCGCGCTTAACCAAAGAGTTTCCCCAAGGTGAAGCCCATTGAGCTTGATACCCCATTTGCAAAACCTTCAACAAGTGTTATACCTTATGAACCATTCATTATAGAGCCCCTTTATCTCATCAACTGATAAGTAGGATCCTGATAGCAATATCATAATTAGAAGCAAGCTTAGTAGTTAAAAGTGTGCACTCCAACATCAAGGTCTTAAGTCTAGGTTAGTAGGTAAATAGGTTGGTCAAATCTTGGTATCAATAGCTTATTATCCAATCAATCTCACCAATATCTGATAACATCATGTCTTAGGATTCATCTTTCCTACAATGGACATCAACATCAGGGATCATCGTAGTTTAGTCTTGGCTACCGGTATGAAGAACATTAGCTTGCTTGTTTCCTTGATCTTTTCTTTTTCTTTATCTTATTTGTGCTCATTCTAATGACCTCTCGATGATTTCTAATCAAACAATTTAGAGAGAAAGGAATGGGGCATTGATCTTTATCTCTTTTCTGTTGTTCTTGTTGGATATTCTTGTAATATAACCTTGGTGAATACTTTCTCTGTTAGGTGTGTATGGAGGGTGTTTTGGACAACTTGTTGACTATTACATTAGTAGGTTTTACCTATCTATTTTTTGGTCTTAGATGTTCAAAATTTCTAAAGTATATCCTAGTAAGGTTTTCGTATGTTAGGTGTCAACAAGAATACTCCTATCTAATTGTTAAGTCAAGTTCTATCTCACTAGATACAATGTCATCCTAGTTGTCTATACCTTGATGCATTGTATCTGTGTGTTATCAAACATGAGGAAAGAAATTTATTTACATCCCTAATCTTTGATAAGTGAAACATTATCATCTCTCATCATTATCTCTAAAAATTCTCGACAAATCATGGACTTGTTGGATCCTCTTTTCATCACCTTATTTATTCTTTCTTCTCTCTGCGCTAACATAGTATCATGAAATTTAACTAGAATATCACTAATGCATTCATCCTGCATCCAAAAATCATCATCATACATACATCTCATATTCAAAATATAAAGCATCCATTTGCATAGTCACTACATTTCACATTATACATTCTACAATATCATTTAAGTTATGAAGAATAATATAGATTGGCTATTTTGAGTATCTTAAATCGTTGCATATCATAAGCATTCACATCCATATATCCATACATCATCATCATAAAACATGCATGGAAAAGATATAAAAACATTGCATCCACATCATTTACAAAAGGGAAATGCATTCATAACATTCATAAGCATATTACACCATCAACATTACATACATCTCATAAATCATAATGTATCACATCATCCATTTTGCATTATCATTTATGAAATAATATAGATTTTTTATTCTAAGCATCTTAGAATTCATTTGCATACCATAAAAAATTGCATCTGTACATCCATACTGCATCATAAAGTGCATACAAAACATATAGAAAAGAAATATACCCATAAATGTCTGCATATCATAATCATCCATCACATAATATCTCATAAAAATAAAATACATTGCATCCATATAGAATCACATTGAATATACGTAAAACATCAAATGAATCCATACATAAGGCATAAATAAAGTGAACACATCCATCATAAATCAATCGAACTCATATCATATATATATATATAAATAATAATTGTCATGGTACAAAATATGACTCAAGTGAATGTACATCAATCATGATAAAAATCCCACATGGCTATCAAAAATGAAGCTCGTGAGTATATATCAAAGAATTCTAGCCTTGATGGTTTCTCCCCTCACCTATTTTCCTCTCTGGTTGATCCTCTACCTGTCAAACCCCTATATGTTGAGAATAATTTGGTTGTTAAAGAGCTGTAGGCACAACCTGATGCTAATGAAATTTTTAATACTTGGCCTCCCAGATAGCCTCACGATACATCCATTCTTATGCAGTCCTCCCCTAGGATGAGGTGGACATACTCTCTAACTATTATGTATGGCCAACCTCCTAAGCTAACTGTAGCTCTATAGTCTGTCTATGTTGGTGCTCATGATCCCTCTTAGCAGTGAGGGTCTAGACCTGTTGTCTATCTTGATATCTCTCTAATGTAACAACCTAAACCTATTGGTGGGCTTGGTCCCTCTCACTTGTAACTACCTATAGATGTCCCTGTAATCCATGTACCTGCTTCTGCTCCTGCAACTACTGTATTTGTGGATCTTGTGGCTGATGTGGCTATTGTGCCTAATGTGGTTGGTGTGGTAGCTGATTTGGGTACTGTGGAGGTTTCCCATCTCTAGACGGTGCTCTTGGATCCTATCTACTTGGTCCTTCCTATGCTCTCTGAGCACTCCTCCCCCAAGGCCTCCCTTGTGGAAGTTTTATTGTTGGATTTTTCAACCACATTGGAAGCTTGAACCACTTAGCATATGCCTGTGTAACCCTTGGATCTGCTGGTCCCTAACTATAGGCCCATGTTCTAGCAACCAACTATCAGAAAGAATTGAATACATCAGATGCTAGGATCATCTTCCCCCATGTTATCTCTTGTGATGACCTAGAAAATATGGTAGTATATCCATCATCAAGTCTATCATGAAGCTCTCCAAATTGATGGGCCACCCTATCTAGAAGGTAGCACTCTATAATGGTATTTTCTCTCCCCTGCATCATTCAGGTCTATCGAGAATAAAAAAATTATTATACATCATCATACTAGGTCAGTATCTGTAACCGTGGTCATTAGGTGAATACTATCAGATCATCTATGATATGGTGCCAGTAGGGAAGACCAATTTGTCTAGTATGCCACAAGGTAATCCTACCACCATAGCTCCAAACCACAAGATCATTGGGCTCTGTATCAACCAAGGTGACAATCGATTAGAGCACAAAAATATGCTCACAAGCCCAAATATATAACAGTGTCACCCCAGTGTTGATTTCTTGACCATCAAAGTATACAAATTCATGTAGATCATGGTACAATGAGGCCAGCATCACAAGTCCCTAGGAAAAAGGGTCCTCTGCCTCAGCATTCTCTCCCATGCCAAACCCCATCCTAGACTAAAAAAATTTCCCCATTGATCTGGAGCCACTAACCCAGATACAATGGTAGCAATGATCGGCCTGAAAAGAGGCACCCGACCTTTATAAAACTCCAAATAAATTTGGCCCTCAGTCAATATAAGGTCCTCAAACCCCATGACATCGTGACATGGATCAACACCAACATCTATATCATAAATCACATGGTTTCCATGTATGGGAAATCATAGGATCCACCATACATACTCTAATGTCATGATCACCTCGCCAATCAGAAGGTGAAAGGATGAGGTCTTGATGTGTCATCTCTCACACAATGCAATCATCGTCGCTAGGTGGGCCCAGACAATGGGCGCATAAGCTATACACCAAATACCAATCTCCCCAAAATTCTTTTGTTGTAACTTAGATAAAGTTCCCAATTCACTCAAAACCGAGGGCCTATGCTCATGCAAAAATATAGGTTGGATCATCTCCTGCACCCATGAAGTGCATGATGTCAAAATTCATAAAAATATTTGACCTTTTTTGGAGTTTTCAACCCCAAAACAATGAATGTGTCGTTGTTTGCAAAAGCGTCACCATTTGTAAAACTCCAAATAGTGACACTAGAATCTTTGGAAGTGCTAAATCGACCTTAGCGTTGCCATTTGCACAAGCATTGCCTTTTGAAATTTTGACATGGACAAATCCTCATCTCAAATCAAGTAAAGTGTCACTATTTTCGTTTCCATCACTATTTGGAAACTTAAACCTTGAAGTCAAATCATGAACTACATCGCCATTTGCGCTAGCGGCATTGTTTTACCTTTCAACATCTCCAACTGAGTGTTTTCACATCACTATATAGTGACGTTGGGTACTTTGAATCTTTGATGCGTAATAAATGCACTAAAAAATAAAAATTCAAAGTTGGGTTTGGGTCACATACTGGTTATCCTACGCCTAGAGGTCTCTAGAACATGCAAAATCACTCATAAATGTGTCGGGGAAGCACTTGTTGTGCCCTTTCACAGAAGGGTCAAAGCTCAAATGACTAGAATTTCTAACGTGTGAATGCACAAATGAATGGAAAGTGACCCCTCCAAGCCTATTTAAGCATAAAAATTATGTTTTTTTGCTCCAATTTAGCCATCAAACTAGGGTTTTGTACCCTTGACACCATTTTTTCCTAACCGAGTCTTGTTTTTCATCTTTTTTTCACATTTTGGCATATTTTAGCATCTTGGAGCCTTTCTGGACCCTTCAAGCAACTTTTAATCTTTTTTCAAGAGATCCCCCAAAAATCCAAATTTTTGTCCAATCTCTCGAGGAGGCAGTATACCAACATAATTCTTCTCATTGGGGCAACAGTCGAGCATTTGAAAAAATAAAAAAAATTAAATTTTGATCTCGCCGGTGTTATTCTTTGAACCCATGTAGTAGGTACATTGTTTCAAAAAGGGACAAAATATAGTCACTCAAAATATCCTAATTGATATCATGCACTTGATCTTGATCAACTAACACCGATTCTTCCTTAATCATTTCCACACTAACCAATTAATTGAATAATCTTTATTTAATTAATTGAATTTCCTCCTTAAATTGGATAATACACTTTATCAAATTATTTCATCATATCCTAATGTTCTTCTTTTAGTTAAGTAATTTAATTTAATTTAATTAAAAACCTAGTGTTCTTCCTTTAATTAAATAAATCAATTTTATTTAATTAAAATCCTAGTGTTCTTCCTTTAATTAAATAAATCAATTTTATTTAATTAAAATCCTAATGTTCTTCTTTTAATTAAATAAATCAATTTTATTTAATTAAAATCCTAATGTTCTTCCTTTAATTGAATAAATCAAATTTTTTTTAATTAAAATCCTAATGTTCTTACTTTAATTAAATAAATCAATTTTATTTAATTAAAATCCTAATGTTGTTCCTTTAATTAATTAAATCAATTTTATTTAATCCTAATGTTCCAACATTATCTCATTTGATTTAAACAGACCCAAACATTTAAATCAAATATCACAAATCAACTAATTTTATGTAAGTTAATTAATCCTAAATTAATTAATTCCTAACACTAATCCCTAATTCTTCTAGCTTTTAACTCCACCTTAGGGTAAGTCAACCTTGGTCAACTAACCAAGTTGCACATGTAAATCAATTTATTTGATTTACTAATTACCTTATTTTCTTTCAAAAAAGGTATATTCTTAGAATATTCCACTCACTTGACTTTTCCCTCCCAAAGGACTTTTGTCCTCCTTCTTGAGCCACCTTGGCATTAAAGAGCTCTTACACACAAGCCACCTTGACTTTAAATAGCTCTTACACCTCCTCTTACACAAGCCACCTTGGCTTTAAATGGAATCTTGCACATTCTCTTACACACGCCACCTTGACATTTATTCTTCTTACACATCCCATCTCCCAAGATGTGCTCACACATCTCCTCTAAGATTCATTAGTATGTTGACAAGCGACATCATGCCATTGGTTCAAATGTTAATCCCACATTCTCCCCATTCTTCATTATTTAATCCTTTGCTTTTATAAATAGAGGCATCATTCTCACAATGAGGATATACAACTTCATTCATTATTACTATAGCCATTTAAGTTCATAGCATTTCATCCATTTTAGCAAGATCATATCAATTTTCCATACTTTGTTCATCACAAATTCATCATCAAGCTTATCAAGGGGTTAGGAAAGGGCTTCTTTCCACATCAAAGGAGCACTAATCCCCCTATGAGATGCTAGTTTGAGCATTAGAATAGTATTTCATTAGTACTTTATTTGATATTCTACTTTGTTCTTATGCTTAGATGAATTTCATAGGGAATGCTTTATTCCTACTTGTTTCTTGACTAATGATCACTTGTTTCATGTTTGAAAAGGTTTAGGGAGAGCATTCAAAATTAATAAATGTATTTACTTCAACAATTGATCCAACATATTTAACAAATTTAATTTTAAAAAAAATTATCAATAATAATCACCCTAACATAAACAAGATCAAAATAAGAACAACTAACCAAGAACAACATACAAGACTGACAAGGTGACCAACTAGATACTCATCCTTTTTGAGGATGATGGAAAGGGTAGGGACCATATGCTATCCTCGTTCAAAATTTTCCATTGGGTTTGAGGCATGCTCAGACTTGTCAATTCAAGTGGAGTTGGTGCTTGGTACTTGCAACTGACAACAAATAAAACAATTGAATATATATATAATCATATAGTCAGACACACCGTGAAAGGAGATCGCAACGTAGCAAGGTACTCACAAATGAGTAATGTAACATTGTCCCTTTCACCAAGACACCCGAAACAAGTAATCGCATCAAATTATGACCACTAGTTACATAGTAGACAACATCAAACAATCGCCAGATAAACATATAAGGCTCATAATTAAATTAATCCATAAAACTTGCATAGCATGTGCATAAACTCAAGTAATAGAAAGAACATCAACTTTTCATCTAGTATCATCAAAGCAGTAAATCTAACATCAAAAAAGTGTCGTAATGTTTGTCCTAATAGAGAAATCATTAGTCCAATAGAAAACAACATGAGGGGCACTACACATACCATGGAGGGTAAGAAAGGGAAGAAAATTTCATTTATAAGCCAACAACAAGGAATGTTAAATCAATTCAAACAATTTGGAGAGAACATATTATTGTTAAGAGTTCAACTTAAATATGACCTAATGTCTTGGATTTACACTAAAGGGGAAAGAGGAAGAGTAAGTGTACTCAGATAAGTACCTTTTTCAATGAGGCTTAATGTTGTATCTCTAGTAGGAGATAAATTTTAATCAAAGTCTTATATTCAGTGACCACAACAAGGTTGGAAAAGATAAGATGTTAAGGTATTTAAATTATTGGTGAAAGGTAGTGGAAACATTAAGAATTTTGACCAAAGGGACAAAAATATTCACAACAAAAATTCTATATGTATTTGTTTCAGAAGAACAATTTATTATTATCATTGATAGATTAGAGAAAGATAGGTAGTATGCCTAATCATTGAAAGGGAAAATTTATGAACTCATGCTTTTGAGTTATCGAGAAACGTTCATGCTTGAAAATGAGGTATGTAATAATTGTGATATATTTTGAAAGATAATATCAACCCAACATGATTTAACAAGAATTATTACTTAGCCAATGTAAAATTCTTATTGGAAGAAAATGATTGAGCTGAAAATTGGATTACAACTTTGGAAATTCTTAGAGGGTAAAAGAAATCCAAGTTATGGATTTCCTAAGAGGAAGGAATTTAGATCCACCAAAAATATTTAATTATTATATTTCGAGAATCATATGTGGTATAAGTCCATGGAAGAGTTTTCACTTAGTTGGGATGGACTATTATGAATCAGAGGAAGAACCTAAGTACCATTTTTTTGGGAAAGTAAGGAATGGAATGAGGTAAATTGATGTCATATTTAGGACACTAGAATGAAAAAATTATTTGAAAGATGAGGAACCACTATAATCTGAGAGGAAACAAAGTAAGATGCTGCAAGGTATGTAGTAAGTTGTTGTCGAGTATACCAGAGGATGAAGGCAGGATGTCATCATCGACATGACTTATATACTCTCATAAAAATTTGGAGAGGAAGTGGTCGATCAATGTAATAGTTTTGATCTTTCTATGTCGATAGAACTAGCATAATGTTATGGTGGAGAGACTCACCAAGGTAACCAATTTTGATTGAAAATTTTGATTTATAGGATATCAATCCTAAATAACAATTTGTGGAAACTAGTTGCTTAATATTCTTGAGAAGGTTATCTCAAATGGGAAGAAGAAAGTAATGTTAAAGTTTTTTGTAAATCATTATCATCTTATGAAACATTCAATTGAATAAATTCTTAATTCATTGCTTTGAGTTAGCCAATTTGACAAAAGGAATAAATCAAATCTTGGAGGATTTATGGAAAAAAAAATTATAATAAACTTCTGCCATTGAAATTTGGTGCTAGGATAAGATAAGGAATAGGATTACCCTTAGACCAAAAATGCTGCCATAAATGGAATAATAGATCAAAACCTAATAAAGGAAAATTTTGTTGATACAAAGCTTAAATCAAGAAGCAATATTATTATGCTTAATGAAAATGGCTGTGTCAATGATGGATTGTCTCAACTTTTGAGTTATCCAATGGTGTAAAGATCAAAGGGAAGGATGGGACCCATGGTGTAGTGCATAATACATCGATATTCCTTTTCTATTTGGGTTACACTAAGGATAATTGTATTATCCAATGGGAACATGTTTTTCCAATCACTATGATATAGGTGACATATAAGATACGATCACTATTGTACTTAAGATGTACATATGAGTTAATATAATTATGATCTATAATTCTCCAGAGAAAATTTTTTCTTGAGCACACAAGTTCTCCCCATATGTTAGAATAGTCACTTAATGCAAGGTCTAGGAAGGATGAGATTGCAATGTGTCATGATATGAGGGAATATTAGTTGGAAATATACTTATTTTACCACATGACTCAAAAATTAAAAGTAAAACCTTATTTGACTATATATAAATTTAGTACTTTAAATCATTGGGGATGATGATTCACAAAGGGTGAAGTATGTTACACCTTGTCTCTTAGTTACTAGGTTACTTTTACCTTGTGAGTAAATATGATGATAAATGTAAATCAGAAATTTAATACGCTTAATATGTGAATGAAATACTGAAATATGCATTAATATGTTATTCCTTATGAAGGAATGATTATGTTTTATATTAATTGAAAATGTGATGTATGAATAATTTAATTCTTTGATTATGCAAATGATTTATGATACAAATGTATTTCATGTGAATGGCTAACTACCTTTCTATTGCACTAAGTTGGATGCAAGAAGGATTCAAGCCCTTAGGTATGAGAGGGGGAGTATCACTCAAGAGAAGAGCTTGGTCTAGTAACCATTAATGAGCCTAATTGAGCATACACACACTCACATCTAGTTTTTTCAAGTTGAGTCAGAGTTAGTCAGGATTTGGTAAGTAAACCCTGGTTGAAGTCTTGGATAAATTGGGAAGATTGTATGGTCATCTTTGATTGATTATGGTTTTTATTGTGGTCTTTGATTTTGTGATTGTTTCTTTTGTTGAATCACATGTTTGAATCTTTGTATTGAGTTCGAGTTATTCTTCATGTATTTATGTGTAAAAATGATTAAGTATATAGAATGCATATATACGTGTGTGTAAAAATGATAGCTCATGCACAATGAATGTATAAGTGCATGCGTATGTAGGAGTAGGAATACTTATCTATATCCATGCACAAATATCATATGCATTGAAGTACCGATTGGACATATATCTTGTATACATATATGTATATATATATACATTTAGTATATAATTTTTGATTGATGAATAGGTGGTATATGTGTTTATATAAATATATTAAAATAATATTATATATATATTAATATATATGTATATAATAATATATATAAATATATAATGATATATATTTATATATATATGATTGTTATTTTGATATATGTTAATATATTTATTAATTGGAAAATAATGCATTTGATAATTGTGAGAATATATATATATGTATATATATTAAAGAGATGTTATATATATACATATATATCTATATTAAATATATATAATACATAATGATAAGGTTTTTCGATACATTTAAAGCACATGTATAGCACTAAAATTGGTATTGAATAAAGCCACATAGGCTCATGATCATTTTGCAATCCTTAGCATAATAAAAACAAGTCAAACACTTAAACCAGAGACTATATAGGAAATGCATTGGAGTACATAGTATTCAAGAAGCAATAGAAAACTCATTCAAAATGTGTAAGTAACCAATGAATGTGTTGTAAAGATCATTGATGAATGAGAAGGCCATGTATGAGGGTCGATTTGGAAGAAATGGGAGACATAAGTTAGTGATTTATTCATAATGAATAATATTAAAGGTTTTAAAGCGTTGTCATATGTGAAATATTAGCTAAGCTTAAGTGTTGTGAACCATGAGTATGTATTTGAATAAGTCAATAAATCATACAAAACATGGGAAGTTAAGTCAAGAGTGTATAAACCATTGTTGACCACATGAGTAATAAGGGCATGTGGGTTAATATGTGGCACCATGTTTATTGAAATATGAAGCTAATAGAATTTTGATCTAAGTCTTTAAACCACACATAGCCTTAAATGAAACATGAGACTCTTTCAAAGCTTAAGTTGGCAACACTATAGAGGGGTAGTCGACTTTTAAATCAAGTAGGAAACCTGCTAAAAATCTTGTTGTTCATTTGACTCAATAAAAGAGTCTTGTTGTCTCTTGAAACAATTCGACTCAACCATTTGAAAAGTGAGGACTTTTATGTGTTCCAAATCTATAAGTTAGTTAGATGAGTCATTGCATGAAGATAGAAAGGTGGAAAAATGATTAGCTTTTTTGTAGCCTTTAGTTGCTCACATTTTAGTATGTATAGAGGTGCTCTTTCTACCATTTTTTACACTTTTCATTTTGATTACTCTGTGGTTATTTTGTTTCAATTTCTATTTGAGTGAGTTGAGAGCTTGAGAGAAAGTTGCTTGTTATTTTACAGTATTATTTGTTGAGAGATTCGGTAAGAGGCTAGAAGTGGAAATGGGGTTGATCTTAGAGGAAGTAGCAAGTGAACTTGAGGAATTGAGCTAGGAAGGGAGATTTATCGATTGGAGCTTATATATAGGCATGCTAATTTATATTCCTTTGTTACTTATATTGGACATGTTAATTATTTATGTTTGCCAAGTTGGAAAGAAATTATTTAAAAGCGTGTTGTGATGCTTTTTTGTGTTTTTATGTTCTTAGTTGTTTCTTGATTTGGTGGAACCTATCTATTGGGTTAATACTTTTATATACCCTATAGGGGAATTTATATGATGTTGTTTCTATTTAAACTATACATAGTTTGTCTATACTTGATTGATTACTTCCATCTCCTTGAAAGTAGGAAGAGAGTCCTATTCATAAGGTTAGGATATACAATTTATGGTTATATCAATATTCAACAATAGGGTTGATAAAACGTATTATATGATTATGTTATTATCTTATTTTGATTAAGAGTTTATTCCTATTCATTGAATTCAAGAGGACATATGCTCTAGCTACCCAAAGCCTTATTGAGAAGAGGAATTGAAGGTGAAGAAGCACAAACCCTTCTAAGGTTAATATCCTCTAGATTATATTCAAATATAGTTAAAATTGTAAATGTGAGAATATTTGAGGTATTTTGAAAGAGAGGTTTTATGATTTGTATACAATCACTCAGTTGTTAATTTACTTTTATTAAAACCCTAGGATGAGAATAATCTATTTGGTTGGGTTGTTTGTACTTGATTGTTGATTGAAGAAAATAGATTGAGATTAACCTATATGATTTCATTGTTGACTATATCTTATATTGAAGTCATTTGTTGTTGAAGATTATAATTTTGATTGAAGTCATTTATTGTTGAAGATTATACTTTTGATTGAGGTCATTTATTATTGAATATTATACTTTTGATGAGAGTCCTTTATTGTGAAAATATACTCTTGTATGGAGATATTTATTATTTAGATTTCACTTTTTAAATAGATTCATTTGATGTTGTGACATTAAGAATACCCGTATGGTTAAATAGGTTATTCTTGGGGTTAGGATAATCCATGGGAAAGGGGATAACCTATGTATTTTAAGATACTTAGTAGGAATTCCATTTAAGTATGAGTTAATATGAAGGTTATTCCTAGGGTTAGGATAATCCATGGGAAAGGGGATAGCCTCTGAATAGAATACTAATGTTAAAAAAATTGATAAATTATTGTGGTGAAATATATGACCCTCACTCGAAGTACTGGATGATGAATCTTTGGCCAAAGTGGTGTTAGTAGCAACTATTTACACTGTTTGTTCATTGTGATCCAATTTACATTATAGGATGAGAATGTTATAAATGTATTTGTAGCCACATTATGGTAGGTCTAGATATGTAGGACACATCACTATGCTTGAGAAAGGCTATAAGAAGGATGAGGTTACCAAACCAATCTCTTCATCGAAGGGAGGGCCATCTTACCAAGTTTGGTAGATGTGCAAGGGATCATAGTAAGTTTATGATTGGTGGAAAAGAACTTGAGTGATGCTTCTCCTCATGCAGTTGGTGGAAAATATTTGGGAGAAGGACCATGTACTTCCATTATTTGTGATTGTGGCACCTTCTACACATGCCTTAAATTCAGGCTCATTATTCTTTAATGACTGTCATTGGAGTGATGGTGTTTAGAGACTACTTCATTTCATTTCCTGACTAGCGAGGCCACCATTACTTTGGAGGATGTGTGACATACTCTTTGAGTTTTGATTCATGGTGAGCATGTTGTACAAGAAAATATTTGAGGTGGATAGGAACTACTTCAAGTACTAGGAGTACCATAGATTCCTCTAGTTGACGGAGGGTCAAGTAGATTTGAAACCTTTTATTGATATTACTTCTGATATCACACATTTTCTTGCTAACCTTACTATGGGAACACTACTTCTTGATCACTGATCCTGACATTTTAGTGTTGGATGGGGTGTTTCTCTAGAGAGAATGTTGGAGGATGCAACCCAATTTTCCTAGGGTTCATGTATTCTCATGCACATGTACCATGACATGCATCAATTTGTGTATAGATGAGGTTCTATACTTTCTTTTGTTTGCACCATGCTACACAATTGGGCATGAGAGAATATTGTCATTCTATGTCTTTTTTGTGCTCTTCACTGACAAGATGAGGAGCCATTTTTATACATATATGAGGGGATCATGACTCACCACCACATGGGTGAGTTACCATAATGGAGATGAGTGATCAATGATATGGTTGAGTTCACCTAGATTCCATTCCAAGGATGTGAACCATGGGATGATAATGATGAGCATCTCCTATACTACCACCAGACTAGATGGTTGATCAGGTGGTCCACTATTTTCCTTGAGATATATTTACCTGATAGGTGTATGAGATAGTTAAGGGAGGCCCAAACAGTTCCTCCTCTAGAGTACATGGGTGCATTTGTGTGGACACATAGAGATAAGAGCTTATGGGACCAAATGCCCAACAAGGATGTAGCTTTGGCAGATTTCTGTCATCTCACTCCACATCCATGGGATTATGCCAGAGGACTTGTTGATGTTAGCACAACAATAGACTGTGATACTTGGTTTGTGGCCAAGAGGCCATTCAGGTTTATAGATATAGTAAATTTTTACCTTAAAGGTAGAGAGGTGAGGGTAGCCACTTGAGGAGGAAAAGATTGGCACATACATGATCAACAACAGGCTTAAATAGATTAACAATGGGATCAATAAGTGGATTAGCAAGTGGATCAACGGGTGGGTCCAAATGGACCACCTCTAGTGCTAGATTAGGGTAACCAACCTTAGGATCAATAGGTGGGGGTCTAGGGACCAGAATAGGATATCCAATGATTAAAAATATATTTAGCTACTTACCAGAGAGAGAGATGGGGCCCACCAAGAGTGGAATCAAATTTGAGGGCAACTAGATCTAGAGGTTACATGGCGGTAGTAGGTAGAGATAGAAGTAGCTCAAGAGATTGCCATGAGACAATAGTTGGAGGCCTAGGGGGATACACTACCCCTTGCTAGGTATACATAATATCTTAAGGTGATACAAGATGAGATATTATATTACAAGATCATCTATATGCAAAAGATCCTAGCTCACAAGAGGTAGCCCCCATATTCACAACAAAGTGCCATGGGGCTGAGCAGATCATTGGGTGCATTTGTGGGGCAATCACATGACTAGTCCAAAGGAGTACATTTAGGGAGACACTAAAGTGGATGGAAGGATAGGCCACCATCCCACCAACCATCTACTGACATAGAGGATAGGGTTAGTCGAGGCTAGCTTGTATAATTATTTCATATTCATATGGACATTAAATGTATATTCAGTCATCAACTCTTTGTAGCCTCATGTATATATTTTGGGATATATCACATACTTGACTTGTATCATGACATTGGTGATTTTGATATATATGAGATGATCCTTTGATGTGAAATTTATATGATGTCTTATCTCATGCTTATAATTTTACGTGATGTATGCCTTATTATTATATGTGGATGCATTATGGATGATGTATTCTTATGTATGAAAATGTGATGTTCTTATGATGCTTATGATGTGATGATGTAGATGTATATGATTCATGGATGAAATGCACATGTTATGGATGATATGGATGTTTTTTTGTATTTTTCATATGACATGTTATGATATGTATGCTAATGGGTTATGGATGCAGTTATTTTTGTGATGCCATGATACATGGACGTTAGTAAGAATCAGATAGAAAAATGGATAGATGGAAAAATGAGATGTTCATTGATTAGCTTTTTGTTATTGAGATTGATTCATAATTCCTACAAATATATGATTATTCTAATATTTTATTAGATATGGTGATGAGAGAGATGATATTTCTTTGCTTCTAAGACTTTATTTAATTCATCATAGCAATTCTTATTTTTTTATATATAAAATAGATACGATGCACCAAGGTATTACAAACCATGATGGAATTGTATCTAATGTAATGTATTTTGAATCTAAAAATAAATAGGAGTATCCTTGTCCATACTTGACATACAAAAACCTTGTTTGACCATGTGAAAGAATGAGACATTGAAGTAAGGAGACTAATATATAAAAGGTATAAAGAACCTGATATGTCCTAGCCATTGCTGTACTTGAGACTACCCTGGCACATGCAAGATAAGTACTTTTTGAGTTTGTACTACAAGGATATTGAACAAGCACAAAAAATTGAAATAATGATCAATGCCCCATTCCTTTCTCTCTAAATAATTTTGAAATCATCGAGAGATCAATGAAATGGACCAATAAGATAAATCATAGGAAAAGATCAAAATGAAAAAAATAGTCAATGTTATTCATATCTATTGCTAAAGAGATTATGATGTTCTTAGATGATATTTGAAATGATGCCCATTGTCAGAATGATATATCCTAGGACATCCATTGGATAATTATTTTATGCTAAACTAATTAGGTCATTGATATAAACTTCATTAATGTGTTCAAAGATTAACCTTCACTTCACGATTTTTTTTCGTTAAATTTTAATTTTCAAAATGTTGCAACTACTTTTGCTTGCTTCACCAAAGGGTGGGAATGAAGATTAATTTATTATGAATGAAATATTATTATGGGTGAAAGTGAGATGAGATGGGTTATTTTGAGATTTTTGGAATATTTTTAATTTTTTTTGACATTTTGAAATGTTTCAAGGATTTTTAGGGTTTATGATTATTTGAATGTTTAAATTTTACAAGTTATTTGAGGTTGTTTTGAGTTTTTGAATATTTTCCAAATGTTCCTTTCTTTTTCAAGATATTTCAATTTTTTAGGGTCTTCCAAGGTTTAGACCAAGAACAAGAATTAAGAGGGACTGACCTAATGCCTTGGGGTCTCATCAATGACTTCCTTTCCTATGTAAGCGCAAAGACAACGTAGTTTGACTGAGTCTTGACAAGTGGCCATTTATATGAACATTTTAAATTGTCAGTTTATTATGATAGACTGCTAAAGGACTAACCTAAGCCTCGAGGAACATCGGTGATGACCCTACCTATGTACACATGTAGAGGAAACGTATTTTGACAAAAAAAATTGACATTTTTGATGTTCTAGACCTATTTAGGGATTTTGGTGTGATTTGGATGTTTTTTGAATTTTGAACTTTACAAATGTTTTGATGTTTTTGAATTTTTTGATGATTTTCTGAATGTTTTTGAGATTTTGATGGTAAATGATACCTAGATCATGATGTCAATGTCATGTTGTGAGATATAATATATGGATCGAGATTTATTCAAAAAAAAGTTCAAGTACCTACCCCCACGTATAGTAATGTTTAATATTTCATGAGCAACTCAAGATAAAGATTGGATAAACTGTATGGAAAGTTTTTCAACATATTTGTATCATGCAATTGAATTATCAAGATTAGGCTAGATGTAGGCCATGGTATGTCATGAGATAAAGTAGAATCAATAGTACAAATACTAGGTCAAGATTTCTCCATGAGCAAGGTTGAAGTACACACCAAACCTTTGTCAAGATCAAGATATTATGGAAGATTTGGGTAAAGATAAAGTGGATGGATGAAGGGGACTTAAATCATGAATGGAATGAGATTTTTCCATCTAAAATGATACATATAAATTTTTGATCTTGCTCATGATGCATGTTTTCCAAGTTTTCAACATAGTACTTTCCCAAAGCACTATCAAAGAGGTTTTTACTAGAGGATGATTTTTTTCTTTACTATTTTATTGATTTTTTTAAATTTTTTTGATTTAGAAAATTTTTATGCTTGTGGTGGACCACCTAGTGGTGTTGATGTAGATAAAACTATCATAATATGCCAATGATGTCCTACTTCAAGAAGTTTCTTTGCTAAGATATGAGCACTTGAATGTAACCCTTGGATATTCTTGTCTTCTTTTTCGATACCAGAATTAACCTCATCTAGGTATGCACATCATGATATAGTGTTCTTAGAGTCCTTGTAATAAAGAGTTTTTGCCAAGACATGGTCAATGTGAGAATTAGATATCATGGATGGTGAAGTGAATGTTGACGTGCATTGAGGGATATGTGATGGATTGGTCGACAATTTGGAATCTTTGACTCTCCAAACTTGGGTTGATGAGAAATGGTGGGTGAATATGGAGATTTGATTAGGACCAACTAATTGATATACTTTGTAAGTCACTCTCGAAGCCTTATTTTGTATCACTGGAATTTTTTGATGGATGAATTTCCCTTTTTGATTTTCCCCCATAGTTTCTTTAACAAATGGAGTTTGATAGGGATGATTTTATTTATTTTCTTTGGAATCCATTTGAATTTTGTTTGTCCACTTTGATTTTGCGATTTTTTTGCTTTGATGACTTGCTCTCTTCCTTGATATAGATTTTTATCTTGTTGTTGTTCCAATTTACAAATCGAATGATGTGTGGATGGCGATTCATGATATGGCTAGTTGTAGCATTGGTAGTGGTTTCATCATAAGGACCCTTCATGCTCCCTATGTTGGTGTTTTCAATAGAAATAGTTTCCCTCAACATTATAGAGGTATTACTGACATGAAATGTTTCAACTTCTATTGAAAAACTAATTCATTTTTGCTCAAGATTGTTTACTATCTTTGTTGATTTCAAGATGTCATGTTTAACAAGGCTTAATCATTTGACTTAGTAATACATCCACTGGTCTCGATGGCTATTGAATATGACTTGTTTTGAATACATGATGTTACTTCTTCTACTCTCTTCTCAAGAATGCTAATTGATTTCAAGATACCCTATTCATGTATGCATAATCCTTTGATTAGATAATGTTGGATATCTTTATACTCAATATCCTCAATCAAAATTTTGGATATGTTAGTTTGATGTTGATTCAAGAGATGTAAATGATTCACAATCACTATAAGAATCAATGATTTCTATCATTTCTTGCTCTTGTGTGATAAGTTCAAGAGTGGGAGACCCTTATTTTGGATGAAGATTGTCTATATGTCCACCAGAAGGAAACATCTTATGGGTAGCATCTAGGATATCTTTTAATTTTTTAATGGATTATAAAATGTTCATCAAATCATGATAGTAATTTGGATAAGTGAGCTCTTCATCTTGACTTATGGTAGAGAAACTATCACTTACAAATTGGAAGATATTATATCGATCATGATAATTCTTTAAGGGTATGAGCTATTGACCGTGACTTTATTCGAAGTCACTTTTGTTATACTCAAGAGTATCTTATTGACACGACTCTTGGGTAGATAGTATAGCATTGGTAAAAGAATATTCGTAAGATTTAGTGGGTATAGATATAGTAAGAGATGCTTCTTGTTGATCTTTGGAGCTTCTTCAATGTGTCCAACCATGAATTCATATGAGGGAGGGATATTGTGATCTTAGACATATTTGATGTCATTTGGACATGAAACATTGCTAGACATTGTTGATTGATCTTGAATTTGTATTAAGAAAGTGTCTTGATGCATGTTTGATTCCTACCACATTATCCAAGGTATGATTTGCATTGTTTGAGCTTGATGTCTTTCCAAAATCTTCTGCCTTCCCATGATCATGCATTAGAGTTTTATAGATTCCTAGATCTTCATTCCCTGGTTTTTTATCAACATTAATTTATCCTTGATTAATAAGGTCTTGGATGAGATGTTTGAGTCTATTTTTTTGTGTGTTTTGTGTCCCTTATATTGATGAAATTCACACAATGATCTTCATCTCTATACCACAAAGGTTTGACTTGAGGTTTTTGATAGTTTTTGAAATCTGGGAGCATGATGAGATTTGATTGAATCAACTTATTTAACACTATTTAAAAAGGCTCCCCTAAGGGAGTGAATTGTCACAAAGGAGCATTGTTTTTCCTTGGTGGTAGGAAATTGTTTTTTCTTGGTTATGGTCCTCATGAAGGATTTGCATTGTTAACATTTTGTTGATTGTTTTGTCTGTTTCATGTTTTGTTTCATATTTTGTTGCGTATTTTATGTGTTTGATGGTTCCTTAATAAAAACCTTTACCTCCACCACACTATCATTTGTAACATTCTTATTTTTGGCCCAAAATTGGGGTTTGTCGCTAAAACTAGATGGTTGGTTGTGAGTTTGTGTGGATCCCCTAGAAATTAGGGCTCATTCAATGTTGAGACCTTTTGATATGAGTTCCTCAAATGATGTTACACATTTCATTCTCAATTGAAATGCTAGATCCGTTTCCACATTTCCTATAACAATTTCAACTTGTTGTCTCTCGGGTATAGGCTATTTACATTTTTTTGCTTTGTGTCTCCATCATTGAAAGAATGATGCAATTTTTTGACCTCTATTTTGGTTTAAGATGTAAATATCCTCAAATGTTATGTCAACATCAAATTTATAAGAGAAATATGTGAGGAATTGATCTATGATCTCTTGAAATTTCCTAATTCCTTAAGGTATGTTTGAAAACCAGTTCATTGCTAATCCACCCAAGCTTCTTGGGAATATTCTCATGAGATATGAACCATTGTAGGAGACTTCCATACACGCAACATAAAAATCTCTTATATGTTCCTCTAGATTTCCTCTTCCCTTATATTTGCCAAACTTTGGGATCTCAAAGTTTGGAGGAAAAGGTATCCTCATGATGCTTCTATTGAATGGATAGGGGCATAGGTCTTGGACTGCATATGATTTATTTACCCTTCCTACTTGAATATCTTGTATTTTTTGGGTCAACATTTGTATTTGTGATGAAATTTCCATGTTTGTGTTGATCAATGGTGGAACATATGTATGATCTTGATATGGATGTGTATTGTATGAATGATATTCTAAATTAGATGGTGGTGTGGGAGGTGTGTTATATTCTCCACCATATTGGTATTGTGGTGTACCATTGAATTGAGATTGAAGATATTGTTGACTTTGAGGATTAAGATATTGTTGACCTTGAGGACCATATTACAAATTTTATTGTCGAGCAAGAAATTGTTGATGAGTATACATTTTTTGGGCTTGTTCTTGTTTTTGAGCTTGTAATTGATCATGAGAAAAACCTTGTTGTTGACTCATGTGTTGATTAGGTACCAGATTTTGATTTGGAACAATGTTTTGATGCGGAACCATGTTTTGATTTATTTAACCACTTTTTGATTTGGGACAATGCTTTGGTTTGGAGCCATGTTTTGATTTGGAACCATGTTTTGATTTGGAACAATGTTTTGATTTGGAAAACAATTTTGAATTGGAACCATGTTTTAATTTGGAACCATGTTTTGATTGGAATAATGCTTTGATTTGAAACCATATTTTGATTTGGAATAATGTTTTGATTTGGGACAATGTTTTAATTTGGAACAATTTTTTGATTTGAAACCATGTTTTAATTTGAAAAAATGTTTCAATTGGAACCATGTTTTATTTAAAATTATGTTTTAATTTGAAACCATATTCTGATTTTGACCTTGGTTTTGTGATTGATGGTTTGGGTTTGATTGCTGATTTTGCGATGGTGGTTGATTTTGACCTTGAATCAAGGGTTGGTGAATAGTGGAAGATGATTGATCAATCCAATAATACCCTACAAAGTTTTTATTTGATACATTTGTATTGATATTGTTTAAAACTTTAGTATTATGTAAGAAAATACCATGTTAATTTGAATGATTTGTTTGAGCAACCCCTTGTGTATTCACTATTAGTGTACTTTGAAGAAGTGGTGATGATTTTGGAAATTGTTGAATCATATTATGTATGAAGGATTCACTCCCTTGTGAGTGATTTCTTGAAGTTATTTGGGCCAAAGTTTGATCATGTGATTGTGTCATTTGTTCAAAATATTGTTCCTTCAATGTGTTAAGATCAAATTTTGATGGAAGCTTGGAACCCATTTGTGAAAGTTTGAGAATGTAATGTGTGGGAAATTGTTTCATCATTACTTTCATTGCATGAAGTATTTATCTTGATTTTTTTGTAATTCTAATATATCTTCGGGAGTGACTTCACATGGATTTTGTTCTTATTCAATATAAATTATTTCCACTTGAGGTTTTGTTGTAGTTGTAAGTTGTGTTGCAGTGGTAGGAAGGTCAATTTTTTGACGCATTCCATATGGTTGATCAGTAACATTTGAATTAGGATCACTTGATTCAATAATATTAGACTCCATAGATTTTTTGTATTGGGATCTAGTTGTGACCATGCAAGGTGTATCAATCCTAGGAAATATTTTGATTTTGATGATTATGAACTTACTACGTTGGGAGTAGACTCATGACTCCAAAGTGAGTTTGTCAAAAATGATTTTGCTAACTCAACCTAACACCTTGAAAAAATATTATCTCTAAGTATAAGGATAAATTAGTTGATATGATAAAGGAATTCAAAACTAAGTGATTTATATCCAAATGTTAAGTTTTTTTTGATATGAAATGTTGTGATGTTTGATTTTGAATGAATATGATATATTTGTTCCAAATGGAAACCTAACATTTGTTTTTGAAAATTTTCAAGTGACTTTGATAAAGAACCTTGTTTGATGAATGACAATGATTTGGTCCAATGATAGTTCCCAATTTTTTTTTATAAAAATAAAATTGAGCATGAATTTCCTTGTTTTTTTGTTTGAAGCAAGTAAAACAAGTGGTTTTAAATGTTTCTTTTAGGTTCAATTTTTAAAATATGATTTAATATTTTATTATTTTTACCACATAAAGATCTTGATTATGAGTTTTATAGAACTAAGATCTCTACAAAAACATATTGTGAAAAGACCAAAATGCTAATTTGTAGTTACCTATGTTTACTTTGACACAATATGTAAATATGTAGACAATGATACTAGGATGCACACAAAGATACTATTTTGATAAAAGAAAATATAATTAGATCCATGCAAAGTTACAATATCTTTCAAGTGCATAACAATGTGTTTACAGGGTTTAAAATCTTATCATAACTATGTTTAATGTTTGTTTGAGTGTTTTTATGATTTTGCAAATAATGTGTTCAATTGAGTCAATTGGTAATGGGAGATATTTCGTAAGATTTCTTCCATAAAGCTCACTAGAAATAGATCGATAGAACAAAAAAAAAGTACTACCCATAGAATGAGTAACTAGAGTATGCACACATACACAATACACATCTTACCTTGGAAGGGAAATTTCCTTGCAAGGTGTTTTTCAGGTCTCAACTATGCTTAGCACATGGAAAATAACTTTATGGAATGATGCTATTCCATTACACCTCCTTAAGAAGAAGTTTGATGGTCTTAAGCCTCTAAAACAAATAGGTTTTTAGTGAGTAAAACTAGGTGAACATTGTTGATCTCTTGGACATCACATCGGGAAACCCATGCAAGTCTGGAGTGCTACATGCATGGATCGACTGATAGATTTCAATCTTAGAAAACTTATATAGAACACCCCAAAATGTTGCTTGAGGTCACCTTGAGTTCTCCATCTAGGATGTGTCTCAAGGTAGGCCTCCTACTCAAAATAAAAATAAAGGTGTTACTATCTCTCTTCACCAAAGATCACAGTAGGCGCGAGGGGAGAGGATATGTAGTAACAACCTTATAGGGTTGCAATGAACATATAGTGTAAACTAGAAGTGTTTCTCTTCATCCAAGATCACATGAAGCATAAGGGGAGAGTATACACACTTGCTAGTCTACCAAAAATGGAAGACAAAGAACACACTCTTGTTCTTTTTAAACACACACCAAAGATAAATGTGCTAAATTTTTAAAGAACCAAATTGAAGTGTGCAATTTGTATGTTATTTTTAAGCCCAAATGAAGATGAAGTTTGATTGTTCCATTTTATGCACCGAATTGAAAAATGTAAGTTTTCCAATTTTAAACACCAAAGTAAATGTGAGATGCATAAAATGAAACTAGCTCTAAATTTGTTTTCAAATGAGTGTTAATAAACACTTTTCAAATTCATCATGTTGTAAAGGTCCATATTCATTAGATAAAACCAAAAAATAAATAGTAGTTAGGGTTAATCCTTAGAAAATATGTAATTAAATCAAATAACTAAAGCAGACAAAGGCATGGGACTGCATCAAACGAATATGTGACTTTTTAGAAAAACACATGGCACTACCAAATGATAAAGTTGCAAATATTTAACCAAGGAGCAACCCTTTAACAAAAGCGCACTCACATAGAGGAGAAAACATCTAACTATCATTAGGTCTCACACAACCAAAATTACAAGGCATATTGGTTTAGATATGTGTAGAGGTCTCATAACTCCCTAAGATGAATTGAGACAACATAATAATCTATGACTATTTACTACACATGTTTTTCATTGGCCAATCACCTATTTAAGTCCTATGTCACAATGCATAAACCAAAACTTATGGGTAAGTGCAAGAAGTTGAGTCCACGAACGTGAAATTTTTTGCCTTAGCCAAAAAAATGAAATCGCCATTGCAAAAATGGGATCTTGTTTTTAATAAACGAGATCCCGTTTAGGTTCAGGATCCCGAGCCTAAAATCAAAAAATAGGATTCCGTATTTTAAAATACGGGATCAAATTTCCATTTTTGGTAACTTTTCAAAATGGGATCTCATTTTGTAAAGCGGGAGCTCGTTTTGTAAAGTGGGACCCCGTTTTGTAAAAGCATAAAAAATGATTTTTTAATAAATTTTTGAAATTTGAAATTGGTTTTGTTTTGTGGTTAGGTTTTTGCCTCAGATTTTGGTTCAGGAAAAACATTGGGAGTCTGAACCTAGGCCTTCAACCTAGCTTGACCTACAAGTTGAAGGTTCTAACAATGTTAGAGAAAAATATCGAGTTTGGACATATGGCTGATGACTTTTTTTGTATAATTTTTTGACGAAATTAAAACCCATTTTAGATGAGACAATGTAGATTCCAAATATGTAATTTTTTTTACAATTGGATTATTTTTTCTATTTTTCAATTAATTTTTGATGAAATTGGTCCATAAACTTTAAATATGAGAGTTTTTACTATTTTAATAACTTTTGATCAACATAAAGTTTTGACGAACGGATTGCACAAGGGTAAACTTCAAACAATTATTTTCAATTTAAAGAAAAAATATCAAAAAATGAAAAATTTAGGTCATCTTATGTGTGTCGTACATGAGGATTTTTCTAAACGACAAATATGAGTAATAACAAAAAAAAACATTCAATAAAAAATTACAAAAAAATATCCAAGACAAGCTTCAGTGAGTCACAAATCTTTTCCCAAAAGGATTTAGAAAAATATGATAATTTAAGTCAAAATATGGATGTTGTACATGTTCATGGTATGGTAAAAAAAATGACTTTTAAATAGTGGTTTTTACAAAAGCCTATTGAAACTCAATTTGTACAATCTGGGTATTGAAATAAATTACATATTTAGAAACTAGACTCCGAGTACTACATTTTATGAATAGTGACTTGTTCAAAGATTTCATATCTAAGTGTTTCAAATTTTAAGGTCAAATGTGTCAAACTCTGAAAATCAGGGAAAACACTTCCACTTTTTGGCCAAAAAGTGGACTCAACTTGTTGCCAACACCCTTATCTCAAAATTTTATCATTTAAGTAATATGCTAGATCAATATATCAACATGTTTTCATGCATAGGAATCAAGGAATGTGCAACATCAAAAAACATGATAATCAAAAGTATCATCTACATCCCATAAAATTATAATTGTGTCATAACTCAATACATTAATCATAGGTAGTCTCCAAACCAATATATAAGTGATTCTCTAATCAAGCTCATACAAAACTCAAGATGACATCATAATAGCCAAACCTAGCTTTAAACCATAACATCAATGCGTGGATATAATTATGAATACATGAAAATACACAACATGGGTTAGCATATACATAATCATAGATATTCCATATCTTAATCTAAATGTAGACATCCACATATCTATCATTTATCTATCAAACAAGTCTTGGAAACATGCTATAGCACAAGAAAAATAGTAAATCAAATACATGGAAAGAGTCAAACATGGGTGGGAATTATATATTGCACATGAAAAATTGCATGACCTTCAGCCACATCTTGACAACTTTGAGTGTTCCAAAACATATCATTCACCTTTTATGTTATAGCATACCTGATACACTTTATTATTTATTATACATGTTGGTATCAATTTCACATTTAATTTTACATGAGACATTTTCATGATAACATCATAAACCAATATTTTGTCATGTTGACAATATTTTGATGGTACTTACATGATCACATTTTCTAGACATTACTACTTATCTTACTCTTATCTAATGAAATTTACCATATAACCATTTTATCTTCATCTATATGTAATACATTCAAGATCGCATTCTAAAATAATATTTTATATAATTTTTAAATTGATATATTTGTATGATCACATTTCCAATATAAAAATAGCATTTGACATATAACCATACTTATCCATTACACACATTTTATAGTTTGGGTTTAATTTTGGGGAGATGCAAATTCATGCATATGTTAGCTATTAGTTGGGTGCTTTTTCTTAGAAGATAGAGCTAATTGAATGTATTTTCTATAGCTATTAATTTTAGACTAGGTTTTGTGTACAATCCCTCATTTTCTTTGTAATTTTTTTTTTGAATATTGTAAAGGGGTTGCCTCTTTTGATACTAAATTTTGGTATCAAGACAGTGTTTATTTTATTTCATAGTATTTTGAGAAAGAAATTTAGGAAGGAAGCAATCAAGATCTTGCTGAAGAATAATATTTTTTTCATTCATTTGTTTCTTGTCGCCAAATGGTGGAGTATTCTATATTCTTCTTTATGTGTTGAAATTTGTATTAATTTTAAAGACATGAATTCTGAAATTTTGTTATTCTCTAAGGATCAATCAGGGTAATCATTAAATTTTTGTGTGTAATACAATGATTTAAGGATATCTAACTTAGTTAATTCTAAGTTATTTAGAAGATTTAACATCTACTTTTCCTAAACATGAATGCATGTTGGGGCAGGTGCATGGAAATGGGTAGCAATTTTGTGGACAAATTACTTTTTCATCCCAAAATAGAGAAAACGCAAACGTGTTATAGTAAAATGTGCTCGCATTATGGCTTGGTAATGATCGAGCCTAGGCTTGTTCATTACCAAGCCTAATGTGGGTGTGTTAAAATGTGAGCATGTTATAACATGCTTGCGTTATGGTTTAAATTTCAAAAAATGCGCGCATTTTGAGTTCAAAAACTATGCATTTTTAGAAATCAAAAAAACATTTCCAAAACGCGGGCATGTTAAAACGCGCTCGCATTTTGGTCTACATTGAAAAAAATTCTTCTCTTTTTCTTGTCTCTTTCTTCTTGTTATCTTTTAGGGAAACTATATACATGAAATAAACATTTAAGTATAAGTTGACATTTACATATGGATGTTTACTTTCTTATACTTTAAGTTATATTTCATGTATATAGGAAGGATGTTTGAGAGTGGTTTTAGATATTTAGGAGTTACAATGCAAATTGTAGTTTTTGGAAGATCTAAAAAATTTCAGACTGAGTTAAATTTCAGTAATTAGCATATCAAATTTCAATAATCAACATGTCAAATTTTAGTAGTCAACAAGTTATATCATCTTTCTCTCTTTGTCTCACACATTTTTTATCCCTTATGCTTTAGACTTCTCTCACAGACTCTCCCCTTCCCTCTATACTTCTATTTATCTAGCCTCTCTCTCCCCCTCCATCCCTCCCTCCTTTCCTCCTTCCCTCTTTTCCTCTAATTTTCTCTATCTCCCCCTCTCTCTCTTCCTTCCTCCCACCCACCTTCCCTCTCTACTTTAATCTATCTAACCTATCTCTCACTACCTCTCTCTCTCCCTCCCTCCTCTCTCTCTTCCTTCATCCCAACCACCTTCCCTCTCTGCCTATCTCTCACCATCCCTCCTCTCTCTCTCAATCTCTCTACCTTCCTCCTTCCCTCATCTCTCTCTCATTCTCTTTATCACACTTCTCTCCCTCTACCCCCCTCCTACCCTCTCTACTTCTATCTCTCTCCCTCCCTCCTCCCCCCTCTCTATCTCTCCTTCCCTATATACTTCTCTCTACTTCTCTCCATCTCTACTTCTCTCTCCCTCATTCCCTATCCCTCTCCCTCTCCCTCTCTCCCTTTCTCTTAATCTCCCAACCTTCCTCCTTCCCTTTGTGTTTCTCTCTCTCACACACTCTCTCCCTCCCCCATCTCTCTCTTTGGTTTAGGCTTTATGGTTTAGTATTTAGGGTTTAGTATTTAAGGTTTAGGATTTATGGTTTATGGTTTAGGGTTTAGGGTTTAGTATTTAAGGGTTTAGGATTTATGGTTTATGGTTTAGGATTTAGTTCCAACCCCCTCTCTCTCCCCCTCTCTCTTAGGTGTATCCCTCCTTCTATCCCTCCCACCCCTCTCTCTCTCTCTTAGGTATATCTCTCTCCCTTTATCTCTCTCTCTCTTAGGTCTCTCCCTCTCTCAGGTCTCTCCCACCCTAACAAGAGAACACATACTCTCTCTCTCTCTCACATCTCTCCCTCCCACCCCCTTACCCTCTTCTCAAGTATCTCCCTCCCACCCTAACTAGAGAACACACACACTCTCTAAGTCTCTCTATAAGGTCTCTCCCTCACCCACCCTCTCTCTCTCTCTCCCTCTACCACTCCCTCTACCACTCTCTCTCCCAGTTCTCTCCCTCCCACTGCCTCTCCCTCTCTCAAGTATCTCCCTCCCACCCTAACTAGATAATCTATCCCTCTTCCTCTTATCCCCTATATATCAAGTCTCTCTTTTCCACCCCATCTCCCTCTCTTATTCCATCTCCTTCTCTCAAGTCTCTCCCTCCCACTCTAACTAGAGAACTCTCTCTCAAATATCTCCCTCCCACCCTAACTAAAGAACTCTCTCTCAAGTCTCTCTCTCTCTCCCTTTCTTAAGTCTCTCCCTCCTATATCCCTCTTTGCCTCTCCCTCTCTCTCCCTCTCTCCCTCTCTCTTTGTTCTATCCCTCCCACCCCCTCCCAACCCCTCCCTCTCTCTCAAGTCTCTCCCTCCTACCCCACCTCTCTCTCAAGTCTCTCCCTCCCACCCCCTCCCCCTCTCTCAAGTCTCTCCCCATGCTAACTAGAGAACACACAAACACACACACACTCTCTCTCTATCTCTATCTCTTTTATTTCTCCCTCACACCCCCTCAGTCTCTCCCCATCTTTATCTATCTTTATCTATCTCTCTCTCTATCTATCTTCCAATCCCTATTTGTTCCTCTCTCTTCCTCCCACCCTGTCTCCATATCTCAGGTCTCTCCCTCCCACCCTAACTAGAGACCTCTCTCTCTCCCCTATCTCTTAGGTCTCTCTCTCCCACCCCCTCTCCCTCTCCCAAGTATCTCCCTCCCACCCTAACTAGAGAACTCCATCTCTCTCTCTCTCTTTGGTCTCCCTCTCCCACCCCCCTCTTCCTCTCTTAAGTATCTCACTCCCAACCTAACTACATAACAATCTCTCTCCACCCTCTCTCTCCATCTCTACCTCTCTTTCAACTCTATCCCTCCCACCCCCTCACCCTCTCTCAAGTCTCTCCCTCCAGGGATAACTTTAGTGGCAAATTATCGCCAATTGGCGAATTCTAGGAATCTGGCTATTTGAATTTGGTGAATCTACCGTATCTGCAGGGTGTTCAAATCGCTAGGAAATCACGGACTATTGGTCCAATGCTGTCCATTCGCCACCAGTTTTTTTTTACAAGGCATGTTTAGGCAATAAATTTACCATAACAGACTACGCATTTCCAATGCACTAATCAATATTTTCACCTAGAATCCCGGGGAGCATGTCAAAGTCACCAACATATTCACCAATACTGTTAAAACAACATTAAATGAAGACCCGTTTCGCCAATTAAAATTTACAAATAGTTGCTTGTGAAGACCCATTTCGCCAATTAATATTTATAAATAGTTTCTTATGAGGACCTATTTCGCCTTGAAAATTTCAAGGTATCATTGTATAAGCAAGCGGGATTCACCAAATTTTTAACATACCATTTCAAAATCCTATGAAATTTGCCAAATATGGATTGATATAAATACAATTGAAACTATTATTTGTTCTTACACATTTTGTTCGGTTCTAAGGTTCTACTTCTCGATTCACAAGTCAGCAAAACCCGAAAACGTAGAGTCAAAGGTGAGTGATCATTTCTTGAATCTTCATATTGTTATTAGTTATTACACTATTAGTTATAATAATAATATTTATTTATCTATTTTCCATTCTTGCTTCAGTCTTAAACATAATTTTGAGTAGGGAATGGGATCTATATTCTCTGTCGGTCTGTCCTTAAACAAGAAGACTGATTTTTCCAGCTTTTATTCGAAGTGAGATCAATATGTCGAGCAGAAAGGGTAAGACTCCTGAGAAGGAGGGTAATAAAGAGTTTGGGAGGCCATCAAAATGACCAAAATGGGGAGGTACCATATAGTCTTACTTTGGAATTGGAAAAGCTTCTAATCCATCAAATCAAGGTGGAGCTACACCATCAACTCTTCCACCAAATATTATTGAAGATGGAGATACATCATCAACTCTTCCACCATAGGAAGGTCAAGGTGAGATTGTCATTGTGTTAAATCAAAATGTATCAAATGAGGATGGAAATACCACAGAAGATGTTCCAAGGGATACCTTGGATAGACAAAATGAGATAATCAACTTGAATGAGGATGATGTTGGTAGCAAGAAAAGAAAAGGCAAAGAAAAATTGGGGCGCGAGTGGGAAATGACAAGGAATTTTCAAATTGGTTGGTTGTCGAAGTACCCATTCCTTGAACCAATGGGGGTATAAAAAAAAAATGATATTGAAAGGGAAACAAAGGTTAGATGTAAGATTTGTAGCTGGAAATGTGGAAGAGACAAAATGATGTAGGTAAAGCTTGACACTATAGAAAAGAATATCGGCAAAGTTTACGAAAAACAAATCATAGATGGAAAGGAAAAATCAGTCGTATGATGGAAATCAAAGGAATAATGTCTTCATGTTAAGTATGTCATAGATTATGGAGAGCATAACCATAGAATGTCGAAGATTAAAAAATGTGAAGGTACACTTGAGGCTCAGTTTGGAAAAGCCATGGCAGCAACAAATTTGTCAAAAACTGTTTAGATGAGTGTTGTTTTTCATATATTGTCCAGGGGTCATCCTATGAAAGACTACCTAGAACATTTTGATTTATTATCTTATTTGAGTGTTACCCACTTTCCCTTCTCACATTGGTCAGTAAACGCTGGATGGGAATTGGTGAACTGTCTTGCTACAGTGGAAAAGAAAGATTTAAAGGAGAAATTAAAAGAGTCAAATTTCATTGCATTATCTTTAGATGAAGTTACTACGGTAGACAATACTTCTTGGGTTTGTATGCATTTGTATACTATAGAACAACATGTTCGCCAAGCTCATCTTCTTTGTTTTTGTAAAATGAAGGACAACTCAACATTGCAAAATCTATTTGAACTAGTCAAGAAATCTTTGAATGAAATTGCAGGTTTGGATGAGTTGACAATTGCCAAAAAGTTGGTGTGTGTAGGAGCTGATGGAGCTGTAGTGATGCAAGGTCAAAGGAGCGGTCTTTGCATAAAGTTACAAACTACTTGTGCACCATACATGCTTGGAATTCATTGCATGACCCACATAATGAATTTAGCATTTAAAATTGTAAGCAAGTTTCCAACAGTATCAAAAGTTAAAAATTTGTTCGCAAGATCCACGCATACTTCTGCCGAAGTAACAAACTTTTCCTTGATTTTCAACATTTTGCTGAGGGAATAACACCTGGAAACAAGCTTCTCAAGGATGTCAATACAAGATGGATCTCCCTGTATGGACCAGCTCAACGAGTTCTTTCAGAATATCAATCCTTGATTGGGTTGATGTACGAGCATCGCAGCACAATAGACAAAGCTCCTGAAATCTTACATAAGTTAAGCGATATAGAGACACTCTTGACTTTATCTAGTCTTCTCCCCATCTTGGATGAGATGAATAATCTTGTGCAGAAAGCCCAAGATAGAACTATGTATATATTTGAATATGCCAATCTACGTAAACTTACATGTTTGGCCCTCGATCATCTATATCTAGATCTAAGACAAGAAGGTGCAAATTATTTGATGTGGCAAAATATTACTGATTTGAATAATCCTGATAATTATTTATAGTTGAATGTAAGTGGGAACTTATGTATTTGTGTACGTGGATATGAGATACCAATGTACCATTTTAAGACAGCCAGGCGCTCTAGAAAAGAAGTACCTATTAACGAGGAAGATTTTAACGACATTGTTAAATCTGTTAGTGATAATTTGAAGGAAATTGCAAAATCTATTTCCTCAGAGATTGGTGAAAGATTCCCTCGACATGAAATACTTGAAGCCATGGGTATTGTGTATCCTCAATTTTGGGTAAACCGAGACAACCTAAAATATTTTCATGATCAAGTAAAAATTGTGATCGAATAGTTTTCGAAAAAGGTAACATACAATGAGCAGGCAATAGAAGGAATTTTAAATGAAAATATGCTTAGAAAGCAATGTCAGAGTTTTGCAATAGCTATGAGGGACCAGTCTGATTCCATGGGCAAGGAGAAGGCCTTTGAACCGGGATCAATAAAAAAGGTTTGGAAAAGCTTAGGTCAGAGTGAAATATTGTGTGGTTCGGTGTCAGAATATTTCAAACTTTCTAATTTACGTCAAACAATGATATTGGGGTTGGTGGAGGATGAGAGAGTTTTCAGTACATTGGGGTTTTTGAAATCAAAGTTAAGAAACAAACTGGAAAAGAATTTGGAAAATTTCTTGAGGATGAAAGGAACTATGTATAATGTCAAAAAACTTCCTTTTGAAAGGGAACTCACAATCTGGAGGTCCACATGTGAAAGAAGAGGGGCTGGGTTGTGCAACACAGGCTCTCCAATTCTAAGAGCCATTGGTACTGGTGGTGGTACTAGTGGTAGTGGCAGTGGGCCTGGGATTGATGAAAAGTTTCTCAACGGATAGGGTTTGGTGCTGCTCATTGTTGTGAATGATCATGATCGCCGATGGAGGGAATCAACAGTTGCCCGCCATCATGTGATCTTAAAGTGAAGGATGTTTAGTGATTGCAATATCATGGGCGGACACCATGTGTATTCCTTTGGCATTGTGTATTATGGTGGGCCCTCGATAATGACATGGAGATATTGTTAGGCTGTTAGCCTTTTGAAGATGGTTGTCTAATCATTGATGATCTAACAAGAGGAAGAGATTGACGGCGAGGATTTAAATTTGCATCAAATATGATTGAAGCCATTGGCGTGGTATGCAAGTGAGCTTTAATGGTGGATGAGACGTCTGCTGGCCATTTTTCATCGACTTTAAGTAGTTAATTCCATTCTATCTTAACCACAAAGGCATTCAAATGTTTTTGAAGTGGTCCAGAGCCAGAGATTGAGTTTTTCAAGCAATTACAGTGAGATTTGGTTTTCTGCAAGGTGCGAAATCCCATGAGTTACCTTCTATGCCACGGTTTCTATTTGAATGTGTTTTTTTGTGGAGGGTTGTATTGTGTTGGTCAGGGGTCTTGTTGATTAAGTCTGTAAGGTTACTGGTTCTTTTGAATTGTGGGAAATTGCAAAGTTTTGGTGTAATTTCATTTTGGGTAGCCCTAGTTTGTTCAAGAATTTGATTTTAGGTGAAGTCCTGGTTGTTCGAAATGGCGCCATCAAAGCAACATTCTGGCCATATTGATTATTTGCAAAGGAATTTATATGATGATTTCCTAGATCAATTCTTGCTATCAACGAACGACAAGAAGAGGGGTTTGGTTTTAATGAATGGGAAAGCCTTCGGCGAGGGACTAAGGTGTAAAACCTATAATATTGTAGATGCTAGGGTCCAAATGATGGGCCTAGAAATTTTTAGAAGATGGTATGGGCAGTGAAATGTGCCTCATCCTTTCTATAATGGCTGGAAGTACGATATGGGGAAACTAGTTATACCAAATGTATTTCCTGATATTGACCTACTCAGAGCAATGGCAGCATGATATGATCCTGTTACAAGGATTATCAAGGATGATGATGGTGGGGTTCTATTGAATATAAATGCAGATGAGATTCAGCAAGTTTTCAATTTGAGTGAATATAGCCCATTCTTAGTCCAAGTAGATTTTGAGGAAATGAAGTAGGAAAATGCCAGGTCAAAGCCTCTTTTCAGATCAAAATTGCTTCCTCCTCATTTAGCCAAGGAAGGCAGTTCAACGATTCACATCAGCCCAACTGATCAGGAGCCTTTCAGGTTGAGCTATTTTGTTGATCACTTCTTGGCAACATTTTATTCACTTTGCCAGATTTTAGGTTTCAGCCCTAATACCGTGATGCCCATTACTTATATGTTTATGGGGGTTCAGATTCAACATCCCAATTTTTCTATAGTGTACAACTATGCATCTTTTCTTGTTGAAAAGATACATGAGGGTAAATTGAAGTTGCATATGGGGAACACTAGTACTCCTTTCTTTTGGTACTCCCTATTAATTCATATGTTCCTATACAAGAATGCCAACTTCTTCTCAAATAAAATGGTGTTGAGGCAAGAAGTGAATGGAGAAAGATTACCAATATAGGTTTGGAGTGCAAATTTGTCTTGCAACAGGGGAGGTGCTAGCTTTGTGCAGTTTGATAACTATTTTGCTTCCAGACTTAGAGCTATATTGGTGGAAAATGTTCCAAGGGTCCCTGAGGATTGGCATGATTTCCTCTTACCCAAAGTGAGGAAGCTTAATTTGAAGGTGTGCCACAATTGGGGTGACATCATCGTATACCCCGTAAGCACTATCCTAAGGGTTTATGGTTTCCAGGGAGCTCCTCACATTCTCCCATATAATGTACCATCAAGGATGGGATTTGTCAAGGTCATGTGGCAGCTAGGTTGCATTCATGAGGATAATTTGACAAAGAAAGGAAAAGGGACTTTGTTCCCTAATTATACTATTGTTTATGATTATGTCTTTTCCAAGGGAGGATGGGTCCACTTTGGAAGATTTTTTGATGATTATCATTTGAAGAGTGGATCTAAGAGGCACCATGACCCCAAGGGATTCTTTGCCCTATTCAGGAAATGAATTAAAGGTGGCAAGTTTGCACATGTTTTCAATTTTCCTGAGGATCTAATCAGAAATGAGTTTGATTTGATTAGGTAGGAATTGAATAAAGAGAAATGGATTGCCCATGAGAAACTGCTGGGTATGGTGCATAAAATGGATCCAAAATTTGATCCACTGATGGAGTTCACTCCATTTCACAAAAGAATAGATTTCTTAATGAATAACTTCAAAGATATCATGAGCACCTTGAAAACCAAGAAAGTCAATTTGGAATTGGACCTGGGAATTTAGAGACCGAAGGTGAGGTCTGAAGAAACAAGGCCAACTTATCAGCCACCAGAGGAAATGCCTCTATACAAGAGGAAGAGAGATGATAGCAGTGATGAGGAGGCAGGAGATAAAAGGGGAAAATAAATAATGTAAGCATCATCACAACCAGGTCAAGGGATCAAGAAACCTGGAGGGATAAGGATTGTGGACCTAGATTCACCAACGAGAAATGATCCTATAGAGTTAATATTAGAGCCAAGCCTAAAGAGGCAAAGGTTTGAGGAAACACGAGAGGCTCTGATGGATGAAATAATTATAACTAATTAGGACATGCAGGTTGGTATCCCTTCTCCTCCTAGATCAACACAATTGGTGTTAACTGATATGGATATAAAGGGGCAGTGTGTACAAGATGCCAAGATGGAGGCCTGCAAGGCATTCCTGGTTGATGATGCCTTCATGAAGACTCCTGTATTCTTGCAGTTAATTTGGAGAATGAAATTAGAGGAATATCAAGATAAATGCAAGAGAAGGAGAGAGTCAACACATGATAGGTCTGAACAGGAGAATGATGATGAAGTTAAGGCCGAATTAATGGAGGAATTCAAGAGCATTACTCCTGAGGAAGGAAGGAGACTTGTGACTCAAGCTGGTGTCTTACTTCTATCTGAATGGGACATAGCTGATGTTGTAGCATTCAATGCTATCCTACAGTCCAAGCATCCTATGCAAAACAATGAGGAAGAGGTTAAGGCAACTCTACAAGACTTTGCTTTTATTGAGGAATATGAAACTCTGTCCATATGGGCATTGGCACCCCAAGGTAGAAAACCAAATGTGGCTGATATTGGCCCAAGTCTAAGGGGAGGGCTCATCATCAAGAGAGCTTCTGAAACCTCAACAACAGAAGCCACAAGCTTGACATTGAATGTGGCCAAATTGGCCCAAAAGACAGGTGAAAGGGAGGAAGCTGAAAAGAAGAGTCTGATGGAGAAATACAACGTAATAATTGGGGAATATAGTAGAATACAAGAGAGGAATGTTGAGTTGCAGTCTGAAGTAGATAGACTGAAATATGGGCAGGTAGGAGAATCCTCTAGTGTCCCTGGTATCAGAGCACTACCCACTATTTCAGGGTCAGTTCCCCTTAATATCTCAATCTTTTCTACTCTTGGGTCCCCCATTTGGACACCTACTCTTATCCCTACACTAGAGCCAATTGAAGAGGAATTTGAGTATTCTGTGGATCCTACCAAGAAGCAAATGTTGAATAAAATCACAGAATTGCAGGTTGTCGTAAAGGCAAGTGAGGATGATGCAATTTCTAAACAAAATGAGGTGGTTGACACCGTTTTGAGGCATCTAAATGAGAAGGTTTATTGTAGGTTTCCATATGTACATTCTTTGTATTCTTTGTTCTTGGGTGGAATTAAAAAAATTAATAGAGATCGGAAAGTAGTTCTGCCTTTGGTTGAGAAGTGGATCCCTCGGACCACTGATTTAGATGTTATGTTTAAGGCTTCCAGGTTTGATGCAAACAACAGGCCTCAGTCATTGAAGCCTACTCTAATTTTTTTGAAATCATTGAAGGGATTCTAGGCCCTACTTGATGATTTGAGTAGAAAAATTAGAGAATTGGTAAAGAGTTTTGATGACTGGAATGATACTTTCTGCCAAATAGAATAGATGCACGGGGAAATATTAAGACATTGTAGCAGTGGCAAGATAGGGTAGAAGAGGTTATTGATGCACAAATCAAATTGATTTGTGATGGCCCGGACTATGACTTGCTAGTGAGCAGTATGGATAAAATAATTAATACCAACATATTCTTAGAGTATTTTGAGAGAGAGGCTAACTAGGTTGCAGTGAAGTACACACCTTACGATACTAGGGTGATCGAGGTGGTGAATTTTAACTTGCCAACGAATGAGGAATACTAGATATGGGTGGACAAGTACTTAACCAAAGAGGAGTAAAACAATGTCTATTACCGAAAACTAACAACTCAATGGTTATAGTATAACTGATTATGGTCTATTAATAATTGACCAATGACGTGTAATTCTGGCCGGATGCTTGTTTACTCCTTCATTTTCTATAAGAAGGATATCAAGGCCAGAAATAGGGGTTGGCAAGTCAGATATTTTGAGGTCGATTCTAGGTATAGTTGCAGAACAAATTGTAAGAACTGGTTATTTCAATATTAATACAATTTAAGTTTGGGGTTATTTGGTAATGGGGTTTTAGGTCTATGAAGATTTGATGTTTTGCAGCAGTACTAGCATTTGAGTTATGATTTTATATTTAGAGCTCATGTCTCTCCTTTGTATAAACATATCATAATTTTGAATATTATAATCAAGGATTACGGTGTTCATCTCACTGCTTAGTGCTCTGGTGTGTATGTTTTCCATTTTGGCTTTAATTCAAGGAATTAATTAAAATGCTTGGATGGAATCATGGATGGATATGTTTGTAAAGGGATTTAGTAAAGGGATTTAGTAAGAAGTATTGGGTTAGGATATGGATTGACACTATTGTAATGCAATATTTCCAGGGATCTTATATGCTATGTATTTGAAAACTTGAATATGTTGTTAAATTTTAAATGTTTGTGAATTTGACTCCCCAATGGTATATGGCACTGGTTTAAATTGTACGAGTTTGTGAAGTCATGTGTTTGTATTTATTTACTTAAAGCTTGCTGCCAAATTACAAATAAAATGACTATCATAAGTTACAAAATAATGTTGTAATCATCCCATGCCCTTGATTGGAATTGGCAATTCCATAGGTAGATTAGGAGACAAAATTTGTTTACATTAGAAAACACCAACAAAACCCACCCAAAAAAGGTAACATCTGAATAGATTTTCACCCAAGGTATTACATACGACATTAGGATTTTCATGAAAACCAAAATAAAAACCCCAACCTTAGGTTCTTTCCCAAACAATATGACACATTGACAGACTAGGACAAGGTGAAGACAAAGAGGAATTCAGAGAGCAAAATTAGAAGTTCCATCAAGTTCATTAGTAATTCAAATGATAAAATAAATAATACATATAATTGAACATCATCACATTACTGAATTCTGAATTTGAGCTTTTTAATTTAATTTCACATGGAGTACATATTGCCAATGCCCAAAGACAAATCTGCACAGAGCTGAGTCGGAACTTGGAAACTCATATTATCAATGGTTGAAAATAAAAAATCAAGTCACTGTATCACCTTTTCTAGAAACTTCCACTCTTCAAGAGGTGGAATTTCCATTTAATCTAACTGATGTTGTTTGACTTGAAGTTTTGTTAACATTTCATGATTGTAATTAGAAGTGGAACCTGTCTTGAATTCTTCAGTCAATTTTGCATTCAAGGTTATCAGTGTTCTAATTGAATCCAAATTAAAATAGTTCACATCTGGGTTATGAGGAAACTGGTCCAAATCATTCTTCCTTGCACCTTCCATCTTCTTTTTGAAACCATCCTTTCCAATGAATCACTCATTTGTGTCAAAAGCATCTAGAAAACCAAGCTCTGTGAAGTTCCTTACCTTTTCATCCACCACCTTCATCTTGTTTGCAACCAAATGCAAATAGTCCTTTGTTCCAGACATTCTTGAACACTTTTCAATGATAGATGACAAATTCATTGAGGTTTCAATCTGATTAGTAATCCCTTTTTTATCAGATCATTGCCACTGGCTTTGTAGACTGTTTGTAGAACTTCATTTGAAGATTTCTCTAATTCCAACACCTTTTTGTTGTCAACTAAATATTTGTTGAGCTTCTTATAATTTTGTATGATAGCATCAATCAATTGAAACATGTCACACAAATGATCAAACCTCTGCATTATTTCATCCTAGATCTTTTTTTTCATATGCCTCACCGTATCTCTACAAAATGTAGATAACTTATTTTAAGAAGACTTAATTTCTTCTTTTGCTTCCGTCAGCTCTTTATCCAATCTTTCAATCACTTCAGGTCACTCACTTCTCTCTCATTTGATTTATCCTCTTTACTTGTTGATGTAGAGGTAGATTTTATTATTCTTTTTCCTAATTCATTACTCTTGTTATCTGCTACTTTGCTGTTTGCTTTCTCACTTGCTAGGTCTGCCTGTAACTTTTCTATTTGGGTCTGCAACCTTTTCTTCTCTCTATCTTGCTTTAGGAATGATGTGTACACCAATTCATTGTTCTTCTTTGATACATTAATTTTGTCAGTATTTTTTAGGTTAGAAAAATCCAATTGAAAATTGGTTACTTGGTATTCAGATCAATCCATCTAATTTGTTGGTTTGTTTTGAACTGTGGGAACAACAATTGTGTACTCCATGATTTATTCATTTGTGTCAAATGTGGGTAATACCATGGTTATTGCAGTCTCTAAAGTTACAACAGACACACTCTCCATCAGTTGCTTCTTTTCTTTTTTATTCAAGTCTGATTTCTTTTTAAACTCTTCAATGAAATCATAACCTGGGGAGGCAGGAACAATGGAATGCTTGAATGACAAAGGAATAGGAGTACTTGCAGTTGCTAATGATGTCGCACCCACACTAACTAGATTTGTTAGAGTTTCTGGAAATAACTCCTTTGTGGTATTGGTGGATCCATTGATAGTGTGACTTGGACCTATCAAAATCCTTTGCCTCTTTTGATTGCCTTGATCACCTGATGTTTCTGTGGTATCTTTTTTTGTTTTCCTCTTAGTATTGTGTGTAATTTTTTGTTGTAGCACATGTTGAACACTACTAGTACTACTACCCATACCATCACCACCAATGGAACTCCTATTTGCACTAAGCTATCCACCAAGGGCATGTCCTAGTTGTGATTGTATCTGACCATGAGGATGAGGACTAGAAGCTCTAACAAATTGATTTTGTCTTGTATCCCTTTGGTCTACTTTTTCACCTCCAAACCCAAGGCCAGATTTATCAACTAGTTTTCTATGCTCAACACTTTTTATTGTCGAAGGGCCTTGTCCTTTGGACCCCAGAGGTCCACCTTCATAACCAATTTTTTGAAGTATGGTTGCTCTTGTAGTATATGTTGAAGCATATTCTTCTTTTGCAGCCTCACTTAAAACAGGTTTGTAATTGGCATGGATTTGTTCTTCTTCTTCCATATCAATATCATCATCAGATTCATCACGTTCATCAAGATGCTCTATATTCCACAATTTGCTAAACTCTTCATCTTCTTCATTATCATCATACTCTATAAGAGCTCTTTCTTCTCCTAGGTCCTTCCTCATAGACCAAAAGGCAGTAATTTTTTATCGTGACCATTTTTTATCTATAACATCCTTCTCTAGAGAACTTGGAATTTTTACTCTACTAGATGGTTTATCACTTTTTTCATAAAAAAATTTGTATGTCCTATTTGTCTTTTGGTGCAATGCCATAATATCGCCTAACAATTGTTCAAAAGGAATGCCATTCTCAGCAACACTTTTGTCCATTGCTATTTTGACCTCATCCCAAGAATCCTTGTTTCTCAAGTTTTCAAGCAAGGGTTTACTTTGATGTTGAATTCTATTTGCAGCATTCCTATTGGCCATAATAATTGATTTAATGATGTCACATGGATCATACTGCCAGTGACAGATAGCATCAAATGCAAAAAATATCAAAAGATTATGTGCCACAGTAAATGCTTTTCTCTCGAATGTGAACCCTCCACATGAAAAAGGTAAAGAAGGAAATAAGGTCTTCTTTTGATGACTGAGAAAGTGTAGTTCATCAGCACTCTACACCTGCCTTACATATTCCAATGCAAAAACCCTTTCTGTCACATGTATTGGAAGTTTGTATGGTTGTACTCCCGATCCATAAAATCTTAGCACAGTATATTCTTCCATTAAGTACCAATCAACCAATTGTATTTTTTTTCCTAGTTGTATGCAATTTCTACATGACATAGGCAATCTAGGCATTGGATTATTTGTAATTACTTGATGCAATGGAGCCAAAAAGTAGTCTAAAAAATGACTAGATAGTTCCTTCGAGAATCATGCATCTTTATCTCTATGGTCCATTCGTATACTAGAGCCATTTTATTTTCCTCTGCATTACTGTAGGGCTGAATCTGAAGCTTGTTGGTCTGAAACATTCCTCTCAATTTGAATAGAAAAAGATAGCACAAGTAGGTTATGAACCTAAATGTTTTCGTGGAACCTGCTTTAATCATTAAAAGTTGTTTATGTATGGATTATACAATGTGCTGAGTATAATTATATTTGACATGTTCATCAACATAATGGATATGATATACCATTTCAAGGAGGCTTGCACCCACTTCCAAATTGCTATCCAGACTGAGTCAAAATGCTAGCATGGAAATAGTATCCTGAACCCATGGTTTAAAAAAATCCAAATTATAAGGAGGCTTATGATAACCTTTCAATTTGTTTCTATCCTTAACTATATTATTTAAGAAATGATTTTTCAGCCTTTCTTCCACTGCTTCATAATCACTAGCAAGCTTTTCTAGGTCAATGTGGTGGTTCCCAAATTCCTCGATTGTAAACCCCAACACTTTTCCAAGTTTTTTTACATTAATGGATAACAATTCTTCTTAGTTATCTTTATTAACAATTTCTCTTTTCTTATCATCATAATTTTTGGCACAGACCATGATAAATTTTGGGCAAGGGAAAACTTCATGTAACATCATGTGCCTTAATCTAGTTACCCACGGTGCACTGACACTATTAAATTTTGTTTGATTTGCAACCTTATTCTGAGATGAAAATCTAAGTTCTGAGGTATGCCTACCATAGATTTCAGGATCATAAATATCATGGTACCCATCGGTGAAACCTAGGGTTTTAAGCAATTCTGCATAAAGTATTTTTTTATTGGACATTGCTCTAGTAGTACTGGTGGTAGACATGCTTTTACAAATGTGAAGTTGTGAAATTTGAAATCCCTAATAAGCAATACCTATTAGTCCTCCTTAATTTTAATGAATTTTTGAGTCTCTAAAGTCTAAAACCAAACTTCAAACTTTGAAAAAATAATATTTTAAGAAATGTCAAACGATGAAACGTAGCCATAGGAATTATTTCACTTACCCAGATTTTGAGTCTCGACGCTTGAAAACTAGAATGACATTGTTGGAAGTGGAACTGTGGAATCCAAAATAGGGTGGTGCATTGCAATGGCCAATGAGCAATCTGAAGATTGAAGACTTTAAAAATCACTGTACAATTTCAAAGTGCAAAGTGTTTTAAATGCTTTTTTTCTCGTAATTGGAACTTTAAAGTGAATGACACGTCTTAGGAGTAAGGTCTACAAGACTACAAGTTGAAAATTCTTAACCGTTGATCTTTCTAAATCTAACGGTTATAGGGTGATTCCAAAGGTTTAAGTTGGGAAGCCCATCACTCTGTGCATTTCATTATGGAATGCAACTGCAACCATACATCAAATGTTCATCCAATGGTTGAAACTTGAATAATTTATGATATTAACTTTAAAGTTTAAAAATAAACATTAATCACTTGACAGTTGACACTTAGCAGTACAAAGTGCTTTAAATGCTTTGTTTCTCAAAATTGGAACATTAAAGTGAATGACACATCTTACGTCTACAAGTTGCAAATTCTTCACCAATGATCTTTCTAAATCTAACGGTTATAGGGTGATTCTGGAGGTTTAAGTTGGGAAGCCCATCGCTTTGTGCATGTCATTACAGAATGCAACTACAACCATACATAAAATGTTCATCCAATGGTTGACACTTGAGTAACTTATTATATTAACTTTAAAAATAAACATTAATCACTTGACAGTTGAAAGCAAGCCTAGAATTTGATGGTCTATTAAATATTTGACCGTTTTTCAATTTTAGACCGTCTATTATAGCTATAAAATTTATTAGACCATATAGTTTAACTTGCTATATTTTTATTAAACTGCAAAAAATTATTATATAGTATTTTAATTTATAATATATATCATTTTATAATTTTTATTATAAAAAAAGAATAAAATATAACTTTTTTGAATATTTTTAATATGAATTTAGAAGCTTTTGAATTTTTTATAATATTAATAGCTATCATTTTTTATATTAATATATCATGTGATTTATAATATTATTATAAAAGTATATATTAGTTTAGAATCTTTTCAAAATAAAACATAACTATTTTTAATTTTTAGAATATATTTAACAAGATTTATTTTTAATACGATTTTAGAAACTTTTGTTAATTGTTAATTATAATAGTAGATTTTTATATTTATCACTAATAAATATCATTGTTTTCTTATTTTTCAAGATCTTCCATTTATAAAATATTTTATATAAAAATTCATAAATTAAACAATTTTTTTATAGGCATTTAAATGACCAAACCGTCATAAAATTTTCATATTGATTGTTTTCTATTGTCATAATCTTAAGTTTTAACCGTTGATCTTTCTAAATCTAATGGTTATAGGGTAATTTCGGAGGTTTAAATTGGGAAGGCCATCGCTCTGTTCATTTCATTACGGAATGTAACTACAACCATACATCAAATGTTCATCCAATGGTTGAACTTGAAACTTGAGTAACCATGAATTCTCAAGTGCATCTTGCATAGAGTATATTACTTAATTTCTAAAAAGAAAAAAAACTGATTTGAATATATTAAATTATTAATAGACACTGAAGTTCTGAACTCAGAATACAACTCTTTACGCTTAAACGTAAATGAATAACGAAGATTCAAGGAATCAAGATTCAAGAATAACACAACACAACCATTTATTTTATTGCAACTGAATTTCAATGTCACATTATTACATATCTTTGTACAGATGAGTAGCACTGTAGCTCCTATTTTGTATAAATAACAATTATCAATGTGTCACTTTAGTACTTTACATAGACAAAATTTAATAATTTATTCCAAGTTGTTGCTCGTTACAATGGATTACAAATTGATTGCAATTTCCAAGCTTTGTTTTTGAAAACCTAATACACATCTATCTCTAAAAGTAAATGTGGCTTTGAAAATAAATTCATGATTCCAAACTTCTGTTGGTGGATTTGCCAACCATGCTGGGGAAAGGGGGTTCCAATCACTCCTGGGGAAATGGGAGCCGTGAAGATACAAAATGTACTTATCCCCTTCGAGAACCAGAGTCATACAAAAGATGAAAAACAAATGTCTCTTTGAAAATAAATGCATGGGGTTTTCCTAGCCAACCATGCTGGGGAAATGGGAGTTGTTAGAATACAGGAGGATAAGCAAATCTACTCCCATCTTTTACCTGTAGCCTCTATGCATTGGGATAACACTTATCTCCATTAGAGCTCCTCATCCTGATTCAAAAGCCGTCTGAAAAATTCACGTTAACCAAATCAACTTCTTTCCAATTCCACCCATTCTGAACTTGAAGGAAATTCGTCTTTTACTGATTACTCTGTAACTACATAATTGTAGGTAGGAGAATTTACAATATCCCCAATACTGCATCATCTTCTTGGTGAATCCTTATTAACCCTAGAAAATAAAAACCCTTCTACTAATCACTGAATCACTATCCCTATTTATGGGCCACCAGTGCCACTACCAGCCTGTATAATTAAAATTTCTAATTTGATTGACGTCTTTCTACGTGCCAACTTGAACTCTACCTCAAGCTAACAAGCTATCAAAATCACCCATTCAAAAGATATGAAATCATTAAAAATCTTGTTTCGTTAAAGCTATGAGTTGTCCCAGAAATTGCTTTGGATGTTCATATCACATATGCAATTAATCGCCGCCACTACCACTGCCAACCACACTTTCTTCAAAAAAGAATCAAGATTGAGAATTTCAATGAAATGAAATTTACAACATCGAGATTCGAGGCATTGAAAAGAGTGAATGAGTGATGAGCGATGGGCCTTTATCTCGCCACATGTCTGCATCTAATGATTAATGTGTTATTCCAGAGGTTTCAATTCACAAGTCTAATGCTTCAGAGATTTACTTCCGAACTGCAACTCTTTTTTCTTGTTGGTGTACAGATTTGTCACTTTAACCATAAAAGTAGATGCATAATATTTTAAAACAAATGACACAAAGTCTATTTTTTTGACAATCAATAAAGAAAAGCAATATTTTCTCTTTGAACAAATGAATTAATCTGAACACAAAGTCTCATAGATGAAAAAATAAGCATTCTAAATTTGACCTAACACTAACAGATAAACATTGAACAATTATCATGAAGAAACACAATTCATTCATAATTAAAAGGAAGCATTGATAAAAACATAGATTTAGAAATATATTCTTTTATCTCTCTAATGCCAAAAATGTGGTTTCACAGACCTGTCACCCCACACCCTGTACAATCAAAATTCAAAAAGTGCTCAAAAGCTGAAACTACGCCCCCTTATCATTATGTGTCACAAATTCACAATTCACAAAAGGATTCATGTATTTTGTTAAACTGTCAGAGGTGCTAGGACTTTGTACAGTTCCAACTACATTTCCATAGAAAAATTATTAAATTCAGCGCGTTCTTCTTCTTCTTCTAAAACAAAAATTACCCTGTTGTACTCGGCATAGCTAGTTTTCTCTTTCCACACCACGAAACGTAGATGGGAAATGAAGTCGAGTTGCTCTTCTTCAGGCCAATTCAAATTTGGTTGCATGAAGGCCACAATTTCATCTTTCCATACCCTAATATCGACTGGAAGTACCATTTTGAGGAAACTCTGAGTATGGAGTTCAAAATGCTACCAACTCTCCTTGTATGCAGGCTCACTTAACTTTACTAGTAGGAAGTGACAATCTGCTACTAAATCCATTTCTCCAAACTCCTTAATACCCTATTTAAGATCTATCCTTTCGGAGGATTTCAAAGATTACGTTAAATCTATCTAGTTGGTGTTTGAGAAGACATCCATTAATGGCATCGTACAATTCATTAAATGAGTTGTCACTTCGAAAGTTTTGCATCCAGCCGAGGTCACCCAATCGCTGAGAAACAAAACTTTATAACCATTTGTACGGTAATAAAATCTCAACCATTGATTTCTAGAAATCTAACAGTTCTAGTGGTATTCTGGAGGATTCAAATCACAAGTCTAGTACTTTAGAGATTTACTTCCGGAATGAAACTATAGTCATCCATTGAACAACCCATATGATTTTTATTTCGCCACTAGATTTTATTATTATTTTGAGATTCATTTTAATTCGCCAATGAAAATATATTTTTTGCTTTGAAAAAAGGTTTTAATTGCCAATGGAAAAAAAAATCTGGTTTGAAAAATGGTTTTATTAGCCAATGAATAATATTTTATTCGATTTAAAAAAATTGCAATTCGCCACGATTTTCCATAGACTTCCAGTGATTAAAAAAGATTCGCCAATGGGGATTATTTTTTTCTTGAAAAATGAAAAAAATCGTCATTAAAACTAATGTTTTTCATCGAGAAGTATATAGGATTCGCCAGGATTTTACACTTGCACTGAGGGGGGGGTTTCTTAAAGTTATCCCTATCTCCCTCTGACCCTAAGTAGATAACACACTCTCTCTGTCATGTCTCTCCATCCCACCTCTCCCCCTCTTCTCAAGTCTCCCTCCCACCCTAACTAGAGAAATCTCTCTGTCTACCCTCTATCTCTCTCCTACTCATCCATCTTGCTCTCAGTCCCTCTCTCTCAAGTATCTACCTCCCACTCCCTCTCCCTCTCTCAGGTATCTTTCTCTCACTCACTCCCTCTATCTCTCTCCCCTCTAACTTTAAACTTAAACCCTTAACCCTTAACCCTTAAAACCTCTACTCTTAACCCTCTAGCCTTTATCTTTATTAAGTCTCTCCCTCCTACCCCCTCTCCCTCTGTCAAGTCTCTCTCCCACTCACTCCCCCTCTCTCTCTATCTCTCTCTCTCAAGTATCTACCTCCCACCCCCTCTCCCTCTCTCACTCACTCACTCTATCTCTCTCCCCTCTACCCATAATCCTCTACCCTAAACCCTTAACCCTTAAACCTGAAACCCTCTACTCTTAACCCTCTACCCTCTATCTCTCTTAATTCTCTACCTCATACCCCCTCTCCCTCTCTCAAGTCTCTCACTCACTCACTCCTTCTATCTCTCTCCCCTCTAACCCTAACCCTCAACCCTCTACCCTTAACCCTTAAACCCTCTACCCTATCTTTCCAATTCGGTGAAATTGGGAATGCAGTTTGAGGTATAGGTTTGAGGGTATAGGTTGAAGGATTAAGGGTTGAGGGTCCAATATATATGGTAGAGGGCAGAGGGTTCAAGGTTTAGGGTTTAAGGGTTCAGGGTTTAGGGATTAGGGTAGAAATTTTACTTGAGTTTAAAGGTTTAAGGGTTGAGGGTAGAGGGTAAAGGGTTTAAGGGTTAAGGGTTAATGGTTTAGGGTTGAGTTTTTAAGGGTTTAAGGGTTGAGGGTATAGGGTTAAGGGAGTATGGAAGAGAGGGAGGCATGGATGAATGGAGATTTTGAGGGAGAAGTGAGATAGAGAGAAGTAGAGAAGAGGAGGGATGGATAGAGATAAATGATGGTTGAAGATCAAATCTATAAGGTAGAGGGGAGAGAGATAGAGGGAGTGAGTGAGAGAGAGAAACCTAAGAGAGGGAGAGGGGGTAGGAGGGACAGACTTGAGAGAGAGAGGGAGGGAGTGGGAGAGAGATAGAGGGATTAGGGGTTAAGGGTAGAGGGTAGAGGGTTTAAGGGTTAAGGGTTAAGGGTTTATGGTTAAGGGTAGAGAGGAGAGAGATAGAGGGAGTGACTGAGAGAGAGAGAGACCTAAGAGAGGGAGAGGAGGTAGGAGGGATAGGGTTGAGATAGAGAGTGAGAGAGTGGGAGAGATATAGAGGGAGGGAGGGTAGAGGGTAGGGAGTTTAAGGGTAGAGGGTATAGATTTTAAGGGTTTAGGGTTAAGGGTTAAGGGTTTAAGAGTTAAGGGTATAGGGTAGATGGTTTAGAGTAGAGGGGAGAGAGATAGAGGGAGTGATTGAGTGAGAGACTTGAGAGAGGGAGAGGAGGTAAGAGGGAGAGACTTGAGAGAGAGAGAGAGAGGAAGGGAGTGGGAGGGAGGTAGAGGGAGGCAGGGTTAAGGGTAGAGGGTTTAAATTTTTAGGGTTTAAAGGTTAAGGGTTTAGGGTTTAGGCTTAAGGGTAGAGGGGAGAAAGATATAGGGTAGAGGGTAGAGGGTAGAGTTTTTAAGGGTTTAGGGTTTAAGGGTTAAGGGTATAGTGGAGAGAGATAGAGGGAGAGAGAGAGAGAGGGAGTGAGAAATCTAAGATTCCCTCTCTAGTTCTCTCTATCTCACTTCTCTCTCCTTCCCTCCCTCCCTCTCTAATTTTCTCTATACCCCCCTCTCTCTCCTCCCCTTTATACTTCTCTCTATCTCACCTCTCTTTCTCCCCCTCTCTCTCTCCCTCTCTCTTCCTTTCACCCACCTTTTCTCTCTACTTCTCAATATCTAACCTATCTCTCTATACATCTTTCTCTCTCCCCCTCCTTCCCTCTCAATCTCTCCACGTTCCTCCTTATCTCTCTACTTTTCAGCTCCATCACACATCTCTCCACCTATACCTCTCTCTATTTTTGTCTCACCTCTCTCACCATCCCTACCTCTCCCTATATCTCTCCTTTCATATCTACTTATCTCTACCTAGTTGTCCCTCTAGATACCTATTTATCTCTCCCTCCTTGCCTCCTCTCTCTCAATATCTCCACCTTCTTTCCCTCTCTAATTCTCTCTCTATCACCTCTCTCTATCTCTCTCCTCCCTCTCTACTCTCTCTATCTCTCCCTCCCTCCCCCTCTTTCTATCTCTCCTCTCTCCCTCCCCCTCTTTCTATCTCTCTTTACCTTCTCTCTACCTACATCTCTCTCCTTCTATCTATCTCAACTATTTATCTTTACCTATCCCTCCCTCCTCTCTCTCTTCCACCAAAATTTACTCTACATCTCTCTATCTAGCCTACCCCTATATACCTTTTTTATCTCCCTCTCTCTTTCCCTCTCTCAATCTATCTACCTTCCTCATTACGCCTCTACTTATCTCTATCACCTCTCTCTAGCTCTCTCCCCTCTACCCTTAACCCTTAAAACCCTCTACTCTCTTTCTCTCTCTCTATCTTGCATCTCTCCCTCCTACCTGCTCTCCCTATCTCAAGTCTCTCTCTCTCTCATACTCACTTACTCACTCACTCCTATATCTCTTTGCTCTACCCTTAGCCCTCTACCCTTAACCCTTAAACCCTCTACCCTCTATCTCTCTCCTACTCGCTCCCTCTCTGTCTCTCAAGACTCTCCCTCCTATCCCCTCTCCCTCTCTTAGGTCTCTCTCTCTCTCACTTACTCCATCTATCTCTCTCCCCTCTACCCTTAACCCTTAATCCTTTATCCTTAACCCTTAAAACTTAGACCATTAAACCCTTTTACCCTCTACCCTTAACCCTAAACCCTAAACCCTTAAAAACTAAACCCTCTACCCTATACCCTTAACCCTCCCTCCCTCTATCTCTCTCTAGTTCAAAAAATTCATTTAAAAACCCTAAGGTTTTCTCGTTTAAATTTAATATTTTCCATCAAAATATTAAATTTTTATACCATATACTTTCCTTTACCTCCATTCAAAAAGGCTAAAAATTGACTTATATCCTATACCGATTCCCTAAACCCTTTAAATTTTTCTCCCTACCGCTTTACCGCGGATAGCCTTCAAATAGTCAGTGGTTGTGGGATAGAGGGTTAGCCTAGCGGTCATCAAACAACTACCACTATACCACGCGTAGTAAAATCTATACCTGCGGAAAAGCGGTAAACTTTGTATGCGGCCTTTATTGTGTTTACCACTATACCATGGTCATTATCTTTCTATCGGGTGATATGGCAGTCTTAACCATTAAGGTCTTCTCCTGTGTTACTGCGCTACCGCGGTCTCCCTGTAGACTATCCGTGATACCACAGTAGCCGTCTTGCTGCCTGCCTTGACCTTCCACTAACAGTTTATCGAAGTCACCGCGGTCACCATTCTCACTATGTGCAGTACCATGGTGATTGTCTACACTGCTGCCGCGCTGGTGACTTACCAACCACCGCGATACCGTGGTCTATGTTTAGACTATGCGTGGTGGCATGGTAAAAATCTTGTGCCTAATAGTTTAGCTACCGATTGTTTTTGCTGACCATTACCTCTGCCTTCTAACTACTACCGTTCTACTGTGGCCCTCAAGATTACCCTCCACGGTGTAGCAGTAAGGGTTTCCTTGACTGATCTTTACCGCTATACCGTGGGATGGTTTGTGGGAAGCCATGATTGGGCGGTGAATAAGATATGAAGTGAACACTAAGGGAGCGGTAGAGGTATAAAATGTATGAGAATTTTTAGAAAGGGGAGAAAGGAATTTTATAGGAAAAGATAGGAAAATAATGAGAAATTAAATGGGGGTAAGGCGGTAAATGAAATATTATGAAAAGATAGGAAAGTAATGGATATAAATGAATAAAATCCTTTAGCGTATTGATGGAAAATTTAGGTTCAAAAGGGAAAATCATTCAGGTTTCTTTAATGAATTTTTTTTTGGGTTCTAACAGGGTAGAGGGTTTAAGGGTTTAGGGTTAAGGGTAGAGATGAGAGAGAGAGAGGAGGCAATGAGGGAGAGAGAAATAGGTATAGAGGGAAAAATAGTTAGAGAAGTAAATATGAAAGCAGAGTTAAGGGAGAGGTAGTGATGGAGAGAGAGGTGAGAAAAAAAAAGAGAGGTCTACGTAGATAGAGGTGGGAGGAGATAAAGAGAAGTAGAGGGTAGATTTAAGGGTAGATGGTAGAGTGATTAAGGGTTTAAGGGCTAAGGGTTTAGGGTTTAGATTTAAGGGTAAATGAGAGAGAGATATAGGGAGTTAGTGAGAGAGAGAGAGACAAAGGGAGTGGAAAAGTGATAAAGGGTAGAGGGTAGAGGGTAGAGGGTAGAGGGGAGAGAGATACGAGTGAATGAGTGAGAGAGACTTGAGAGAGAGGGAGAGGGAGGGAGGGAATTGGATATAGATAGAGGGTAAAGGGTTAAGGATGGAGGGGAGATGGATAGAGAGAGTGGGTGAGAGAGAGATAATTGAGAGAGGGAGAGGGGGTAGGAGGGAGAGACTTGAGAGAGAGAGAGAGGGGAAGGGAGTTGGAGAGAGATAGAGGGTAGAGGGTAGAGGGTAGATTTTTTAAGGTTTTAGGGTTTAAGGGTTAAGAGTTAAGGGTTAAGGGTTAAGGGTATAGTGGAGAGAGATAGAGGGAGAGAGAGGGAGAGGGAGGGAGTGGGAGAGAGATAGAGGGTAGAGGGTTAAGGGTAGAAGGGAGAGAGATAAAAGGAGTGAGTGAGAGAGATAGACCTAGAATAGGGAGAGGGGGTAGGAGGGAGAGACTTGATAGAAAGAGAGAGGGAGGGAGGTAGGAGACAGAGATAGAGGGTGGGGTTAAGGGGGTATATTGAGGTTTTAGGGTTTCGAGTTTAAGGGATAAGGTTTAGGTTTAGGGTTTAGGTTAGGGTAGAGGGAGAGAGAGAGGTGGTGAAATTAAATGTGGTGAGTGAGTGAAGACCTAAGAGAGTGAGGAGGAAGTCTTGTGAGAGGGGGATAGGGAGAGTCCCTCTCTCAATTATCTCCCTCCTACCCCCTCTCTCTCTCTCAATTCTCTCTCTCCTAGTCACTCCCTCTATCTCTATCCCCTCTACCCTTAACCCTAAACCCTTAACCCTTAAACATTGAACCCTCTACCCTCTATCGTTAACCATCCCACCCTCTTTATTTCTCCCAAGTCTCTCTCTCCTACCACGTCTCCCTCTCTTAGGTCTCTCTAACTCACTCACTCACTCCCTCTATCTCTCTCCCATCTACCATTAACCCTTAATCCTTTATCCTTAACCCTTAAAACCTAAATCATTAAACCCTTTTACCCTCTACCCTTAACCCTAAACCCTTAACCCTTAAACCCTAAACCCTCTACCCTATACCCTTAACCCTCCCTCCCTCTATCTCTCTCCAACACCCTCCATTCCTATCTCTATCCCAACCCTCTCCCTCCTACCCCCTCTCCCCCTATCCCTCTCTTAGGTCTCTTTCTCAGTCACTCCTCTATCTCTCTCTCCTCTACCCTTAAGCCTAAACCCTAAACCCTTAAACCTTAAACCCTTTTACCCTCTACGCTCTACCCTTAACCGTTCCTCCCTCTATCTCTCTCCCACTCCCTCCTTCTCTCTCTCAAGTATCTCCCTCCTAACCCCTCTCCCTCTTTCACGTAGAGGGTAGAGGGGAGAGACAAAGGAAGTGACTAAGGGAGGGAGAAGGGGAGAGTGGGAAAAAGAGAGAGTGGGAGGGAGAGAGGGAGAGAGTGGGAGATAGAGTGGGAGGGAGAGATGGGGAGAGTGGGAGATAGAGAGGTAAGGAGAGATGGGGAGAGTAGGAGATAGAGAGGTAAGGAGAGAGGGGGAAAGTGGGAGAAAGAGAGAGTGGCAGATAGAGAGGGAGGGGTATATGGTGAGAGTGGGAGAAGGGGAGAAGCGAAGAGTGGGAGATAGAGAGGGAGGGAGAGATGGTGAGAGTGGGAGAAAGATAGAGTGAGAGAGAGTGTGGGATAATTGGAGAAAAAGAGAGTTGGAGGGAGAGAGGGGGAGAGTGGGATATAGAGAGGGAGGGAGAGAGGGGGAGAGTGGGAGAAAGAGAGAGTGGGAGAAGGGGAGAAGTGGAGAGTGGGAGACTGAGAGAGTGGGAGAGAGTGGGAGATAGAGAGGGAGAGAGGGAGGGTGAGAGTGGGAGAAAGATAGAGTGGGAGAGAGTGGGGGAGAGTGGGAGTGGGGGAGAGTGGGAGAAATATAGAGTGGGACGGAGAGAGGGGGAGAGTGGGAGATAGAGAGGGAGGGAGAGAGGGGGAGAGGAGGAGAAACCCTAAACCCTCAACCCTCAACCCTCAACCCTCAACCCTCAAACCCTAATCCCTCAACCCTTAAAACCTAATCCCTCAATCCCTATACCCTCTTAATCCCTCAACCCTCAATCCTCAACCCTTAAAAACCTAATCCCGCAACCCCTATACCCTTTTAATCCCTCAACCCTAAAACCCTAATCCCTCAACCCTCAACCCTTAAACCCTAATCCCTCAATCCCTATACCCTCTTAATCCATCAACCCTCAACCCTCAACCCTCAACCCTTAAACCCTAATCCCTCAACCCCTATACCCTCTTAATCCCTCAAACATTAAACCCTAATCCCTCAACCCTTAAACCCTAATCCCTCAACCCTTATACCCTCTTAATCCCTCAACCCTCAATCCTCAACCCTTAAATCCTAATCCCTCAACCCCTATACCCTCTTAATCCTTGAACCCTCAAACCTCAATCCTTAAACCTTAATCCCTCAACCCCTATACCCTCTTAATCCCTCAACCCTTAAACCCTAATCCCTCATCCTCTATACCCTCTTAATCCCTCAACCTCAAACCTTAAACCCTAATCTCTCAACCCCTATACCCTCTTAATCCCTCAACCCTCAACCCCTTAAACCCTAATCCCTCAATCCCTATACCCTCTTAATCCCTCAACCCTCAACCCTTAAGCCGTAATCCCTCAACCCCTATACCCTCTTAGTCCCTCAACCCTTAACCCTTATACCCTAATCCCTCAACCCCTATACCCTCTTAATCCCTCAACCCTCAATCCTCAACCCTTAAACCCTAATCCCTCAACCCCTATACCATCTTAATCCCTCAACCCTCAAACCCTAATCCATCAACCCTCAACCCTTAATCCCTAATCCCTTAATCCATATACCCTCTTAATGCCTCAACCCTCAATCCTCAACCCTTCAACCTTAATCCCTCTACCCCTATACCCTCTTAATCCTTGAACCCTCAACCCTCAACCATTAAACCCTAATCCCTCAACCCCTATACCCTCTTAATCCCTCAACCCTTAAACCCTAATCCCTCAACCCCTATACCCTCTTAATCCCTCAACCCTCAACCCTCAACCCTTAAACCCTAATCCCTCAACCCCTATACCCTCTTAATCCCTCAACCCTTAAACCCTAATCCATCAAACCCTATACCCTCTTAATCCCTCAACCCCTATAGCCTCTTAATCCCTCAACCCTTAAACCCTAATCCCTCAACCCCTATAACCTCTTAATCCCTCAACCCTAAATCCTTAAACCCTAATCCCTCAATCCCTATACCCTCTTAATCCCTCAACCCTCAACCCTCAACCCTTAAACCCCAATCCCTCAATCTCTATACCCTCTTAATCCTTGAACCCTCAACCCTCAACCATTAAAGCCTAATCCCTCAACCCCTATACCCTCTTAATCCCTCAACCCTCAACCCTCAACCCTTAAACTTTAATCCCTCAACCCCTATACCCTCTGAATCCCTCAACCCTCAACCCTTAAACCCTAATCCCTCAACTCCTATAACCTCTACCCTATAACCTATTAGTCCCTCATCCCTAAACCCTAAACCCTTAAACCATAACCCATAAACCCTCTACCCTCTACCACCAATCCTCTACCCTCTACCCTCAACCCTAATCCCCCAACCCTTAAACCCACTTTGTAAAATCTCTACCCTAATCCCTCAACCCTCTTGACCCTTAAACCCTCAACCCTTAAACCCTTAAACACTCAACCCTAAACCTTCGACCCTCAACCCTAACCCCTTAAAATATAAATTTTTAAACCCTTTACCCTCTACCCTCAACCCAATACTTCTACCCTAAACCATAATCCTCAACCCTTAATCTCTCAACCCCTATAACCTCTACCCTATATATTGGACCCTCAACCCTAATCCCTCGACCCTATACCTTAAACCCTCAATCTTCAACCCTCAACCCTTAAACCCTCTACCCTTTACCCTATACATTAAACACTCAACCCTCAATTCTCAACCCTCAACCCTTAATCCCTCAACCCTCAATCCTTAAACCCTAAGTCCTCTACCCCTTACATTGGACCCTAAACCTAATCCTTCAACCATATAACCTCAAACCTATACCCTAAACCCTCTACCCTCAACCAAGTAAACCCTTAACCCTAATCCCTTAACCCCAAACCCTTCAACCCTAAACGCTTAAACCTTAAACCTTCTACCCTATACCCTCAACCAAATACCCTCTACCATCAAACCTATTCCCTCAACACTCAAACCTTAAACCCTAATACCCTAGAAACCATCAACCCTATAGGTCCTCCACCCTAATCCCTCAACCCTATACCCTCAACCCCTATCAATTTCTCTCTATCTATACATCTCACCTCTCCCTCCTTCCCTCCCTCCCACCCTCTCTAATTGTCTCTATCTACCATCTCCCTCTTTCTACTTACCTCTCGTTCAATCAATCCCTACCACCCTCTCTCACTCCCTCTATCCATCTCTCTTTATGTCCCTCTCACTCCATCCCATTCTCTCCCACTACCTCTCTCTCCCTCTGTCTCATGTCTCTTCCTCCCACCCCCTCTCTCTCTAAGGTCTCTCCCTCTGGAAACCTACCTAGGTAACTCTCTCTTTGTCTCTCTTCCCTCTCTCTATCTATCCCTATAACCCTACCTAGATAAGTCCCTCTCACTCTACCCCCCTCTTTCTCTACCTCTATTAGGTCACTCCCTCTCACACCCTCTCCTTCTCTCAAGTCTCTCATTCACGCTCCCTCTCTCTCCCACTCCCTCTCTCTCACACTCCCTCTCACTACCTATCTCTCAAGTCTCTCCGTCTCTCCATCTCACCCCCTCACACTCTCAAGTCTCTCCCTCGCACACCCTACCTACATAACTCTCTCTTTCTCTTTGTCTCTCTCTCTCTCCCTCTCCCTCAATTATCTCTCTCCCACCCCCCTCTCTCTCTTCCTCTCCCTCAATTCTCTCTCTCCCACCCCCCCTCTCTCTCCCTCCCTCTATCCCTCCCACCCTACCTAGCTAAGTCCCCCTCAATCCAACCCCTTCTCTCCCACTCCCTCTCTCTTGAACTCTCACTTTGACCCCCTCTCCATCTCTCTAGATTCTCTCTGAATTCTCCCTTTGTCTAAAGACATACATAAATTCATACAGACAAGCATAATACATATGTACATATAAAATATTACATCCATACAAGCATACATACATACATGACATACATGTAGATAAAAATATAAAAGCATACATTAATATATTGGAATTTAACATAAAGTAAAACATAACGCGAGCACGTTATAACGTGCTCGCGTTATGTGCTAGTAGACATGTTTCCCAGAGAAGCAAAAACCATGTCAAAAGTGAGATATAATGCGAGCGCGTTATAACGCACTTGCGTTATATCTTTCTTTGGGAGTTACCAAGCCTTAGGCTTGGTATTTTCCTTGGAATACCAACCCAAAGGCTTGGAGGGAATTCCCAATGACTAGAGATGTGTTTTTAAAAAATCCACCATATTTCTCATAATCGAGTTTGTGCTCACCATCAGGATTGCATGTGGTTCAATATCAAAAAAATCAAGCACATGGGTAATGTTAGGTTATCTCTTAGCTATCCAATGATGTAATTTTTTTCACATTATGAAAATGTTAAGTATTCCATCCATAATTTATTTTATCTATATGTCTTTTTTTTGCCAGAAAGCAGTGTTTGGTATTTTTTCGTTATAAATTAACCGTTCATCAATTTTTCAAATAAATTACATTTTTAGAAACTAGACTCCATTCTACTTTTAGGATATGTCCACTTCGCAAATTAGTAAAAAATCAAATATTCATGAAAAAATTATCAGAAAAATCATGCATCAACTACATACTGTTAGCTAACTTTTGACCGTTGTGATTTTAAATATACTAAAAAAATGTTCACCATATGAGGATCGTACAGTAGTTGCTATGTTATGTTTTTCTGACAAAAACAACACCAATTTGTGTACATCCCTCGTTTGAACCCCTTAATCTCAACCATTTTCAAAATAAATTAGTAGTTTATAAAGTAGACTCAAAGCACTTGAATCCTTCTTTTTGCTCCATCTCAAAATTTTGAGTCTATGTATCCTCAATTTCACGTCCAAGGTCAGTATTTCCTGATTTTAGAAAAAATTTGTCCACTTAAGTCCCCTCTTTGGCAACCATCTTGGTGCACTTACCCGTTGATTTTATTAAAGTGAGAATATATCATCATGCAAAGTTTATGAGGACTTTTCAATAGAGGTAGTATAGAAATATTCCACCTATGTTGAATCATGTCAATAGGACCATCAACACTAATCACTAACACAATATAGAACTAGTGGACAAATTTTCTAGGGTGGAGGAGTATTAATTATTGATCATATGTTAAAATTCCTAGGACGATCAATTTCAAGTAGAAAGGATAAGGCTTGGGCCACTTAGCAATGATATTTCCATCCATTTTCTAGTTGGTGAGATCATATTGTTCAAAAGAGTCAAAATTATTTATTTACTAGGTCCACTATTTGTTGATGAAAATGAGGCAAACGAATCTAATTTATCAAATTAGTAAGGATATTGTGTATCAATGGTCTAAATTTTTTCTCGATATATCATTTTTTTATTAGAATAAACTACCTGTTGATGGTTAAAATGACACAAATAACATTAAAAAAGAATATTTCTACCCTATTTCTCTTGAAAAAGAAAGACAACATGTAGTGGCCTAACTCCAAAGGTCCTGGTAGTTGGTTCTCAACTATCTGGTGTCACTCAATCGGTTCATGCAACTGTAATGTTCAAGGGGCCTATGCTACTAACAAAAGACTCAAGCAATGACTCATTTTATCAAAATAGTTCTTGTAAATAAAGGGCTTTCAAACAAAAGAAAAAGATGGAAAAAAGGGGTAACCAGTAAATTTGAATCAAATTTATCTAACCTCTAGACATATACCTTCAATAATGAATGTTTTCTAACAAATCACAAAAACCAAAGCATGACACAATCTATAGCATAAAACTATACCATTGCATGCATCTAATACCACTTTTCACTTATCACAACTATCTCCAAGATTTCAAAACATACATCCATTCATTGCCAAGGTCATAGATCAACAGACTTTAATAACTTCAATTCAATGATAATCTAATAAGACAATCCTTAAATTTGATTCCTTCAAATGACTTTCATCACTCAAGAAACTTTTATGTTCAACACAATCACTACATAAAGATAGATTATAACTTATCAACCTTATCACACAAACAATTTAAGTCTAACACCATATTGCGAGAAAATCTATAATTTTTATTGAATGTAAAGCATCTAGTAACAATGTATCAAAGTGATCACTATAAAATTCTATCTCCCGGCATTAGGTAAGCCAATTCTATTCTCAATTAGCTGACCTTTACAATATGATACCCATCGGGTATTTATAGATATACAAAACCTCGAACTCCACTTCTATTTTAGGCTATCCACCCTTTTAGGAACTAAAAATTCTCTTGGAAGCTGAGATCAATTTGATCTTGAGTTCTTACATTAGACATTCAGTTTAACTAGAAATAGAAGATAGAAGAGAAAAAGAAGTCATGCACTCAAAAGCTATCAGTGCTGCATGCAACATGCCAAGAAGAGGGAAATCATGCATGTGAAGCTGGATCTACAATGAACTCATCGTAGCTGGTGAAGACTTGTTGTAAGGTATCTATTTCTGGCCCATCAATCCAACTATGTTCAAAAATGATTCAATCCAATTCTGCTGCAGCAAATTTCCTCATACCTTTTATTTTTATCAACTCTCTCCCAATAGCTTTTATTTCTTTCTTAACATCCACTAGTCGGTCTATTACCAAATCTTCTCCATCATCTTCTTTCTGCATGATTCCTTTAAACCTTTCATCCCACTTCTCTTTTATTTGACTCAAAGGCAGGCCATCTTTCGTTAACACATTCACATTTACAATGATAGCAATGACTGCTTCTAGTTCTTCCAATTGCTCAATCAAATAATTAACAGCCTCTTGAATCTCATCCTTATGTTTACTCAAGAATTTGGTTCTAAAATGGAGAATACGAGAGGTTTTCTCCACAAAATCCTTATTGTCCTCCTCAAGTATTGATTGTTCCAGAAGACTAGCTAAAGGCAATACACTCACTCTTTCCAATTTCTTACTATATCCTTTGTACTCTTCTTCCTGTTTCTCCAATGCCTCAATGTATTGATGCATTTCTTTTATTAACCCTTATGTGTCCTTGTAGGCTTCAAAACCTTTAACCAAAACTCCGCCTACCTCTTGATTCAGTTTGTCTTTCCATCGGTCTACCATCTCCGCTTTGCCTCTAACCTGCACGAAATCATCTACATCCTTTTTGCTTAGCAAAATAGGAGTCTCAATAGCCATTACATGTTGTTATCTTGGAGAGGAGACACTCTTCAAGAATTAATGTAGTTGATCCAGTTGAGCTTTAAGCTCAGCCTTCTTTTGCTTATCCTTGATCATTCTTGACTTGGTTGTTGAAGCCACCACATCAATCAAGTTCATTTGTTGATTCCTAGTGGGCCTTCCCAAGTTGACTGTACTCAACTGATAATCTATTAGCTGCATGTCCCCTACCTCCTTTTATGTCATTGGCATGGCACATTCAACAACAATATCTCCTTTGTCTATGAGTTAGGTAGAATGTAGAATCTTAGCCTTCTATTTAGGCCTCTCCTGCTCAATTCCCTTCATCATATCCTCTCAATTGAGAGGTTCTGAAGGGGTTACTGCCCTCTTCTGTAGGTCCAATTTTAGCCAAGTAGGAGCACTTGGAGCAATAATCGTCATAGAAGAGGAAGCAACAACTGTAGAAGGTGGCTGAACATTTACCCGAGGTTGAGAATCAACCCTTGGTTTCTCTTGTTTTTCTTGCAGTATATGCATCTTCTTCTAACTGATCTCTCTCTACCTTTTCTTTTTCCAACTTTTCCTTCTCTAGAGCTTCTTTTTCTAGTTTCTCTTTTTCCAAAGCCTCTAGTCTTTCTTTTTCTAATCTCTCCGCCTCTAAGGCCTTAATTTTCTCTTCCTTTTCCCTTTCTTCTTCTTCTTGCTACTTCTTAACCAGCTCCTCACTATCCCTTTTCTTTCTCAAACTGTTTGCCTCTTCTTCTTTTTGGCGAGATTCTTCTGCAAGTTTTAGTTTGGCAACTAAGATTTCTCTTTCCCTTCGGTTCCTTGCCTTCATTTCCTCAAGGTTATGAATTTTCTATATTAGCTCCAACTTGTCATAGATCAACAGACTTTAATAACTTCAATTCAATGATAATCTAATAAGACAATCCTTAAATTTGATTCCTTCAAATGACTTTCATCACTCAAGAAACTTTTATGTTCAGCACAATCACTGCATATATATAGATTATAACTTATCAGCCTTATCACACAAACAATTTAACTCTAACACCATATTGCGAGAAAACCTGTCATTTTTATTGACTGTAAAGCATCTAGTAATAATGTATCAAAGTGATCACTACAAAATTCTATCTCCTAGCATTAGGTAAGCCAATTCTATTCTCAATTAGCCGAAATTTACAATATGATACCCATCGGGTATTTATAGATATACAAAACCTCGAACTCCACTTCTATTTTAGGCTATCCACCCTTTTAGGAACTAAAAATTCTCTTGGAAACTCAGATCAATTTGATCTTGAGTTCTTACATTAGACATTCAGTTTAACCTGAAATAGAAGATAGAAGAGAAAAAGAGGTCATGTGCTCAAAAGCTGTCAGTGCTGCATGCAACATGCAAAGAAGAGGAAAATCATGCCTGCAAGGATTCATGCATGTGAAGCTGGATCTGCAATGAATTCATCATAGCTAGTGAAGACTTGCTGTAAGGTATCTATTTCCGGCCCATCAATCTAGCTATCTTCAAATTTTGATTCGATCCAATTCTGCTGCAGCAAACTCCCTCATACCTTTTATTTTTATCAACTCTCTCCCAACAACTTTTATTTCTTCCTTAACATCCACTAGGCGATCTATTACCAAATCTTCTCCATCATCTTCTTTCTGCATGAGTCCTTTGAACCTTTCATCCCACTTCTCTTTTATTTGACTCAAAGGCATGCCATCTTTCGTTAACACATTCACATCTACAATGATAGCAATGACTGCTTCTATTTCTTCCACTTGCTCAGTCAAATTATTAACAACCTCTTGAATCTCATCCTTATGTTTACTCAAGAAGTCAATTCTAAAATAGGGTATATGAGAGGCTTTCTCCAAAAAATCCTTATTGTCCTCCTCAAGTATTGATTGTTCCAAAAGAGTAGCTAAAGGAAATACACTCACTCTTTCCAATTTCTGACTATATCCTTTGTACTCTTCTTCCTATTTCTCTGATGCCTCAATGTATTGATGCATTTCTTTTATTAACCCTTCTTTGTCCTTGTAGGCTTCAAAACCTTTAAACAAAACTTTGCCTACCTCTCGATTCAGTTTGTCTTCCCATCGGTCTACCATCTCCATTTTGCCTCTAACCTGCACCAAATCATCTACCTCCTTTTTGCTTAACAAAATAGGAGTCTCAATAGCCGTTACCTGTTGTGATCTTGGAGAGGAGACACTCTTCAAGAATGAATGTAGTTGATCCAATTGAGCTTTAAGCTCATCCTTCTTTTGCTTATCCTTGATCATTCTTGACTTGGTTGTTGAAGCCACCACATCAATCAAGTTCATTTGCTGATTACAAATGGGCCTTCCCAAGTTGACCGTACTTAACTGATAATCTGTTAGCTACATGTACCCTACCTCCTTTTCTATCATTGGCATGGCACATTCAACAACAATTTCTCCTTTGTCTATGAGTCGGGTAGAATGTAGAATCTTAGCCTTCCTTTTAGGCCTCTAATGCTCAATTCCCTTCATCATATCCTCCCAATTGAAAGGTTGTGAAGGGGTTATTTCCCTCTTCTACAGGTCCAATTTTAGCCAAGTAGGACCACTTGGAGCAGTATTCATCATAGAAGAGGAAGCAACAACTGTAGAAGGTGGCTGAACATTTACCTAAGGTTGAGAATCAACCCTTGATTTCTCTTGTTATTCTTGTAGGATATGCATCTGCACCAGCTTTTGAGCCTCTTCTCTATCTTTTTGTTCTTCCCTTTTATTTTCTTCCTCTTCTTTCCCGAGACTCTCTTCTTCCAACTGATCTCTCTCTACCTTTTCTTTTTCCAACTTTTCCTTCTCTAGAGCTTATTTTTCTAGTTTCTCTTTTTCCAAAGCCTCTAGTCTTTCTTTCTCTAATCTCTCCACCTCTAAGGCCTTAAGTTTCTCTGCCTTTTCCCTTTCTTCTTCTACTTGCTACTTCTTAACCAACTCCTCAACATCCCTTTTCTTTCTCAAACTTTTTGCCTCTTCTTCTTTTTGGCGAGCCTCTTCTACAAGTTTTAGTTTGGCAACTAAGATTTCTCTTTCCCTTCACTTGCTTGGCTTTTATTCCTCAAGGTCATGAATTTTTTGTATTAGCTCCAACTTGGCGTTCTCTTCTTTGACCTTGAGCTCATTTTCTTTCTCCCTTATTTTTCTCTTTACTTCATCAACTGTTGCCTTTTCCTTAACTTGTTTTGCTTTCAATTGTTGCTGGTGCAATATAGCATCAAATTATACCTTGGCCTCCATTTCCTTTTGTTTCTCTAAGGCTACAACCTTTGCATCAAAATATCTTTAAGCATATTCAAACAGCTTCCATTTATCTTCTTGTGTTAATATCTGCTCAATATCCTCCTCTAGAGGCATGTTCTCTTGCAAATATTTTTCTGATAGAGTCTCATCTGAATCTGTCTCAACTTCCATAACTTCCTTCTCCACCTCTTTTCCCTTGGTAGCTTCAACCATGCTATGAAGAGCTCCTTCTTGAATTTCATTACTCTTCTTCCTTGTTATTGGGACTTGTGCAGATGATTCACCTAATGTAGTTGTCGAAACAATAGATCCTACTGGATCATCTCCTTCTTGTGTTGCTTCTTCATCATCTACCACCTATAGTTTTATCTCTTCAATGTCTGAAGGAAGGAATTCCAATGGCTCTTTGGGAGGTGTCTTTATTTTGATTCTCTTGTATCCCTTACCCTTTTTAAGGACTAGTCCTTGAGGAGCTTGAGTTCTCAACATTAACCACTGCACACTCCTATCCAATACTGTCCTCCCAATCTTCTTAATATCAATTGTTTCTTCAGCATCCCAGTCAATTGGATCCAGGCTCTTGGTGCCAATGTTCAAAGATTCAAAGGATGGATCTAATACAATTCCATCATCCACCAATGTGTCATGAATGTTTTCTTTAACACCTAGTTCTACCATGAGTGGAATAGACAATATTTCATAGTTCTTCTTTCTTAGATCATATTCATCTTGCCTGTCACTCCATAGGTCTTCTAATAAAGTGAAATATCGGGTAAACACCGAAGGCAATAAGGCATACATCTTCCCCTTTGGATCAAAATACTTACAAGCTATGTATAATCCCAATTTCATTTGTATCAATTCACTACAAACCACATTTTCTCCTACCAAGAGTTGACAACTATACTCACCGAACTTCATGGGAAACTTATGACATCCAATTTTTTTTTTATCCCAAACCAAGCAATAACTCCAAGAGTTTGATATACATACTCCATTAGCACTATTTTGTTATTGCAACACCTTAGAAGCAAATGTGGGTGGCCTTCAAAACCAACCAACCTGAAGTATGTAAATTTGGTATATTGAATGTACCAACATCCCCATTCAGCAATGAATGCCATGGCTTCTTGACTCAATCGGTATATTGTATCTCCATTCAATTGGTTGATGATCACATATAAAAATGCATCATTGACTCTTTTGAAATGAGTCTTAGCAACTTGAAGAGACAATTGATCATAGTGCTCCCATACCTTCTTCTGTCCATCCAAGGATCCCATTATTCCCACTATGTTCAAACCTGGGAAAATCCCCAATCTTTTTGTTGCATAAACAATGTAACAGGTCATAAAGAAAGACTTAGTCTACCTGATCCTTATTACTTGATCATGTATGGCATCAAAGACAATCATCGGCCAATCAAACTATTGGGCTCCATTGAAGATTGTCTGGATGAAAGGAAACATCCATTCCTTGAACTGAATTGTATCTCTCTTCCCAAAAATTCTTGATAACCTCATGATTAAATCAGACACCTCATAAAAATCTGCCCTCTTTGGCTGGTTTGCAAGCTTGCTTAGAGATTTCTTTTCCGTCTTCAACCACTTTTTGTTCAAATGAGATTTATTGGAGTCCTTATGCTTGCTATACTTGGAGTACAAGAAACGAAGACTAAAGCAAACAAAAAAAATAAAACAAGAACCTACTTGTACAATCATGCCAAGAAGCACAAATCCACTTAGAACAAAATGATTCAAAGGATGAGAAGATATAAAGAAAAACACAAAAAAAATGATAGTGAATAAATGAAGAACAATAACAATAAGAAACCCTACCTCAAACACAAAAGAACTGAGCTAACCTTCTGAACTGATTCGCACACAATACCCTTCCTCTCTTTCGATCAATTTGCTCAAATGAAATCCGTTGCTACTCTTTCGTGTTCTTTGATCTCTTAACAATGATAATAATGATTCGTTTAACCCTTAATGAAGGTAAAAATGAGGATTTCTACCTATACAAGCAGTTGTCATTAATGCATTAAAATGCAGTTAAGGTGGAGTTAGAACTGAAAGAGAACGAACAATTCTCTGTAGTGTCACTTCAGTCAAAAATTCAATGACCCAAAAGTGGCGGGGGTGGAACCAAAAATGGAAACTGATTCACAACTTCAAGAAATTTCCAAACTTAATTCCCATTCTGGGTCCGGGTTCGCCAACTAAACACAAAAAAAAACCAAACACAAAAAGTAAAGCAAAAGACCGACATAATAAAACTAAACATAAGGACCTAGACTAAAGCAAAAATAAAAATAGTGGAGGCGGGGGTGGAATCAATTATGATCAACTTAACACCCACTCCGACTCTACCTCCGCTGAAGATAAACAAAAGGCCAAAAGAAAGACCATCGGGATGGGAACCAAAACAAGCTTTAAAAGGACTTTCAGAACCCAATTCAGTTTCGTTTCCACTTCCGACAGACTAAACCAAATTAATCAAAGTGTTGAAAGAAAAATGACTCCAAACTTTGTTTGAAAAAAAAAAAAGGATAAAGAATAGCAAGGGGGACCCATTTTGACCAAGGAAAACGATGGGGTGGTTATGCAAGGCATAACAAATGGTGACTCAGCTGGGAAAATGGTTTACCCATTTTCAAGATACCCAAAGAAAATTTCAATCACCCAAAAACTACTTGCTTATAAACATTTTAACTTGAATAAGATCAGATATACTTAGGATAAGTTTGAGTTGGAATCTCAGATGTATGTGCTCATGAGTTATCTCTAAATCTAAGTGTGTGCTTATATTGTGCATCATTCTTCATAGATACTTTCTCTATTCTTTGAACCACCATACCTAACATTCAAGCTACATGAGTTGAGTCTTTTAACTATCGTGCAGTAAAATCCTGGGTATTGCTCCACTGACAGACATGCATCCATAGCCCCAATAGAGATGCCTCTAGTTCTCACAAAGAATTTCTCTACTTCCAGTCAGGCGTCCATAGCCCTGATAGAGATACTTGATTACCCACTTGATATTGAGCTTACCTCTCCTTTCTTTCTTTTCATTTTTTTTTTTTCTTGTCACTTGTGGAAATTCTTTTATGCATCTCTCAATACTTAGATTCAATGAATCTAATTTGTGGGTTGAGAACTACAATGGATTTCATGATAGTCTTGGAATCAGGGTTTTCACTTGAATAAAAGGTAGAGTCATTCTAAAATAGATAGGCATTTACTCATGCAGATGTTTTATTTAATTTGGTGACATATTTTCAATGATAATGCATGAGATATTCACAATGTATCTTCTTATCTTCAAATAACTTTTCAAACCCAAACTAGAATGATCATAGGACATAAGTTTCAGAATGAAACCCTTTTCAATGATGATAATGAAAATAACTAAACCAATTTCTCTCCTAGTACCAATAGTATACTTTGAATAACAACCCCAAGTCTTGAGATGAACAAAATAAACATCCCCAATGAAACAAAACTCAACAAAATAAACCAAAATAAAACAAAGAAACAAAGAAACAAAAAAAAACAAAACAACAACAACAACAAAAAGAAAACCTAACTAAAAAAAAGACTTAATTACATATGATACAGTATAATACATTCTCCTCCAAAAATATCTGACCTTCTATGCACCAAAATAGTGCTTGAGAAACTAACCATTAACTGGTAATGGAACAGGCTCTCCTATTAAGGTACTCAAACGAAAAACATTCTCACCTAATATTTCAGCCACTTGATAAGGACCTAACCAAAGTCTATCAAACTTCTAGTGATCTCCCTTCCTTTTCTCTAGCCTTATCCCATAATAACACAAGGTATGGTATTGTAAAGGCTTTTATCTTGTCTCTCTTATTAAACCAGCATTTGACAACAACCCGATGTTTAGAGAATTGTTGCAAAGTAGCATCTCTTTGTTCTTCCATATTTAACAAATTAAGTAGTCCAACCTTAATCATATCATCCTTGGAGTAAAATTCTTGCATAAACTTCAAAACAGGTATTTATAAATGAATGGGAAATATTGGATCCTGGCCATAAACCAACTTAAAAGGTGAATTCCCTAGGGCTGCTTTGATTCTAGTTTGATCTACCCATAAGGCAAATCTCAATTGGGTGTGCCAATCCCTAGGATTACTTTCTAACAACTTTCTTATAACTTCCAATAAGTTCTTATTTGTGGACTTAGCCACTCCATTTCCCTGAAGGCAATAATTGGAAGAATATTTCAACACAATCTTATGTTCATAGGCCCATGAAATAAGCACAACAAAAGAAAAAGAAGGGTTGTTATCACATACCAGAGCAAATGGAACACCAAACCTGGTTGTGATGTTCTTAGATAGAAACTTGATGAACACCTCCATGGTACTATTCTTGCAAGGTTGTGCCTCCATCCAATGTGTGTAGTAGTCAGTTATAGTCAAGATGAATTTATGTCCTGCTGAAGAATTTGGATTAATCACATCTACAAAATCAAGTGCCCATTGAGAAAGTGGCCTTACCTCATATACTGGTTGTAGGGGCATTGTAGGATTTCTTTCTCTAGGTGCAAAAGTTTGACATATATGACAAGTCCTGCAGTGTTGATGTGCATCTCTAAACATATAAGGCCAATAATAGCTTGACCTTAAAATCTGATGTGCCAAAGCATCAACTGATCCATGCCCTATTCTATGCCTGCCATGAAATTCATTTATGGCATGTTTAGCTTCTTGCTGATCCAAACAATGTAGATAAATTCCTTGGAAATTATTCCTATAGATTGATCCTCCTTTAAGCATGTTATGGGCGCTCTTCATCCTCAATGCTCTCCTTTGAGTAGCATTCATTCCTTCTGAACATTAATTATTGAGGAGGAAGAAGACTAAATCTGTATACCAGGGATCCTTTGTGAATGATTGAACAGTGTACTGTTGACAAGTTATACTTATGTCCACTTCAACCATTTCCTTTGAAAAACCTTGACCTCAAACAAACTTCATTGGGTGAATCTCCAGGTCAAACTCTTGTAAGATTGACATCCATTTCCCTCTTCTTTCCCCTAATTCACTTTGCATTAAGAGGGACTTTACAGCTAGGTTTGGGACTATGGCCATAACCTGACTTCTGATTATGTAATGCCTAAACTTCTTTACTACTCGAACCAATGTAAAGTCTTGTTTTTCCAATGATGAATATCTTACTTCTACATTCTTAAATGGAGAGCTCATAAAAGCAATTGGTCTCTCCTCATTCTCCTCTTCTCTGTGTTAAAACTGTTGCACATGAATGTTCAGAAGCAAAAGAATAAAGGTAGAAGGGTTTTAGATAATCTGGGCTTGTCAAAATAGGTGCCTCAGATATAGCTTGTTTAATCTGCATGAAAGCAAATTTAGCCTCTTCACTCCATTCAATATTTGCATCCTTCTTCATCATTTCGTTGAGTGGTTTGACAATCTCTACAAACCCTGTTATAAATTTCCTAACAAAATTGATCCTTCCAAAGAAAGATCTCATTTCCTTCTTATAGCCTGGCCTTGTCAATTTCAATATGGCCTCCACTTGGTCAAGATCTATGGAAATCACCTCCTCTAATATAATGTGACCTAAAAGCTTTCCTTTGGAAACTCCAAATACACATTTCTTTGGGTTAAGGGAGACACCATAACTGATACATTTCTTTAGCACCTTTTCCAAATCAGCAACATGATCTTCTCTATTCTTAGAGAAGATGGTCAAATCATCAACATAAATGATTATACATTTCCCTATCAAATCTTTAAAAGCTACATCCATCGCCCTTTGAAAAGTAGCACCAGCATTGATTAGACCAAAAGGCATCCTTTTGTAGGCAAATGTGCCCCATTTTGTAGTGAAAGCCATCTTCATTCTATCCTAATGACTTACAAGGACCTGCTTGTATCCTAAATACCCATCCAAGAAAGACATCATCTAAGATCCATTGACCTTTTGCAATACTTCATCAAGGTAAGGTAATGGATAATTATCCTTTTTAGAGGCCTTGTTTAAATTCTTGAAATCCACACATAACCTAATCTCACCATTCTTCTTCCTTATAGGAACTAGATTAGCCACCCAAGTAGAATGTCTAACTGGAAAGATTATTCTTGCAGCCAAAAGTTTTTGCACCTCTTTCTGAATCAGAGGTTCAATTAATGCATTGACCAGGCATTGCTTTTGGTGAAACGACTTGGAATCTGGCTTAAGAGGATTTTTATGTGTGATGACAGATGTATCAAAAGTTTTCAAGTCATCATAGCTCCAAGAAATTGCTTCAATATTATGTTTCAAGACTCTGATTATCTCATCCTTAATCTCTTGAGGACAAGTATTCCCTATAAGAACATTCCTTTTTGGGCCTAAGTGAGCCAAATTAATGGATTCATACTTACCTCCCTCACTCTTTGTAGGCATTCTTTGATAAGCTCATGGATCTGAATCAAATATTCTTTCTAATGCTATCATCCCTTTTGGGATGTTATTGTTCTTTAAATCCAATATCCCTTCTAGATTGTCACTTTCTAGATTCCAGTCTCCTTGCTCTTTGTCAGAATCATCAATTATCTGTCCTTGAAATACATCAAAACTCTCCAAAAAGGCCAAAATGTGTTGATCATCATTAAACACCTGAAAGTGTAACATTATCAGGAATAGTTGGGATTGAAATCAATTCCACATAAAACCTCTTCAGATTTTAATCTTGCATAGGCTCTAGTGTACTAGCTGCAATAGCCATAGAGTCTACTATTTGATTTGCTTCCCTTGGAATGAGAGTAATCCCAAAGGCATCAAAATATTCTATTAAATTCCAAACCCTATTTCTATATGCAGCTAATCTTTTGTTATGGCATGTTTATTGGCTATGTACCTGTTTCACAATCACCTTAGAATCTCCCATCACTATAAGAGCAGTTACCTTCTTCTTATGAGAAAACATAAGCCCTCTTGCAAGTGCAACCAAATTGCAATCTATAAGAAGCAAAGTAACTTTTTCCTTTTGGATTGGCTAGTTCAATCCCCGCTCCACTTCCTGCTTTAGAATTAGAACCATCAAATTTAAGAGTCCATAACTGGTCTTTGGATGGGAGTTCTTTTTTTTTAGAAGCAACAAGGAATTTGTCACTTGAGACCTGTGGCGGCTCAGAATTTTGCTGATCATCAACAATTATCTTGAGGCTAGGCTCCGTTGAAGATTCTCCTATGTTCCCAAATTGTTCAACAATTATCTCCTGAATGCTCTCTTGAGTTAATTTACCATCTAATTCATCTTTCATTAACACCTTGGGCATTGGTAAAGCATCTAGAGCAAGGGTAATGAAATGAAACTGAGATACTTTCACTTCTTCTTGATCTGGAGAACCTAAAACTTGAGTTTGCTCTACTGGTAAGGAACCTTCCTCTAGGGAAAGACTAGCCCATGTAAGAATAGTTGCATCCTTAACTTGGAAGGAGAACTCATTGATGGGAGTCTCAGATCCCTCTTGAAATTTTTGTTTGGACTGATCTACATGACTTAGAATATCTATGCATGATTGGCATGTTAACTCCGAATGATTATGATAGTGAATCCTACACCAATTAGGCAGCAACAAACTACTCAAATCAATTTCTGCTCCTAAAACCAGCCTATCTTGTTGCAATTTCCTTATTAGAACCTGCTGGTTAATGTGAATCATCGGGTCACTATGATCTAACGATAATGTATCATTAGGACTAACTACAGAGAAAGTAAGGACTTCCTCTTGTTTGTAAACACCTATCTCAGTCTCAAAGAATGCTACTTCATTTGGAGTATCATACTCAATGATCATGTGTGTGAGTCTAGGTTCACTTTAAATTCTTATCTAAGTGGAAAATCCTTTCCAAGGTAACCACATGTGTGAGAAATCCAAGGATAAATATCCCCCTATGTTTTTCATTAGCTCTCAACTTAAGAGCATACCATATGTTTCTGGGATATCAGATATTTGGATATCTATATAGGTCTGTATCCTTGGGTCTGATCCAACCTGCACATGCATGTTCTTCAACTCAACTACAACATTGACTTCAGTTTTATCCAACTGAATCACCTTTTTATTAGTTGGGATAGGACTTAATCCTAACTTCTTAAAAATAAAAAAAGGCATAACATTCCCTGATGCTCTAGAATCTAATAAACAATTGTGTAGATTCTTTCCAAAGATTCTCAAACTTAACAAGAAAGGTGGGGTACTGGTCTTACCTTTATACATAGCTGCATTTGTCTCCTTTGCAGGCATCACTTTACCTTTCCCTTTTAGGCGATCTGCCTCTTCCAAAGCTTTTAATACCACCTCTCATTGAGATGGGAACCACTTCATGATGTCAAAGAAAGGCAATGATGTCTTCTGCCTCTATAATTCTGCAACAAAGTCAAACTCTGAATCATTCCTAACTTGGTACTTAGGAAAAGAAGGTTGATTACCTCTATTGTGAGAATCTGAAGGTCCCTTTGGTGGAGGTGGATTATTATCTGCATTCTAATTTGGTGGAACCATGTTATTCGGGGGTGCAGATGTAGTGAATGGCCCCTTGTTCTGATTCCTTAGAAAGTGGCCACCCTTAGATTGGAAAGCTTGAGCATCATAAACATCTTCCTCTGGCTCATTATCTTCTTGCATAGGTAATTTATATTTTTCTTCAATGGTTTCATAATTCATGGTAGTGCTAACTGACCCATTATCCTAATTGGAATTTCATGTTGGAGGATGGGCATTAGCCTGTGCAATTTTCACAATCTTCTCCATTTTTGGGCAATTGACCTCATAATGGGTTATTGTATCATGCAGCCTACACTAATTTGTCATAAAATTCAAATCAACAACATTAACAGTTTGTGGTCTTCCTTCACCTGCTTGATAATTATGAGGAACTCCCCCATTATTAGGTCCAGTATTCCACTGCTTATTATTGTTGTTGTTGTTGAACCTTTGATTATACTCTCTATTCTGATTTTGATAATTCTGGTTTGAGGAGTTCTGATTTTGGAAATTTCTATTGGTGTTCTGATTCTGGTTCTGATTAGAGTAATTTCCCTGATAGTTATAACATCCTTGATTGTTGTAATTTTGGTTTTGATTATTGGGAGGGTTTTTCTTGAGTTGTGCCATGTCATTTGATATCTGAGAGAGGGTCTTTTTAAGAGTCTCTAACTCACTTGTGAGTTGAATAGTTTGTTCATTTTGCACATTTTGGACTATGGTTGGGGAATGGACATGGGTTGATCCTCCCCCTTGTTGTGGTTGATTTTGAGGTTTCTGTTGTTGTGGTTGATGTGAGGAATCTTGTACACCATTGCTAAAGAAGGGCACCATGGGTGGAGCTTGCAACTTAGATATAGGTCCGTATTGGGAATAAGACATCCCTGGGACAGTGTTGTATAACGGTGGATTAGGCATCTGATAATTCATTGGAGGAAGAACTGCTCCTAACCCTCCAGTTGTAGACTTATCTATTGTTGCAATTTGATAGTCAAATGATAAATCTTAGACAGTGAGTCAATCTCAGTCGGTTGATAAGTTCTTTGCAAGAATAGGCCAATCGAAGGATCAAAAGCTCTCAAATATGCCTATATGGCCATACCCTCTAGTACTAAGTAAGGCTCTTGTAGCCTACAATACATCCTTTGGAACCTAGTGTTAAAAAAGGGCAATGGTTCATGATGTTCCTTCCTTATGGTGGCAAACTGGTGATATAATATTGCAAGATCTACATAAACCCTAAATTGATTAATGAAAGCATTTTCCAAATCTGTCCAACCTGGGATAGATCCCTGAGGCAGATTTAGATACCAATTATATGCCATATCTCCCAAACAATAAGGAAACAATCTACATACCACATCTTGATGAGCAACTTGAGCTCAAGTGCAAGCATCTTTTAATGCTTGTATATGTTCTTCAACACTTCTCGACTCTCCATGCATGTATTTCAGACAGAACCTCTTTGGGTTATTTGGAAAATCATGGAATCCCCCAAGAATAGTCCCTAATGGGGAGGGATTATTCACAAAGTAATCCATTGGTGGGATTGGTTGGACAGGTGGTGATATAGGCTAAATTGGTGGCGACATAGGCCTAATTGGAGGTGATGATGTAGGTGGAACTGGTGGTGGTGTAGGTGGATTTGGAGGAAATCTAGGTGGAGTAAGTGGTGGTGGCAACATAGGTATCAAAACCCTACGAGCATGAAGTCTTGGTCTAACAAGAGTTTGTAATTATTATAAAGGTTCAGGGTCACTAGAGGATCTCAAAATCCTTCCATATTTCTCTGGTGAGAAAGAGACTATGAGAGCCAGCTTGTCTTTTCAAGCCCTCCTTCTAGCGCCAACTTCTGTTGATGGTTAAAATGACACAAACAATATTAAAACATAATATTTCTACTCTATTTCTCCTGAAAAATAAAGACAACATGTAGTGACCTAACTCCAAAGGTCCTGGTAGTTGGTTCTCAACTGTCTGGTGTCACTCAATCGGTTCATGCAACTGTAATGTTCAAGGGGCCTGTGCTGGTAACAAAAGACTCAAGCAATGACTCATTTTATCAAAATGGTTCTTGTAAATGAAGGGGTTTCAAACAAAAGAAAAAGATGGAATAAAGGGGTAACCAATAAATTTGAATCAAATTTATCTAACCTCCGGACATATACCTTCAATAATGAATCTTTTCTAACAAATCACAAAAACCAAAGCATGAAATAATCTACATCATAAAACTATACCATTGCATGCATCTAAGGTGCTTAATTCAATACCACTTTTTGGTTATCACAACTATCTCCAAGATTTCAAAACATACATCCATTCATTGCCAAGGTCATAGATCAACAGACTTTAATAACTTCAATTCAATGATAATCTAATAAGACAATCCTTAAATTTGATTCCTTCAAATGACTTTCATCACTCAAGAAACTTTTATGTTCAACACAATCACTACATAAAGATAGATTATAACTTATCAACCTTATCACACAAACAATTTAACTCTAACACCATATTGCGAGAAAACTTGTAATTTTTATTGACTGTAAAGCATCTAGTAACAATGTATCAAAGTGATCACTACAAAATTCTATCTCCCAGTATTAGGTAAGCCAATTCTTTTCTCCATTAGCCGACCTTTACAATATGATACCCATTGGGTATTTATAGATATACAAAACCTCAAACTCCACTTCTATTTTAGGCTATCCACCCTTTTAGGAACTAAAAATTCTCTTGAAAACTGAGATCAATTTGATATTGAGTTCTTACATTAGACATTCAGTTTAACTACAAATAGAAGATAGAAGAGAAAAAGAAGTCATGCGCTCAAAAGCTGTCAGTGCTACATGCAACATGCAAAGAAGAGGGAAATCAGGCATGCAGGGATTCATGCATGTGAAGCTGGATCTGCAATGAACTCATCGTAGTTGGTGAAGACTTGTTGTAAGGTATCTATTTCGGGCCCATCAATCCAACTATCTTCAAATTTGATTCGATCCAATTCCTGCTGCAACAAACTCCCTCATACCTTTCATTTTTATCAACTCTCTCCCAATAGCTTTTATTTCTTCCTTAACATCCACTAGTCGGTCTATTACCAAATCTTCTCCATCATCTTCTTTCCGCATGAGTCCTTTGAACCTTTCATCCCACTTCTCTTTTATTTGACTCAAAGGCAGGCCATATTTCATTAACACATTCACATTTACAATGATAGCAATGACTGCTCCTAGTTCTTCCAATTGCTCAGTCAAATTATTAACAGCCTCTTGAATCTCATCCTTATGTTTACTCAAGAAATCGGTTCTAAAATGGAGAATACGAGAGGTTTTCTCCACAAAATCCTTATTGTCCTCCTCAAGTATTGATTGTTCCAGAAGAGTAGCTAAAGGAAATACACTCACTCTTTCCAATTTCTTACTATATCCTTTGTACTCTTCTTCCTGTTTCTCCAATGCCTCAATGTATTGATGCATTTCTTTTATTAACCCTTATGTATCCTTGTAGGCTTCAAAACCTTTAACCAAAACTTCGCCTACCTCTCGACTCAGTTTGTCTTTCCATCGGTCTACCATCTCTGCTTTGCCTCTAACCTGCACCAAATCATCTACCTCCTTTTTGCTTAACAAAATAGGAGTCTCAATAGCCGTTACATGTTGTGATCTTGGAGAGGAGACACTCTTCAAGAATGAATGTAGTTGATCCAATTGAGCTTTAAGCTCATCCTTCTTTTGCTTATCCTTGATCATTCTTGACTTGGTTGTTGAAGCCACCACATCAATCAAGTTCATTTATTGATTCCTAGTGGGCCTTCCCAAGTTGACTGTACTCAACTGATAATCTATTAGCTGCATGTCCCCTACCTCCTTTTCTGTCATTGGCATGGCACATTCAACAACAATATCTCCTTTGTCTATGAGTTAGGTAGAATGTAGAATCTTAGCCTTCTATTTAGGCCTCTCCTGCTCAATTCCCTTCATCATATCCTCTCAATTAAGAGGTTGTGAAGGGGTTACTACCCTCTTCTGTAGGTAGCCAAGTATGAGCACTTGGAGCAGTAGTCGTCATAGAAGAGGAAGCAACAACTGTAGAAGGTGGCTTTACATTTACCTGAGGTTGAGAATCAACCCTTGATTTCTCTTGTTGTTCTTGCATTCTATCCATCTTCTTCCAACTGATCTCTCTCTACCTTTTCTTTTTCCAACTTTTCCTTCTCTAGAGCTTATTTTTCTAGTTTCTCTTTTTCCAAAGCCTCTAGTCTTTCTTTCTCTAATCTCTCCACCTCTAAGGCCTTAATTTTCTCTGCCTTTGCCCTTTCTTCTTCTTCTTGCTGCTTCTTAACCAGCACCTCAGCATCCCTTTTCTTTCTCAAACTTTCTGCCTCTTCTTCTTTTTGGTGAGATTCTTCTGCAAGTTTAGTTTGGCAACTAAGATTTCTCTTTCCCTTTGGTTCCTTTCCTTCTCTTCCTCAAGGTCATGAATTTGTTGTATTAGCTCCAACTTGTCATTCTCTTCTTTGACCTTGAGCTCATGTTCTTGCTCCCTTCTTTTTCTCTCTACTTCATCAACTGTTGCCTTTTCCTTAACTTGTTTTGCTTTCAATTGTTGCTGGTGCAATACAGCATCAACTTGTACCTTGGCCTCCATTTCCTTTTGTTTCTCTAAGGCTACAGCCTTTGCATCAGAATCTCTTTTTGCGTCTTCAAACAAATTCCATTTATCTTCTTGTGTTAAGATCTGCTCAATACCTCCTCTAGAGGCATGTTCTCTTGCAAATATTTTTCTGATAGAGCCTCGTCTGAATTTGTCTCAACTTCCAGAACTTCCTTCTCCACCTCTTTTCCCTTGGCAACTTCAACCATGCTATGAAGAGCTCCTTCTTGAATTTATTTACTCTTCTTCCTTGTTATTGGGACTTGTGCGGATGATTCACCTAATGTAGGTGTCGAAACAACAGATCCTACTGGAACATCTCCTTCTTGTGTTTCTTATTCATCATCTACCGCCTCAAGTTCTATCTCTTCAATGTCTGGAGGAAGGAATTACAATGGCTCTTTCGGAGGTGTCTTTCTTTTGATTCTCTTGTATGCCTTACCCTTTTTAAGGATTGGTCCTTGAGGAGCTTGAGTTCTCAACATTAACCACTGCACACTCCTATCCAATACTATACTCCTAATCTTCTTAATATAAATTGTTTCTTCAACATCCCAGTCAATTGGATCTAGGCTCTTGGTGCCAATGTTCAAAGCTTCATAGGATGGATCCAATACAATTCCATCATCCACCAATGTGTCAGGAATGTTTTCTTTAACACCTAGTGCTACCATGAGTGGAATAAACAATCTTTCATAGTTCTTCTTTCTTCGATCATATTCATCTTGCCTGTCACTCCAAAAAGTCTTCTAATAAATTGAAATGTCTGGTAAACACCAAAGGCAATAAAGCATACATCTTACCCTTTGGATCAAAATACTTACGAGCTATGTATAATCCCAATTTAATTTGTATCAATTCACTAAAAACCACCTTTGCTCCTACCAAGTGTTGACAACTATACTCATCCAACTTCATGGGAAACTTATGACATCCAGTTTATGTTTGATCCCAAACTGAGCATTAACTCCAAGAGCTTGATATACAAACTCCATTAGCACTATCATGCTATTGCAACACCTTGGAAGCAAATGTGGGTGGCCTTCAAAACCAGCCAACCTAAAGTATGTAAATCTGGGATATTGAATGTACCAACATCCCCATTCAACAATGAATGCCATGGCTTCTTGACTCAACTGGTATCCTGCATCTCCATTCAATTGGTTGATGATCACATATAAAAATGCATCATTGACTCTTCTGAAATGAGTCTCAGCAACATGAAGAGAAAACTAATCATAGTGCTCCCATAACTTCTTCTGCCCATCCAAGGCTCCCATTATGCCCACTTTGTTCAAACCTGGGAAAATCCCCAATCTTGCTACTGCATAAACAATGTAAGAGGTCATAGAGAAAGACTTAGTCTGCCTGATCCTTGTTACTTGATCATGTATGGCATTAGAGATAATCATCAGCCAATCAAATTGTTGGGCTCCATTTAAGATTGTCTGGATGAAAGGAAACATCCATTCTTTGAACCGAAGTGTATCTCTCTTCCCAAAAACTCTTGATAACATCATGATTAAATTGGACACCTCCTTATAAAAATCTGCCCTCTTTGGCTAGTTTGCAAGCTTGCTCAGAGATTTCTTTTCCGTCTTTAACCACTTTTTGTTCAAATGAGATTTATTGGAGTCCTTATGCTTGCTATACTTCTTCAAGGCCTCTGCCTTAGTTAGTTGCACCAAGGTCTTGGGATCCGGAACACTAAATATATTTTGAAACATCTGAGGAGTAAGATCAATGATCACATTATTCTGTGAATCCATGCATAGTCTTGTAGCAGGATTTTAGGCACTAGCTACTGTTAAGATCAATTCCAGGCATTGGATTGACAAAGGAAACACAGTAATATGTGCCAGGCCAGAATCAACAATCCTTTGCATCCTTCCTGTTAGATTTTCTTGTTCTCCAAAGATTTATGCATGTAACTCCTCAAAGTTGTACTGGCCCAAGTTCATATCAGTGATGTTTGACCAGTCTGATTCCACCTTGCTCATCTTCACAACCAAACTCTTGTGATTATACCTCAAGGTATAAGGCAGTTTTTTTGGCTTTACCTTCTTTGGTTTTGGTGTTGCCTTTGATGTTCCTGCAAGCTGGTTCCTTCAAGCAACTTCCCCTGATGTTCCTGACATCCTTCAATTTTTCCTTTAAGCAAAAAACCTCTAATTAGATATTTAATCATCATTATAAAACATGCTTTAAAAAAAAATACCTTTCATATATCCACCAGAGTCAGAACCAGGCAAAAACACAACCTAAAACAATCTTTTTTACAATACTACGGACTCAGAGCCAAAACTGATATAGATATTTTACTAACAATGAATGGGCTTGGAGTCAGAATCGGGAAGGTGATTGAAACTAGGATTGGAATGAAAAAGGGATTTGGTTTTCTTCAGATTTTCATATTTTCATATTCCATTTCCACTCCGCCTCCGCTTCCGTCTAGGTTATCATTATTTCCCAAAGAAGACTTCTCATTATACGCGGAGCTAGAAACAAGATGGAAATGGAATCGATAACTTTTGTAAAATAGAATTCTCAAGTTCATAATCGATTCCAATCCCGTCTGCACCTAGGTTGATCATGACGCCATCAAATGATTTTGTCGATTTAACTCCTCAATTAAAACCGAGGTCGTATTAAATGAACAGGGGCTTTAAAAATAATATACTCATATGACCATGGGGAACGACTGTATCTAGGGAATCATATTTTAATCATTTAAATGTGATCATTGAAAGACACGAAACACTAATCTAACAAACCCAATAAAAACTAGGGCACGGATTTTAAACCTTGCCATTTTACTAGATTGAAACACTCGACAAAACCCTAAGTAAAAATGATGAATCCAATCTACCTCACTATAAATCCTAAACTCTAACCAACACCATTTAAACCCCAATTTAATCTAACCTACTACAAATCAAAATAGCACGACGTGATCACGACTAAAACGTGAAAGTGACCATGCTCTAAAATACAAAGAATCAAAAACGACAGTACAAGAAACAAAGACTAAAGCAAACAAAAAAAATAAAACAAGAACCTATTCGTTCAATCATGCCAAGAAGTACAGATCCACTTAGAACAAAATAATTCAAAGCACGAGCAGATATAAAGAAAAACGCAACAAACACAATAGTAAATAAATGAAGAACAATAACAATAAGAAACCCTACCTCAAATGCAAAAGAACCGAGCTAACCTTATGAACTGATTCACACACAATACCCTTCCTCTCTTTCGGTCAATTTGCTCAAACGAACTCCACTGCTACTCTTTTGTGTTCTTTGATCTCTTAACAATGATAATAATGATTCGTTTAACTCTTAATGAAGGTAAAAATAAGGATTTCTACCTATACGAGCAACTGTCATTAATGCATTAAAATGCAGTTAAGGCGGAGTCGAAACTGAAAGAGAACAAACAATTCTCTGTAGTGCCACTTTAGTCAAAAAGTCAACGACCCAAAAGTGGCGGGGCAGAACTAAAAATGGAAACAGATTCACAACTTCAAGAAATTTCCAAACTTAATTCCCATTCCGGGTCCAGGTCTGCCAACTAAACACAAAACAAAACTAAACACAAAAAGTAAAGCAAAAGACCGACATAATAAAACTAAACATAAGGTCCTAGACTAAAGTAAAAATAAAAATAGTGGAGGCGGGGGCGGAATCGATTATGATTAACTTAACACCCACTCCGGCTCCAGTTCCGCTGAAGACAAACAAAAGGTCAAAAGAAAGACCTTTTGGGATGGGAACCAAAACAAGCTTTAAAAGGACTTTCAAAACCCGATTTAGTTTTGGTTCCGCTTTCGACAGACTAAACCAAATTAATCAAAGTGTTGAAAGCAAAATGACTCCAAACTTTGTTTGAAAAACAACAAAGGATAAAGAACAACAAGGGGGACCCATTTTGACCAAGGAAAAAGATGGGGTGGTTATGCAAGGCATAACACTACCAAGAGCCATTAGATCAATATTAATACTTAGGATTGGGCCACTGATCATCATATATGAAATTTTTAAAGTTTCCAAAGTCTTAAAACTATGTGTGACCCATCATGATATCATTTCTATCCACATATAAGTAATCTCACCAAGCATTAAAAATTTATTATAATAAATGATTTATCTCTCTCTATCTTATGCTTCTTATGGATGGTTGGTGATTGTCTTTCACATTGTTATAACTATTATTTTTTGTTGAATATTAAATACCATTCTAGCAATCCATATATATAAGTGAAGAAGTTGTCTATTCTAGCACATCAATTCTTGTATTTTTAGTTGTTTCCTTTGAAGAATTTCCTATCTTTTAAGAATGTTAATCTTTTTTAACAAGAATAGAAGGAATTCGCCTACTCGAGATATTTTTCTATTGAATAATTATTCCACATTAGCAAAACCTTCCATGTTGCCACAACTTGTGGGTGTAAACGTGATCTTAGAAATAACCTTGATTAGATAATTTTAATGAAAAATAGGGGATTTGTTGGCATTATCATTCAATCCAAGTAATTATTACCTCTTAATAATTTCATAGAAACCCTACCAAATACACTATAAATAAGTATAATAGCCTAAGTGATTTATTTTTTCATATTGGAAATCATGTTTTAGAGTGGATGGTAATATTTTTGTATATATATATATATATATTAATTTAGTGATTTTTTTTTATTAATATATAATTTTTTTGGTGAATCAATGTTTCAATTTTCTATAAATATATAATTTTTTCAAAAAAATGTTGAAATGGGGTGAGTATCAAAAAGAAAAAAATAGTCCTTGATAAACTAGGGAGATTAGGACCCAAATGTGTATACAATAGCACAATATGTGTCTATCTTTAATTTTTATTTTACTTTTATCTCAATGTGATTTTGTTTAAAGATAGATGATAATATATCAAATACAAGTGAATTGGACACTTCTGAAGAACCTATGAATAGAAAAATATTGAGGATAGAATTGCCATAAATAGATAAATAGAAAATTCCTTAGAATAAATATCTTCAAAAGATATATATAAAATAAAATGAGAGATCAATTTTGAGGTGCCTATATTAAATTCTTATATGTTATTGATATCTATTGGCATCTTTTGAATGGATGTATTTAAGATATTTATGCTAGTATCTTAATGTAACATTAGAAACTATCTACTTGGAAATCCATATGTTATGCAACTACACTCATTTGGTGTCCATATTTATAGATATATTTTAGGACACATTCTACCTATCTCAAATAAAAGTTAAAATAGATGATAATTTATATTTGATAAAATTAAAAATAAAATAAAATAATAAAGGAACTCAAATTCTAGAAAAAATTAAATAAAATTGAATTAAAATACTAACTCACAATTGCACCACATTTCAAGAAGTGTGGAAGCCATCATAACTCAAATAGAGGAGAAAACTTCTAATTATCATTAGGTCTCACACAACCAAAATTACAAGGCATATTGGTTTAGATGTGTAGAGGTCTCATTACTCCCTAAGGTGATGTGAGACAAGGTACAATGACCTATGACTATCTACTACACATGATTTTCATTGGCCAATCACCTATTTAAGTCCTACAATCAATGCATACACCAAACCTTATCTCAAAATTTTATTGTAGAAGTAATAGGCTAGACCAACATATCATTATGTTGTCATGCATAAGAATCAAGGAATGTGCAACACCATAAAGCATGATAATCAAAAGTATCATCTACACCCCATATAATCATTATTGTGTCATAACTCAATACATTAATCATAGGAAGTCTCCTAACCAATATATAAGTGATTCTCTAATCAAGCTCATACAAAATTGAAGATGGCATCACAATAGCCAAGCTTGGCTTTAAACGATAACATCAATGCATGGATATAATTATGGATACATGAAAAATACAAAATATGGGTTAGCATATACATAATCATAGATATTTCACATCTCAACCCAATGCATACATCAACATAAATCATCTATCTATCAAAAAAGTCTTGGAAACATGCTATGGCACAAGCATTTAACAATAAATCAAATACATGGCAAGCTTCAAACATGAGTGGAAATTATATGTTGAACATGACAAATTACATGACCTTGGGCCACATCAACAACTTTGAGGGTGCCAAAACATATCATCCACCTTTTATGTTATTACATATTACATGATGTTAGTTTCAATTTCAAATCTACTTTTACATGAAACATTTTCATGATGACATCATAAACCAATATTTTGTCATGTTGACAACATTTTGATGGTACTCACATGATCACATTTTCTAAACATTACTACTTATCTTACTCTTACCTAATGACATTTAACATATAACCATTTTATTTTCATCCATATATAATACAAATTCAAAATCACATCCTAAATTAATATTTTATATCATTTTTAGATGACATTTTCATATGTATGATTCATTTTTAATATAGCAATATATGTTCCTCTTACTCAATGACATTTGACATATATCCATACTTATCCATTGCACATAATTATGTTGTGTCATTTTAAGTTAATATCTTTTAGGCACAATTATACCATTTCTATGTATAAATAATACCCAATAAACAGCTATACCTGTTGCCTTTGCTGTCAGGGTAGGGATCCATAGACAGCACAACCAATGTACAGCTGAGAAACTTACGCACTGGTGCATAACCAATGTCCATGGTTTGAATTGGTAGTTGTGTGGTTGACAATAGAAATATATGGTAGGTTAATTTGGCCTAAACCACGTTCTAAGTATTGGTGGTGGGCTATGGGTGCATCGAAATTATCGGGGTCTCATCCACCAACCCTATCACATGGAAAGGACTGAGCCATCACAGTTTCTCTGTCACCTAAATATGATAATTTACCTGGTGAATCCCAATGCTTACCTATATCAATGCTATACTTGAGCCTTTCTATGTTCAAGCAGAAATTGTTGACACGGCCCATGGCAGAGGTGGGTATTTACAGCTTTTCTCAGGAAGAAGACTGGGATGATATATTCAACAATCTTCTGGGCATTTGTACCCCGGACGATGCAGAGCTCGACATGGGTTTCGATGCTACTGAATGGTTAGTCAATGAACATCATACAAACCAATTCATTCTTCCTTCCTCACCCGTCACAGCCAGTTTTCATGCAATTGAAGAATACTTAATGGATTCCCACCTCCATCATCATAATAATAATCATAATGTGGGAATGGAAGAAGATGATCACCATCAACAAACAAGAAGAGAAGATGATCAACATCAACAAACAAGCAGCCAGCTTGAGCTTGATGATGATATCTTGGGTTCTATTGAAATGCCTCAAGACATGGACTTGATCGACTGTTTTACTGATCCGGCTCCTCCAGAATTCATAGTTTTAAATGATGATTCGACACAAAGTGACAGTATCACAAATACCAATATCAGTAGTAGTACAAGATCAGTTGGAATCATAGTTAAAGAGTCCTCCTCTGTTGATCATGGTGGCTTGCAAGAAGGTATGTTCCTATAGATTTGAGTAGTGTATTTCATTTGAGTCTTGAATCGAGGAGTTCTAATAAAATTATAAACTTGTGTTATTAATAAGCCCTTCCTGCCTACGCCATTGATCACTGCAACACATTTAGTGTCATTCTAAGTGAATAAATTGATATGCTGCGTTTAAAGAATTCATAGTTGATATGATGTTTTGCTTGAATAAATCCTGTAAATACTGTCTATTGCTTAGCAATGGCAGCTAGAGCTTACTTGCCAACAATGGCATTCTAAGGTTTTGTTGCCAGTGCTAGTAATAAGTTTGAACTAACAGAATAAGCAAAATGTATATAGGAAGATTGTGATGAGTTCAATTTATTATCTTCGCATTGCGATAAGTTTTGTGGATAATTGGGTTCAAGTTTATAGCTTGCCTTTTTCTAGATGAAATTTAACTTTTGCAGAGTAAAAAATAATATTCTTTACAATCTGCTCAACTTCAAAAAGAAATATGCTTTTAATATATGAAGGTTTGCTGTTACATCAAAATCTGTAAGTATTAGTGAACTTTCAAATCCCACATCTTCATTTCGAGTGGGTGGATTGTTTCAGTTTTCTAGGGTGGCAGTTAGCTCACTAGATCTATTTTTAGATGTGTCGTAGTTAGTCCAACACATCCTTTCAAATATAATTTGAAGGAATCAGTAAACTTTCAAACCCGACATCTTCACTTCGACTGGACGGTTAACCCATGAGATAAATTCGTTAAAAATACTGATGCTGGTTGAAACTTTCACCTAGAAGTCTCGCTTACTTTAAACAAACAGTTGTGTCAAAAGATCAATCTGTTAACTTTTAATACAAATGTCAGAGATAAATGGATTCACAGGAGGTGGTTAGTGCATGTCCTGATTCCGAAGGGAGACGCTGACAATTAATCCAACAATCCTCCCCTCAACATCATCCGAGGGGATTCGAATCCGCAACTCAGCTCTGATACCATTTGTTGGAACATGTTTACCATTGCATAAAATGATCAACCTGTTTAACATCTGATACAAACACCAAAAATAAACAAATTCATGAGAGACGATTACTTCATGTCCCAATTATTTTTTAAATCTTACTCTTCTGTTAAGACTGATAAATTTTGATATTTTGCTCAAATGCCATCAATTTGTTTTTCCATGGGATTAACCAAACTGATTGTAGGTGGAAACGAGACAAAGTGCAGGAACAAATTCTTCGCATGTATCCATTAGGTTTTGAATCTCTACTTGCTACGGGAAGGTGAAATCTGTCACCAAAGAATTTTACCTCTTATTAGAAAATATATGCTGGTTACGGTCAGCTAAACTTTTGGAAACATGGTAATAAGAATATTGAAAAGATGCTTGCCATACCTAATCTTGCCTGAATGCCAATTAAATATCATTCCCACTCAAACATTTACCTGCGGTTGCATTATCTTTCCAGTGCTCTATACTCTATAGTATCCTATGTTTTAGGACATAAAATAATGCCAGTGAAATTAGTGTTGGCAACTTAGAGGAGTAAGTAGAAGAGTTTGCTAAATGAGCCTCGATGTGTATTCTGGTATGAAAACGTGGGGTGTTTGTTGAAAACTCCATTTTTCCTGGTCTTATTTTCTTTTGGTTGCTGGTAGTAATATAGGTATGTTTTTGGGTATTTTGGCGTTTTTTTTAAGGATGAATCAATATTTGATGGGATTTGCAAAACGAAATTTTAATATATATTATTATATCTTTCATTTATATAAATTGTGGTATATAGCTGTTACAAGTAATAATGGTGGTATGTATAACTAAAATCGATTACTCAGTAAGTGGAAAGTACAACATAGAACGTTTCACCTACATATATAAATTCCTTGACAAATAGACACTTCAAACCAAGTTTCAGTTTTTCCACAGATAACATATATCTTGAAGCCATTTCTCTTACTGAATCTATTCAAAGAGCTTAAACACTGTCGGTGCCATAATATTTTTCTCCGTGATCTCATAGATTCAATACTGTTTGTTATATTTATATTTAAATTGGAAAGAAAAAGCTTAAAAGGTTTAGATTAGGGTGAAAATGGGTCATAGAGAAATTATAATAAGAAGTTTATTTTAAAGAAAGTGAATAGTTTAATTGTAACGTATTCCAATACATTTTAAATATAGCTAACATTTTACTTTTGACCATTCAGTTGTGTTTGACACATCGCTCTTCTTGTGCATACTTAAAGTTTTTAGCTTTCTGAACACAACAATGGCCATGAAATCCTCAAAAAATGTGATTTTTTAATATTGATTTTCCATTCTCCATCTATAGCAGTCTTCTTTAATTTGCCTTTTATATGATGCCCACTTTCTAGGTGAGACTATTCATGAGAGCCTCAAAGTCATGTATGGGTTTATTCAACCATTGTTATGTATAGTTGGATCATTGAATTTGTGAACGTTTATATTGTACCATTTGGTGAGCAGGAAGAGAGTTGAACGAGACTGAGTACAAAGGACTAAGGCTTCTGCATCTATTAACAGCATGCGCAGAAGCCATATCCCAGGAATCTCAAGACCTTGCAGAGGTAATACTGATGAGGCTAAGCAAGCTGGTATCGGCCACAGGCTCCACCATGGAAAGAGTAGCCTACTATTTGTCCCATACCCTGCATTCCAAAATCGAAAAGGAGCCCAATTTCAGCGACCCAACAGCCGCCAAAGCACAGCACTTTTTGGGAGCCCTGAAGCTGCTGCACCAAGTTTATCCATACATCAGAGTAGCACATTTCACAGCCACTCAGTGCATTCTAGAGGCGCTAGCCAGCGCCTCTAATTTGACAGGCTGCACTGGTCTCCACATAATCGACTTCGACATAATGGAAGGCATTCAATGGCCGCCGTTAATGGAGGCCCTGAAGAACGCCGACTACGCAGTCAGTCATCTGAAAATCACTGCAATCAAGTGGGACGACACCGACCAGCACTGCAGCAACTCATTGCTGTACTCGACGGGAAAACAGACCGGAAAAAGACTGGCCGAGTACGCTCGATCACTGGGCATTCCGTTTTCTTTCGAAGAAAAAGAGTTACAGGATTTAAAGGAGATTGCCGTCTCCTGCGACGACTTTGTAGTAGCGAATTGCATGTGGGGACTGCCACACATGATCGTGAGAGCTAAGTTGCATGTGTGGGAATTCCTAAAGACAGTGGATCACATTAATGTTGACACCCTGACGGTCGCCATAGGACCCCCGGGAGTCGAAAGTGGATCCCCCGGCGACTTTGTAGACTGCTTTTCTAGTTGTTTGAAGAATTTGTGCGCGGTTTTTGATTCTCTAGAGGCAGGCTTACCAGAGCATGGACTTGCAAGTGCTATTGTGGAACGGATTTTTTTTGGCCCCAGCATGTGTAGATTTTTGGTCAGTCACTGTGAGGAAAGCAAGCAGGATTTCGTTTTACCTAATGTGGGTGATATTCCACTGAAATGTGGCTTCATCCAAGGTGTCATGAGCAAGGAGAGTATTATGCATGCAGAGTATGTTGTTTCTTGTTGCAGTGAGGGAGGAAGATGTTATGGGCTGGAATTGGTGGGTGATCATCAGCTGGTTCTCAAATGGGGCACAACTCCATTGCTGTGGGTTTCTACTTGGGACTCACCTTAGCAACTTTCCCTTCTATGTATGACTCTTGTGGGCTGCTTGTTTACTTTTCACTGTATTTTTCTTTATCGTAAGAGCTATGCATATTTATTACTTAATGAAATAAATGTCATGTAGTGACAAGTACTTGTCTTTATAGTAATGTAACAATACTATTAACAAACGTCATATAGTGACAAGTGCTTGTTTTTGTAGTATAGTAATAAAATTATTTGTTGTTGATTTAGAGGGAGGTAAATAATGTGTTATCTAGTTGATAGATAAGTTGACATGACAATGATTTAAAGATAGGCTAGTAATAGTTTGATATCAATAGAATATTTCAATCTTAATCTATACAAATATTACTTCAATAGTGAGTTTATAGTAGTTAAGTTTGATCTTCATCTCAAGTTTGATTTATACTAAGCACAATTGTGACTACATAGTTGAAATTAAGTACGTTCAAATAAAAAAAATTCTTAAATATATAGAGTAAAATAATTCTAAAATAATTTTAAAGTAAATAAGATATTTTTTAAATAAATGAAAAAGTTCAAGAATGAAATATTTTGAAATATAAATTTATTATTTACTTAGACTTTATTTGAAGAGCTATTTTCATTTAATTTTAGTTGTTATCCTAACTTTAACCCTAATTCTAATCCCAATGCTAACCCTAACCTTAACCCTAATCCTAACCCTTTATATATTTCTAATTCTAGCCATAACCATAATCTAACATAATTAAAACCCTAACTCTAATTCTAACCTTAAATACAACTTTGATTGTAACCCTAACCCTAATTGTTCTAACCCTAATTATAAGCCCAACTCTAAGTGTAATCTTAACATAATTATAACCCTAAAAATAACCCAAACACTAACCCTAACTCTAATTTTAATTCTAAAGCTAACCTTAAACCTAACTCTAATCTTAACTATAACATTAAAACAACTTTTGAAGTGTGATTACGGAAGGCATTGTTTACATTTTTCTAATTATAAATATAACCCTTATTCTAACTCTAGTTTTAAAATTTAATTCAAACTCTATCCCTTATTCTAGTTATACCCTAGCCCTATTTCTAACCATAATTCTAAACCCAACTTAGTTCTAACTATAAGCCTAACCCCTAAGCATTATTTTATGAACAATATAATATAATTAAATAATAATATAATACAATACAGTATAGTATAATAATATGAATAATAAATATAAATAATATAAGTATAAATATAAATAATATTAATTAATAATTAATATTATATAATAAGTATTAAATAATAGTTTAAATATATTAAATATATTTTAAATAATATATTATATATTAATGATAATTATTAAATATAAAATATAATATATATATATATAGTATTAATATTATTTTTTGGTAAGTTGTGGACAAGGAGCCACTCCCATATAAAATAAACATAATAAAATAGTGGTTTGTATCAACTCTTAGACATGGGTGCATCAAAATCAACTATTTTTTCACAAACATTTTCTTTCTTTAAAGATTTGAGCATCAATGCTTGTTCTTTGAAGGGGGTCTTCTTCCTCTTTGATCATTGTATTTTGATAGTTTATTTCCCCTATGCCCCAAAGACATGTATCATCTATGGACATAAGAGAACCGAAAAATTCCTCTAAATGATAGTTTCCTTAGAGTTTTCCTTTTCTATAATTGATGATGTCGACTTTGAGATTACACCTTTTGAATCATCCTCATATAAAGTCTTTATTGATGGGTCTCACAATTCTGATGAAAGGAGAGGTTTTGATTTAATAGTGACCTTTATAGGAGCATGGGGAGGAGCCAAAGAAATTTGTACCTCTAGTGTAATGAAATAATGGTGAGGGTCTACCCCAATCCACCAGGTGGGCCTAACACTTGCGACTTGAGCACTCCTCAGATGAACCAAATTTTTATATTGCAAAGTATTGTGATATGTTGAGAAGCATTTCTTGCACCTGAAAGGAATTTTCTCATAGTCTATTAGTTGTCACCATCTCTTATTGCCCACCTTCAAATATATCTTAACAATAAGTCCTTTCGAGAGATCCATTTCCACACATGTAAACATGCACATGTTGAGCTAGCATAGTTCATTATTTCTTTAGTGATGTAGTAATACTTACCTAAACTATTCCCAATGATTTGCAAGCTCTCTAATTCCTATAATTGTAGGGGGATATGATAGGTGCACCCAAAGATATGCAGTAGAGAAAGTCTCTAATCAAGGGTCAAAGGATGGGAACAATGATTTTAGGAATTAAAAATATCCATTGAGGGACCACTGGCCATTTCCAATACCTTCTCCTTGTCTTCTAGAGAGTCAAATTCTAGAATAAAAATCTACTAGCATAGGGGTAGATGCATACTTCTTCCTCCATACCTTCCTTCCATATTTTAGAGATCCAAACATGGCGATCACTCAATTTTGATCATGTTTTTTTGAATTTACAAATGAGGGCATATTTTTATAGAAATTCCTCCCTATTATAGATATCCTCTTCCAAAAAAATCTCTAGAATCACTTCAAATTGGTGGAAAGAAAGAGAATTGCACAATTTGAATGTTTTTCCAAGAGGGAGTGGAGAGGAGGGAAATGAATTTAATAGAATTTATGGTAATTATTTTCAATCACCACCCACGTATCTATGCCTAAACCACTATTTGAAGGAGGAGGACAATCCACCTTAGGGGCTTGTGTCGGCTAATTCTACAAGCCTATACCATCATACTCCTGATTTCCATTTAATAATGCTTCCTTGTAGTTGTGTGAAGCCTCAATGGTTTGTGACTACACACAAGAGCATAGTGAAGTAGGGTTAGAGTAGCGTGCAAGAGGCATCAAAGAAAAAATGAGAATATAATTAAAGAATTATGTTTAGTATTAATATTAAAAATATATATCATTATATAATAATAATAATATAATAAAAATAATTAATAACTATTATTAGTAGTGAATATAGTATATATCTTTATATAAATATATTATAAAATAATCATTAATGTATTATAATAAGTATAATATATATTATAATTAATATTAATGATATTATATATTATTATTTCAATAATATGAAATAATTATTAAATATAGTTTGAAAACATTAATTATTAATTAATAATTTTTAATGATTATTAAATAATAGTTTAATTTTTTTATATATCATTATATAATAATAATAATAATTACCTCGCACCTTTGTCTTACCTCATGATCTAAAGTATAGCATTGGAACCTTGAAAATTGTAGGGAAGTAAAATTTAAATAAAAGTATATTATAATCTAGCCAATAAATAATATACTTTAGAATAAATAATATATCATGAACAATGTCAATTAATAATTAATATTATCATGAACATTAACCTTTTAAATTTTGTATATATCTACTTTCATTAGTTATTATTAGAATCTAATCAATAAAGAATGATAATGCAACAAGTACCCCTATGTTCCTTACACAATAGTAGTAATGTGTCTTGTTTAAAAATATCACATTTGAAACTAAATATATTTTGTTTAACCTTGAAAAATTCCAACTTCTAAATTTTTGGAAGGTACACGTATGAATTTGGATCTTAAACAATTTTCATTAATGCCTCATTATTATTACATATCCTTCAACATATTATTAAATGTATCAAATAACCCTCTACTAGTACTGAAAACATTTAAACCTTCAATATTGTATTATTTAAAATGCACTCGCTAGTAAATAATACATTAAAACCACCAATATTTTATTATTTGAAATTTGCACTCATTAGGACATTCACCAAATAATTATCACATAAGGTATTTCTCAATAAGTCTCTTCAAAATGCATAGATAACAGTTCGAAGAGAATGGTCTGGTCAATGTGGAAATGCTCAATAAAGGAAAATAGTGTGGATAATCTTGTGTAGCCCTAGAGATTATCATTGTTAACTCATGCAAGGTTATGCATAGAGAATATGATGGAGGGGATAGGTTTGCATCCTTTGAAATCCCCTCACTCATAGTCACAAGGGAATGCCATGAACAATGTAGTTGTAATGGTGTGTCCACCTTGAGTTTGTTTGAAAGACATTTGAGAAGGTCTTCATGAGTTCTGTGAAGTGAAAGGTAGGTTATAAAGCTTTAAATAGCTTGAAAAGAGTTGAGAAGGTCTTCATGATTTCTTGAGTTGAAACCCTCATTGGCATAAATTATTATATTGCACTAATTTTCTCTATTTATAATCTACATTGAAGCAGTTAAAACCCTGTTACATCATGGAAACTCACCTTTGATGAAAAAAACTAGAGCCTAGACTATCATGAGAAGTTAATATCAATAAGGGTTTTTATTTTGACTTTTTTACACATTTTAAAATGGAGATATTCTTAAAATCATGTTCAAGCCTTGTGATAAGAAATATCAAATCCATCTCAAATGCTTTATTATTTTTATGGATGAAGGACTTTACAATTTTGTTTTGATACATGATAATGATGACATATTATCTTTTGGGGAGTGTTTTACTATCACAAATTCCATATCAAGATAGGTAAAGCCCTTTTCAATAAGTTAACACCCTAAAATGGTGATAAATTTGATATTATATGTATGATGATATGATTGTTAGTAGATTGCAAGCCAAAGGCAAGGAATAAAGTTGGCAGTCTAGACAAGGTATGAATAATGGATATAAAGGGATTATAAGCACATGAATGGTGGTTAAGTAGTAGAGGACAAAGATGGCACTAAAACCTCATGAATATACAAAATTATAAGAAATATCATAAAAGAGAAATGGATAATAAATATCAAGATTCATGAGTGTGGTGACCAAAAATTATGGAGAAGGATTTCTTAGGATGAACACAAGATTCATTGCATAGTGGAAAGATAACAATACATAGAAGAAGCATAAAGGTCAGTATACATGCCAAGGAGTCAAGTCATTGGATGTTTAAAGAAGGGTATTTTTTGAAAAACATATATTCACATAATAAGACAGAGTATACAACTCAAAATTATGATAATTGGAGTAGTGGAAAACTAAGTGTGATACTGAACATGATAGGGTAGAGGTATTTTTTATGACCTTTTCAAGGAAATTTTGAAAAGATCATACAAATATAAAATCTTTTGAACCCTTATGTATCCAAAAGGATAATTATACAAAGGATAGTCATGAGATCAAAGGATAGACTAAGTGCATCGAGACCATAAGATAATACTAACACAAGAAGGCAGTCCTATGAACTAAAGGATAGTGCATGATGAAAAGAGGATAGTTACAAACTATAAACAAAGGAAAATGCTAATAAAAAAGAGGCAAAATTCATGAAACCTAAAAAAAATCATAAGACATAACTTGGCAGTGGTCATGAAACACCATAGGGTAGTCACTATGAGAGGAAGTTTGTTTGAGTAGTGAGATGACAACAAAAAGGCCTTAAAAACTCATGTAACATAAAAAATATCAAGAGACCACATTGAATGTATACATACAAGGAAAAAGAAGATAGTATAGACATGAGTAGACAAAGGGAAGATCAAGATATGATGAATTTGAAGACCTTAAACTAGTAAACTTACTAGATATTGGTGGCTTAACAAGGGTTTGAATGTATAGTGTAAGAACATATCTTTCATGGAAATCCACAAATGAGGATCTATTAATTCAAAAGGACATGTGATATGAAGAAATCAAAAGGAGATAAACACAGTGGCAAGGAGTAGATTGAATATATGAATACCTCATCACAATATTGTATTGTAATTTCATAAAGAAAAATGTAGACTAGAATTTCAACAAGGATGGGTTATTATAGAAATATGTATCCAAGAATGATATGCACAAGGACATAGATAATTGGAAAATCATATATAGTACCAAACAATATACTAAACTAAACATGAAAAGTGCGAGTGCAATGTACAATGAGGGTGAAATGGAAAATATATGCATGAAGATAAAATAACTTAGTCATTATAGAGAATAAGGCATACTATCTAATTAGTGACAATGATATAAAATCTCTATGGGGTAAGTGCAAGAAGTTGGGTCCATGAAGAGGGGAAGTTTCGGCCAAAAAATTTTTTCTCGCACGAAACGCATACGCGTTTTTTAAAAAATGCATACGCGTTATGTATCGCATACCCGATCCTAAATCAATAATGCGTACATGTTATGATTCGGGGATACGAACCTAAAACATGTACGCATTATGAAACACGTACGCGTTCATAACGCGTACGCATTTCTTAAAACTATTTAATTTGTTCAATAAGCGACTGTGAAAGTCATTTTCACAATCGAGCTAAGTGGGCCAGCAAAAGGAGAAGCAGATCACATACACGTTTTGGATGGCCAGAATTTGCCAATTTTTTAGTCTCAACTCCTCCTGTCGACACACCTAACCTCAGCGACCTCCAGGTTGGTTGAATTCTACATTTTTTTTGCATTATAATTGTTGTTTAGTTATTTTTGTTTTATAATTGCTATTTAGTTATTTTTGTTTAGTTTGTTTTAGTTTAATATTTAATAGTTTTTAAACTGTATTTAATTAATCGAAAACATCAACAAAACAAACAACATAAAATTCTAAATTGAAAACCCAAAAAAAAACCTAAATTCAACACATTTAATTTTGAAATTTGAAAACCCTAAACTGTAGGTTCTAAAAAACTAATTTACTCAAACTGTTAATCCTTGGACCTAAACCCTAGAAAACGTAAACTAAAACCCTAGAAAACATAAACTAAAACGTAAAATAAAACCCTAGAAAACATAAACTAAAATGTACAAACTAAAACCCTAGAAAACGTAAACTAAAACCCTATTTGTAGGTTAAAATTAGGTTAAAGCTAGGGTACAATTAGGGTTTGGCTTAAACTTTAATATATATTATATAGCTAGATTTCAAAATTACAATTAGGGTTATGATTAGGTTTACTTTTTTAATATATTAAAGAATTCAATTACTTGCTTCTAGGGTTCAATTAAAGTTGGAGTTCAATTAGGGTTAAAATTCATTCTAGGGTTAGGGTTATAAGATAAATATTCGGGTAAGGGTTGAGGTTAGGGTTTTTATTCAATTAGGTTTAGAGTTAGGGTTAGGATTATGAAATTATGAATTAAAATTTAAGATGAAGGTTAGGGTTCCAAAGTAAGAATTAGCCCCATCAATTGGTGTAGGGTTCTAGGGTTGGGGTAAAAATTAAATTAAGAGTCTAGGGTTAAATGGTTGTAATTTTGGTGATAGTTAAACATTCAATCAATATTTAATTAGGTTTATGATAAAAAAATTTATATGCATTTAGGGTTAGTGTTCAACTAAGGTTATGACACGCGATTTAATTACAATTAGGGTTAGAGTTCAAGTTAGAATACATTAGGGTTCAAGTTATAATTAGGGTCTATGGTTCAAGTTATAATTAGCCCATCTATGGTTCAAGTTAGAATTAGTGTGATAAAAATTATAATATAAGGCAACATATCCCTAGATGAAATCGTATTTTAAAAAATTCCTCATCTATATCGATTAAATTTTTTATCTTAAAATTGAAAAATAAATCTATTAGCAATGTCTTCTTGAACTGAATTCTCCAATTTTGCATCTCTAACAATTGTTTTTCTAATCTATTATTTAACATGTTCTTGTTCAACTTGTTCTTCTATGTGTTCTTGAATTTTGTCTTAAACATATTCAAGTTGTTTATATGAACATATTCAATATGTTCAACTTGTTCTTAAACTAGAAGCCAACTTAAGAGGATGCAACGAATTCATTTACAAATACATATGCACACATGCATACAATTTAAATCAATATATTAAAAAATCCTTCAAAAAAATATATCATGTGCATATATATTGGGCCCATTACACCCTAAATCATAGAGAATTTCCCTCAATTTTTTTATGATGTTTGTAAAGGTTGTTCTATTCTAGGGTTTTGTTGTCATTAAAATCCATACTCTAGTAGTTTTTTAGTTTTGAAACTATTTATTTGAGCCAATATCCTCGTACTTAGGTACCTAAGGTTTTTGATGGTTTCATAAGGATTTAAAAATCATGAATACTAGTGGAACTTTTTAAAACACATAGGGTTTTAGTCTTATTTCTTCAATTTTTGTTTCTCACAATCTTAGTTTTCAAAGAGTTTATTTACAAACTTATATAACAATGGGGTCTTTAGGTGTGATCAACAAAGTTTATTTTTAGTAGTGATAATTGTGAGGTATCACAAGACAATGCATTTCCCTCAATTTGTTATAACAACCATAGACTTTTAGTCATAACATATTGAATTTTTATTTCCTTCACTCTTGATTCAACATAATCTAGGTCAATTGTTACCATTTTGTCAAAGGGGGTCCTAGAACATCAACTTATAGATTTTCCTTCATTATTATTACTCAAAATTTTTAAAAAAATCAAGAAATTAAAATGTATTTAATCTAAATTCTATAATTGGTGAAGGATTGGGTTGAAAACTTTCTTGGATTTGACCCTACCAAATTGGTAGTTTGGCTTCCTTATTTCTTGCATAATTATTACTTTTAATCGCTATAATTTTAGTTTATTTGCATCCTTTAAGTTTCATGTACTATACTATTGTTTAATAATTTATTATTAAAATAATATTTAATTCTCATACCTTTTATGTCTCTCATATGAACAATATTTTGTGTTCTATGGTAACTCCTATTATCATTGCCCCTTTTCAAATATCATGATTCCTAGATGTTTCTATTATTATATGTTTAAATGTATCCTTATAACCAATTTTTTTAATTTCTAGATCTTAAAGGTTATTACATTATTCTAATATACATATATAACTTTCAAAATCCCCAAATCTTGAAATAGATGTCTACAACCTTATATGTATAAATCACATGAGCCATATAATCCTATCTATCAACCCTAAACCATAAAACCTAGATATCTTTCAGACTATATGTAAACTCCAAACCATACATAATCACATATCATTAATCAAGAAAACCCTAGACACTAAACCCTACATTCTAAAATATGAACACAAACCCTTACCCAAAACTCAAATTGTAAACCACAAATTTGAATTTTCAAAACTTGTAGAAACTTAAATTATAAACTTTAATGTGTACATGCTATGGATTTTTAATGAACATTATGGATTTTTTAATGTTATAAATCGAATGGTCTTCAAATGAATTGTATTTTGAATTTGTGCACATTCAATGTGATTTTTAAATAGTTCTTTCAAATTATGTGCATTATTTAATTAGTTTATTGATATATATTTTTTAATTGTTTAACATGTGCAGTTGCCATTTGGTTGTACATTCACATGGATCCACTATTTAGCATAGAGGATTTTATGCCTGAACCACATATTCCTGTAGATCCCATAGATCCAAACCCACCACCACAAGAAAACCCCATTCCTCCAAACCCTCCACCTCCTAACCCCCCACCCCCTATAGTAGACTAGGATCAGTTGAGAGAGAGCATTAGGGAAAATCTTATCATCATTCAAGAAAATATAGATCTAATAAAAAATGAGCATAGAATTCCCCCCCCATCTCTCACGGTTTGCATCTATGATGCAAACTATTGTTGATTATGTTCGATCTATTGATGCAAACCTAGATAGGTTCCATCAATGGAGAGACGAGAGGAGACAATTCTATGCAGATGGATTGTCTTATAAAGAAATTAATGACCTTAAAATTACCAAAGAAGCCATGTGCCAGTATTTTTTTAACCCCCAAACTAACCAACCAATCCACCCACCAAAAAACGGATTTCAATTTTATGGTGTAGGCACCCCCAGAAAGCTGCACATTTTTGGGATAGATGGTGGGTGGTGTTTGATACTCCACCACATGAAAATTATGAGGTGCCCCTATACTTTTTGAGAAAGTTATGGGCAGAGTTTGAGTTGGGTTTAAAACCTAACTATTTTGATATGAGTTCATTTCAGGGAGTTGGGAATGGCATGCCCTAACATAGATTAGGAGCACGTGTTGATCCTCAGCGACGTGCTCCAATTGCTCCTATTGTTCCTCCTGCTTCTCCTGGTGTTCCTACTACATTTCAGCAGCAAACCATGCTATCAACATTAGGAGCATTGAGTTCACTTTCAAGACATCTCACTCATTAGACTTCACACACGACGGCTGAAGTGGTCAATAGAGAGCATGGAGGCTCGAGCAATAGGAATACTTAGTCATCTACTTTAGGTGACCCACATGCATCTGAGACAGATTCATTTATGGATTTACTATATTCTGAGCATCATCTTACATAGGTATGTTCATCTTTTGAACTTAATTTTTTTTTGGAATGTGCAAAATTCATGTTTAAATAATAACATCAAATTATATATATAATACAATATTAATTCAATAAGTGTTTGGTGTAGACGCATGATCAGGCAATGCCTGAAACCCAAAATGATCATGTCTATATGTTGAGTGTTGTAGATATGGGCTCACCTTTTGGTCAGGTACTTAAACCAATATATATTAAATTTATTTTGTGTGGATATATATATCTAATTTATTTTGAATGTTTACACATGATGTGTGATTGATATATATTATATCTAGATGCAGGGAGGTTAGATGAGCGTGCCTAGTGCTGACCAACCACAAGTTGTGGTGAGCGCTCCCGAGTCATCATCAACTTAGGTGCGTTCTTTCAAAAAGTTTGTTAAGTTTGAATTAAATACACATCATAGATTTAATTTAATTTTTACATTTACATACACATGTGCGAATGATCTATACAAATTGTTGTACATATATATGCAGGCATTTCATGAGATACCCATTGCACATGCACCTGAGACATCGTCAGCAATTATGGATGGGAAATCTTAGGTGCGTGATCTTGAGGTCATATCATTCGAGGTTGTAAACTTTACTAAATATCCTAAAAAAATTTTACGGATCTTTTAAATATATATATATTCGAGGTTTTAACATATTGATTGCTTTATATATGAATATGCAGGATATAGTAGATCAGGCATTTGGATCTTCTCAAGTGACAGTTATGCTACTCGTTGAACAAAATGTTCCAGTAGATCCACATGATCATATGGTAAATTATTCATGTACTAAAAATCATTTTTATTGTATTTACTAGATATTTAATTAAATTTTTATTTTTTATCCAAAAGTTTATATTTTCAGGTTTAAATATGTTTAATTATATCAAAATTTATCAATAAATTTAAATATAATTTCAAGTTACTTGTACTCTTTTACAGCATGATGCAGGTACATCTAATTGACCTGGAACAAAGAGGAGACTTGATTTGACTGATCAACCTGATATTTAAATGGTTTTAAATTTTAAATAGACCAAACATCTCTAGTTTTATTTAAACTTTTATGTGTTGGACTTGACATATACATATTTTTGTTTATTTATATCAGATGACTTTAATGTGATGATTATATATATGCAGTCAATTATGATCATGTTATGTTCATTTTGATGATTATATGTACTCATACATATGTAGATCTAGATATTTTATCTAATTTTCAAGTAATACATGCAATGGATATAAATTATTATCTCTACAATCAAATTTCATAGATATATAATTTATCACATGGTTAAAGGTGATAAATTTAAATATTCCTTAAATAGTTTAGATTATATTCATAATAAATTAAGAGCACGTAATTTTAACTATTTACCAATTCTAGAAATTTTTTGAACAATTATATGAAATGTATAATCTATAAAATTGGAATGATATTTTTAAAAAGTTACTAATAAGTTCATTGAAAATCATACAACTATACAACATGATGAAACATATATTTGTGCACATGTATATCCAATTATTTAGCTTATCAATTTTTACGTGAAGCCCAAAAATTGATATTTACATAGTCTCTTGATAAAATAATTTTTCAGTGACGATCGCATGGTAGACCGACTTGATGAGAACCTACAAAAATAATTAATGTAAGTAAGTAGTTCTATAATTTTTTTGAGTCATTTAAGTAAATATATAGTAAAAGTTACAAAATTGGATCTTATAAATTCCATACAAATTCAAATGATGTTTGCCATAGGATGGATGAAGGGGATGCATGTCATGAACCCTAGGGTGTGGCTTAATGGGTTCTAAGAGAATGGCTTAAGGGGAATTATGTGAGTGAGTTAAGGGATGCAAGATTATGGAATAAGGGTACATGTAAGAGGATATGACTTAAGGTTCCTTTAAAGGGATGTCTTAAGGGGATGCAAGAGGGTGGATTAAGGGTCCTTTAAATTTTTTATTCTAAGCATCACATGAACCCTAGAAACCCTAAACCCTAAACCATGTGACCTAAATCCTAGGAGATCAAGCCTAAACCATTAATCCATATAAATTTGTTATTCTAAGCATCACATGAACCCTAGAAACTCTAAACCCTAAACCATTAATCCATATAAATTTGTTATTCTAAGCATCACATGAACCCTAGAAACCCTAAACCCTAAACCATGTGACCTAAATCATAGGAGATCAACCCTAAACCATTAATCCATATAAATTTTTTATTATAAGCATCACATGAACCCTAGAAACCCTGAACCATGTGACCTAAATCCTAGGAGATCAACCCTAAACCATTAATCCATATAAATTTGTTATTCTAAGAATCACATGAACCCTAGAAACCCTAAACCCTAAACCATGTGACCTAAATCATAGGATATCAACCCTAAACCATTAATCCATATAAATTTTTTATTCTAAGCATCACATGAAACCTAGAAACCCTAAACCCTAAACCATGTGACCTAAATCCTAGGAGATCAACCCTAAACCATTAATCCATATAAATTTGTTATTCTAAGCATCACATGAACCCTAGAAACCCTAAATCCTAAACCCTAAACCATGTGACCTAAATCATAGGAGATCAACCCTAAACCATTAATCCATATAAATTTTTTATTCTAAGCATCACATGAACCCTAGAAACCCTAAACCCTAAACCACATGACCTAAATCCTAGGAGATCAACCCTAAAACATTAATCCATATAGATTTGTTATTCTAAGCATCACATGAACCCTAGAAACCCAAAACCCTAAACCATGTGACCTAAATCATAGGAGATCAACCCTAAACCATTAATCCATATAAATTTTGTATTCTAAGCATCACATGAACCCTAGAAACCCTAAACCCTAAACCATGTGACCTAAATCCTAGGAGATCAACCCTAAATCATTAATCCCTATAAATTTGTTATTCTATGCATCACATGAACCCTAGAAACCCTAAACCCTAAACCACATGACCTAAATCCTAGGAGATCAACCCTAAACCATTAATCCATATAAATTTATTATTCTAAGCATCGCATGAACCCTAGAAACCCTAAACCCTAAACCATGTGACCTAAATCATAGGAGATCAACCCTAAACCATTAATCCATATAAAAATTTTATTCTAAGCATCACATGAAACCTAGAAACCCTAAACCCTAAACCATGTGACCTAAATCCTAGGAGATCAACCCTAAACCATTAATCCATATAAATTTGTTATTCTAAGCATCACATGAACCCTAGAAACCCTAAACCCTAAACCATGTGACCTAAATCATAGGAGATCAACCCTAAAACATTAATCCATATAAATTAATTATTCTAAGCATCACATGAACCCTAGAAACCTTAAACCCTAAACCATGTTACCTAAGGGGATGGCTTAAGGGGTGTTGAGAGAGTGACTTAAGGGGATGCAAGAGGATGGATTGAGGATAGATATACAAGGGTATGGATTAAGGGGTCCTAATAGAATGAATTATGGGGAATTAATAGAGAGACTTAAAGGGGATGCAAGAGGATTGATTAATGGTACATAAGAGGATGGCTTAAGGGGATATGAAATAAATTATAAAAAATTTATATAAAATGACAATGAATTAAATTTAGTTTTATATTTATACTCTCAACTAAATGTATCTACAACTATATATAGTTACCTGTCTCTAGATTTGAATTCCTTTGTAATAAGAGTGCATCTCCTCTCTTTTTTGTAAGACATCTAGTATCAAGGGAGACCTGAAACAAAAAATGATATAAAACTTTAATAAGGAAATGAATTTAAAGACAAATATATATATCAATTAAATATATACATACAAATAGATATACTTACCAATATTTATTTACTCTGTTGTACCATCTGCATCCTCTCTTTTTTGTAATGCATCTATGATTGTCTCATGATCATCCATTGAAAGTGTCCATAAAACTTTATTAGCAGGCCTCCCGTGATATCTAACTAGTTTTATATTGGTTTCCAAAATCAAATGTGAATAATGTATAATCTTCTTGTGTCTTTCATAATCTTCAAATGTAGGCAAGCCATTCTTTCTTATCAAATATTTTGGAAGACAGGTGCCAACAACAATGACTGAACCAGTTGGATACTCAAAGTTATCATCATCCACTCTAGGATGTACCAACTTATATTTTCTCTCAACACATCTATCCAACTAGTACTTTGTCTCCTCTTCATTCCCCTCGGGTGCAACAACAACATACACATGTCTTACAAAAATAGATAAAAAAATCAATAAAGAGCACGAATTATATTTAATTCATGTATATAAACATGTATACATATAACATTCATCTCAATAAATAATGTAACTTCTTGTAGAAGATTAGGAACACGATCATAATCATCTGATGCGAACGCTTGATTATCTTCAATTATTGTTCCATGTTGAACATGTGTCGATGTAGGTGTTAAGGCTCTTTGTTGCCATTGTTCAACCCATTCCATATTTTCACAAGCCTCCCAATCACTTGCAATACAAAATTGACAAAAGCATGCCAACTCCCTTGTCCATATTGTCCATGTGTTTGCATTCGAACTCTTAAATGAATGCCATTTTGCAGATCCATTAATTGTTTCACAATCTTGTCGAGAACAAATATCATTTTCTTCAACTAACCAAAAGAAGTGGTGAATTATTGAGCTCTCACTTACTCTTGTAGATAATTTGGTATTGCACCAATCTAATATTGCACGTGCATCTCTAAATTTTGCAACATCCTCAAATTTTAGTTGCTCTCTAGCAAGAGCTCTTTTCACACATGCACCTGCTTCATCGTGTTCTCCCTTACCATGACCGGCTTCAAAAAAAATCCATATGTGCTAGATATTATTTTCCTTATGAACTCTACTTAACCAGTAAAACATCCTGGCATTTTTGAATTGACCCATGCAATTATCTGACCATATGAGATGTTCCAGCAATTGAATTCCTCTTTCTTTTAAATTTTTGTAAAATATATCAAAACAATATTGAACAAAATCAGATGAATGTAATCGATTATCACTTACATAAAAATGGTACTCTCTCAAAAAAATTCTATTATCTTCTTTACTATCATCTGCATGTCTATAAACAATATGAACAAAAATAGCTTCTTGCACTGAATTATAATACTATGATTGAATTTCTTCTTGTGGAGCAAGAGTATAATTTTCAGCAAAATCAACAACTGACAATATAGTTCCAATTGGGAATGTGTTTTTACATAAATGAAATTGATTATCAAGCCAATGAGCATACTGAGAGTGTTGAACATATCTAGGTACAATCTTATCTTTAAATTCTTTAATAAATGCATGCACAATATTTTTGTCCATAATTAGCTCACAATGTTTTCCAGTTTTTCCATCTTTTAAAGAATACTCAACATTTTTAAATCTTTTTACATCTACTAATTGTTTTTCAAATTCATTTAAACTACTTTCATGCATACATTCACCTAATAATGAAAAGTTAGCACATCTATCACATTCTTTGGAAATACATGATTTTAAATAAAATAAGTTTCCGTTAGAGGGTTCACAAAACAAATCTGATATAAAATCTTTGATTCTTTCAAGTGGCATATTAATACCACAAATGTCTTGCATAATTTGGTTAACATGCAAAGTGCATCGTATATATTGAAAACTATCATAATAATAACGAAATTGTACATGAGTCTTACAACAACAAGAGATTCATTTCTTATTAATTCTAACATACCAAGGTTTACACTTTTTGAATGATCTTTGACTTATTTTAATATTTAATGGTAAGATTGAAGCATCTAAATTTTTTTTATATAATTCAGTTTGAGTCTTATCTAAGAGATGCTTTGGATGAGGTACACAAATTTTGGAACTCACCCTTAATTTTAAGACATCTCTAATATTAGGTGATACTCTTGTATTATCATGCCAAAATTTATCGATTAAAGATTTAATTTCATTAGTTAATTTCATGTCTGATCTTGGGAGTCTACCACTAAAACTCCAACATTGATTAATTGGATCCTTTTCAATATTTTCTCTTCTTTTAGCATCTCTAACCAAATTTTTAGGATTTACTTTTATACATTTACTAAACTTACTTAACATTCTTTTATTTGAAGTTGTTTTATCAACTAAAGCAGTTGTTATTGCACGACGAGCCACATTTTTATCTTTAGATCAACTTTTCTTACCTATAACATCAATTGCATTAGCAACACTAGAAATGACTTGTTCTACTGAATCATCTTTCTTTTCTGGTTTTACAAAAATACCTAATTTTTTCATCACTTTTCTCATTTTCCACATTCTCATCAATTGCACCATGAGTTGACATTGGAATCCTAATTTTTTTCTATAAAATAAAATTTTATATATTCTATTTCCATAAGTTCTAATTTGTCTCCAAGAAACTTTAGCACAAAGGTTATCTAACACATCTTTTTCAATTGTAAGAAAAACATTTTCACCTTCATCCATACAAGGGGTTTCATTTTCATTCACAGAAGGGGTTCCATTTTCATTTTCAAATGTAAAAAAGATTTCATTCTCATTCTCATCAATATGAGGGATTTGATTAACATTTGCATTCTCATAAGATATATTTTCATCATTTATTTGTTTTTGCATTCTTTCAACCCTAGAATTATTGATATCATCAATGGTATATCCAACATCATTTAAACAAGCAAAATCAGTATTATCAAGACTTGGGTTTGAAAAAAATACCTGGAGAGATTGTTTGAATAGGTGCATTTTCCATATCATTGAGAGGTGGATTTGAAGACATACCTGAAGTTGTTTGCATAGGTACTATTTCCATATCATTCAAAGTTGAAGTTGAAAACATAGTTGAGTTTGTCTCCATAATTGCATTTTCTTCTATATTCACCATCTCCACATTTGCATCTTCTATATTCATTTCATCATTCATGACTTTCTCTTCAACATTCATTGAACTAGATGCTTCCAAATTTTTTATTTGACGAATTCTTTCTCTTTTATCCTTTTGTCTTTTTGCCTCCATATCTTTATTTTCTTGAATTTCTTTGGGTGTGATTGACTTTCTACACTTTTTTCTTTGCCTTTGCTTTGATCCCATGGTTACCAAACTCTTTTTGATGAAAAACAAATGATTTAATTGTAACCAATTTTTAAATTTTCACCTCCTTCAAATATTCAAAAAACACTTTGTGTTATGAAGATCCTTTCTTCTTTGAACTTTGAAGTACACAAAATTATCATGAATACATCCAAAAACTCTCTTTTTTGAATCTTCTTGTAAACTATTCTTGTACTTGATTCCACTTCAGAAAATTCAACCTGCACTTGACTTTTCAACCAATTTGCAATAGAATATGCCCTGCACAAGACAAATTTGCAATAAAAAATGTAGAAAATCGAGCTTGCAGGCCATACTGTAGAAAAAGAATGTTGCAGGAAAAACATGTTCTACCAAAAAATGTCAAACCAGGAAAAATAGATATATCAAAAATGTGTACGCGTTATTAAATGCGTAGGTGTTACCCTTACCCAACGGGTAAAAACATAACGTGTACGCGTTATGAAACGCATATGTGTTTTGTTTCAATAACGCGTATGCGTTATTAAAAAATTTGTTTCCCAACCTGCTTGCAGACTTGGTTTTAGGTTCAGGAAAGCTTTGGCAATCCGAGCCTTAGCTTTTGACCTACAACTAAAAAACTAAGGCATATTGAAGAAGAATGTTCAACTTTGACAATATGGCTGATGAATTTTTTTTCTGAATCAATCTATAAAATTAAAACCCATTAGAGAACACGATGTCTAGTTTTTAAATATATATTTTTTATTAAGATTGGATTATATTTTCTATTTTTTAATTAATTTCAAAGCAAACTAGTTCTTAAACTTGAAATATCATATTTTTTTTGTTAAGGTTTTTGTAAAAAAAATTATATGACATCAATCTTTAGACAATTCTTCACACAATGAAAAAAAGAAGTTTAAAAATAAATTTAGTTTAGGTCAAATTATGTTGTCTGTACACACTGATTTTTAAAAACAACAATTAAAGCCAATAAATTTTTTAAAAATATATATATATTCAACAAAAAATTACAAGAAAAATTTCTCATCAATCTTCATGTTGTTAGCTCTCTTTCCCCAAAATGAATTAGCAAAATACTTTTATTTGAGTCAAAAAGTGTTGTCCATACACGTGCATGGTATGGTAAAAAAATAGGGACTTTTAAAAAGTGGTTTTTATAGATCCTTATCAAAATTTAATTTCTACAATTTGGGTATTTGAATAATTTAAATATTTATAAACTAGATTCAAATTTCTAAATTTCATATTACTGACTTTTTTAAAAATTCATTGTGTAAGTGCCTCAAATTTTTAGTCCAAGTGTGACAAATTCTGAAAAACAGCAAAAACACTTCCACTTTTTGAGCTTTTTTTGGACCCAACTTCTTGCATCAGCCCTATGTATCTTTTTAAACAAATAACATGAAGACAAGCCTTCACAAAAGAATGACAAGATATAGTGAAAAAATGATGAGTTTTAAACAAGTATATGAGGGTAGGATGAGAATGTAGGGATAGAGAAGGCTTTATGATGATACCAAGTGCAAAAAAAAATTCCCTTAAAGATCTCCCACACTCCTTGGGAATTTATTCACCATCAAACTATAGGATCTAAAAATTATCTCTAGCCCAAGATCACCTACAAGACAAAAATAACTTCCACAAGAGAGAAATTGCAGAAATATCATGTTATGATTATAGATGCAATATTGGGGTATGTGCAATATCATGATGGGCCAAAAAGTGGCAATGGGAAAAAAATCACATTTTGGATCAACTAAAAAATGCAAAAATTCTGAGTTGACTTTTTTTAGGTTCAGGTGTCAGTACATTGCTCCAAAGCAATGCCCAAACCTACTTTTGCAAATTGGATATCTAATTTGAAAAGCGTGTATAAATTAAAAAAACCCGACTGTTAAAAGTCATTTCACACAATTTGGACGTGGGCGCACAGGGAGAAGAAGAAATCTGATATCCGATTTCATGAAAATTTTGATTTCAAAGGTAAGTTATTGGTTTCTTTTATGTTGTAATAAGTTTTTCAATTAGATTCTTATAATTTTAACTAGTTTTTACGAAACAAATTCAAAAGTAGGGTTTTTTATTAAAAAATAGAGTTTATAATGAATTTTTATTAAAAATTAATGTTTTTAAATGGATTTTGATTAAAAACTAGCATTGTTGATGTATTTTTATCAAAAACTAGAGTTATGGATTTTTGTGAAAAAGTAGGGTTTTTTTGGATTTTTATTAAAAACTGGGGTTTTTTTACAATAATTTTATTTATATTGTGTAATTTTAATTAGATTAATTGGTTTTTAACTTTAATAAGGTATTATGGCTGAGAATGAAAATACACAAAAGCCAAATGCTCCACCACCTCCATAGCCAAACACTCCACCACCTTTGCAGCCACCAATTGAAGACTTACTTGGTGAAAAATTGGGGCAATTGAGGGGCATTTATGAAGTTTATAAGAAAATCCCTCGATTGAGAGATATGACAAACACATTGAAGGAAATAATTAAAAATATAGAAACCCTCTCCACCCAACATAATGCCTTTCATTCGTGGCGAGAAGACATGAGGGAATATTATGCATGTGGATTGTCTTACGATGATGTGAAAGATCTCCAAATAACCAAAGCCCAAATAGCCTATTTATTCCCTAACCCCCGCACGGGTTAGCCAGTGAATGTTAATAAAACAAAAGTTTTTATAAAATGGTGCATGAATAGGGACATTGAGGATAAATTTTGGGATCATTGGTGTATGGATTTTGACAAACCCCCGAAAAAAAATATGATATACCATTTTACTTTATTAAAATATTATATGTTAGGTTTTTTTTAGGGCATCATGTCAATTAATTTGACATTAAACCCTTCCAGGGCATCGATGGAGGTATGCCCCAGGATATACTAGGGGAATTTAGAGTAGTCTCACACCCAAATGTTCCCCCTCCTCCCATTCGTTTGCCACCTTAGTATATCATCCAGAGATTATCCAGGATGCAACCACACAGACTATTTAGGCTATTCACTCTTTGAGTGGTCATTTGATTTTGCATGCTTCTATAGTAGCTCAACCACATTATGGTGATGTTGGCGAAGGCTCGAGTGCTATTGCATCATCCTACTTGGGTCCACATATTTGTGTGCCACATACTTGCACTATGATCTGCCAGATATGATTGGGTCCTCTTGTACAACCCACTGAGCATCCCATGGACAGGTAAGATTTAAGTTATAAATTCATAACTTGCATTTGTTTTTAAATGAATATTAATAAGAGATAGTATCAAGTACTAATATTTATTTACATGGTCTATTTAACAGTTGATGTCTAAGGAGGAGCTCACACGGGTGAATGATAGAACCCTTAAGGCCATTTCATTTGGCTTGGACATAATATATATTTTTGCACTCACTTGTTTACATTTTTTATTATATACTTGCTTTTCATTTGAATTGTCATTAATGAAATTATATAATAACTTATATGATTATATTATTTTCCTCTTGTAGGAAATACCTAGTGCGAGTGAGGTGCAGCCTCATCCAGACTATGGAGGTGCAAATTTAGATAAGCGGAAGGTAATTGAACTCAAATCAAATTGAATTAAGATTTTTAAGATCTTATATTGATTATACATACATTGAAATAGATTGGTAGTTTCATATGTACTTGTCATATTTATGTACATGCAATTATGAGCTATACATCATTGTTGACAAGTGACACACCGCCTAAAGGAGTAGGTATTGGAACACCTCAAGGAGTAGGTGTTGAAAAACCTCAAGGAGGAGGTGTCGAAACACTTCAAGGAGATCAAGAAAAAGATCAACCTAAAGAGGTATGTGTTTATTTTATTTTGTGTTTGGTAAATATGTTCCTATTACCAATAATCATATGCTAACTTGGATCAATTTTATGTTTTTGTTCACATATATAGATTGGAATTTCAAATTTTGGTTTGTTATATTCTAGGACTCCTAACCCTTTGAAGAGACGTATATTTCAGGTAATCAAGATTTCAATATTAGAATTCAATTAAAATTCAATGTATATTGATATTGATGTTAATTATTCAATTTTAAATTATATAACATAACTAATCTCAATTGTGGTTTGAATTTTTCTTATGCAACTACCTTCAGAGCCAACGAGTGCTTTAAAGAGGCTCCATTTTGATGATCCACCAGTAGTCTAGGATGAGATAAACATTTTGGCATGTAAATTTTGAATACATATTGAGATGGCATATGCCACATTTTGTAAAACTTTGTTTGAGTTGGCGTCGATGCCATTTTTGTATATATACACTTGATTATTGGATAATTTGATATATAGAAATTGACAATCGAAATTTAATTTTTTCCTCATGTGCATGATTAAACTCTTTGAAAATTTTATCTTGAGCAATGGTTAAATATCAATGTACAATAGCATAAAAAAAATGGTTATATTATGTAGTTTATATTTATATCGTTGATTACATTGCATTACACATCTTTCAAACTCAAATAATTACTTCACATTGTATAACTAACAACTAGATGCTCATAGATGAAAAAATTTCAATTACAATATAGTTTTTACAAAGTCAACCTAAGTAGTTATGCAATTACTTCACATTACATAACTAAAAACTACATGAGTAGTTATCAATTGCATTTTCTTGTCATGGAATTCTATGAGACCACATTTCTTTGAATTTTTTTTCAAATAGTCCACTACCTTGTCTATGCTAACACATTTTTCATACATGTCTACCAAAGCTTTTTATCAAACAGTTCATTTTTCATACATTTTTCATAGTGATCACATTAAGTTGTAATAAATTAAATGGTAGCATATGGCTATTTAATTTATACTCATTTGATTTAAATGGATGAGGCCGAACTTCCTTGATATTATTTTTTAATTTATTATTTTCAAGAGAGGCCGACCTCCTTGAAGAGTCACCTTATTTTGTATAAATACAAGGTGATGTTTGTTCATTTCCCCAATCAAGTTCATTCAACATAATTCACATTCCAAGCAGAAGTTCACACTTGAGCAACAACGCTTCATCTTGCAACAGCAGGCCGATTTCAAGGAGAAGCATATTCAATTGTATCTTTGCATCTAGGAGAGGTGCTATTATTCATTGTATCAAATTCAACCATGAGCTAGGCCTAATTTGTAAGCATATTTTTGCTCTTATTCCTTCACTATATAAGAGACATATTTGTTGGGTTTTTCTCCCTCGAGAAGAGGGTTTTCCCAAGGTATCTTGCTATGTTTGTTGTCTTATGTGTTGCATTTTTTGAGTGCTTTCAGTTGTATTATCTGATAATTAAAACACTAACATGGTATCAGAGAGGGTTTGAAAAATATTGTGATCAGATTTGTTATTGCGGTGATACCTCTGTTCCCTTCTTTTTTTTGTCTATCTCTATCTTAGTCAAGATGGTGAATGGTCTTAAAATTGAGGATAGACTCGAAGGAGCATCAAAATTCACTTCATGGAGATTCAGAATTATGCTCACTTTAGAGGAAAATGAATTGGTTGAGTGTGGAGAGAAATTTTTTTGAACCTATGGATGAGGAAGAGAAAGTTCAATGGAGGAAGAAAGATATAAAGGTGAAGAATATGTCAATTGATTTCGTGAAGGATCATATTGTTCCTATCATCTCTAAGTTGAAGACAATGAGAGAAATGCTTAAGACTTTGGAGGAGGTGTATGAGATCAACAACGCAAGTCATTCTCTAGAATTGAAGCAAAAAATTCATCATGTTAAGATGGTGGAAGGAGAATTTTTCATCACCTACTTCATGAAGATTTCTTAATTGAGATATCAACTCTCTACCATTGGTAATATTTTTGATGACAAGGATTTGACCATGTTGGCTCTTAATGGTCTTCCTTCATCTTGAGAGTCTTATATTCAAGGAATCAACGTGAGATTGAAACTTCCCAAGTTTGATCAGTTGAGGGCTGACTATATTCAAGAGGAGTCAAGGTTGGCTACGAGAGGTATTGGACAAATCCCTACAAATGAAGACATTCATGTTCTTTTCGCTCAATCATCGAAGAAGGAAGGAAAAGGAGGAAAGAAAAGATGCTTCAAGAGGAATAGAGATAAAGGGTCAGATGGTGCTCCTGTATTCAAGAAGAAATGAGATCTCTCTCATGTTCAATGCCTTAGATGTGAAAATTTTAGTCACTATGTGAAGAATTTCCCTACCAGGCCTAATCAGGATTGCCCTAAGAGGGAGTTCTATGACTCGTTGGGAATAAGTCCAAAGTGCTAAAAGACAACAATCTTTGATAGACTGTTACTCGGAAATTTTGATGCTTACAGACTCTTCATTTGAGGATATGGGATTGTGTTGGGATCATCTATAATAACCTCTCTCAATTTTTTCTATCTCAGAGGCATTTTCCCATGGTGATGAGTTTTTAGTTGAGGGAAAATTTGCCAAATGCAAGCAGTGTAAAGTTGCAAAGTGGTGCAAATTTCATTCTCCAACTCATACAACCAAACAGACTATTCCAACATGTCTGGATGGGTACGTTTATGCTAGTTATGGTCATCTTTTGCACCCCAATACGCCAAATCACTTTGAGCTACATTGGACTGACGATTTCCCTTAAGAGTCCAAAGTGCTAAAAGGCAGCAATATTTGACAGACTGTTACGTAGAAACCATGATGGTTATAGACTCTTTGTCCAAGGATATGGGATTTTTTTGGGACCATCTATAATAACCTCTCTCATTTTTTTCTATCTTGGAGGCATTTTCCCGTGGTGATGAGTTTTTAGTTGAGAGAAAAGTTGTCAGATGCAAGCAGTGTAAAGTTGCAAAGTGGCACAACTTTCATTATCCAACTCATATGACCAAACATATTGTTCCAACACATTTGTATGGGTACGTTTACACTATTTATGGTTCTCTTTTGCACCCAAATACATTAAATCACTCCAAGCTACATTGGACCGGTGGTTTCCCTTAAAAGTCCAAAGTTCTAAAAGGAAGCAATCTTTGATGGACTATTACTTAGAAACCATGATGCTTATAGACTCTTTTTCTGAGGAAATGGGATTGTGTTGGGACTATCTACAATAACCTCTCTCAGTTTATTCTATCTCAGAGGTGTTTTCCTATGGTGATGAGTTTTCAGTTGAGGGAAAAGTTGCCAAATGCAAGCAGTGTAAAGTTGCAAAGTGGTGCAACTTTCGTTCTCCAACTCATATGACCAAATGGATTATTCCAAAACATCCATATGGGTACGTTTACGCTAGGTATGGTCCTCTTTTACACCCAAATATGTCAAATCACTTTGAGCTACATTGGACCAACGATTTCCCTTGAGAGTCCAAGGTGCTAAAAGGCCATACCATCTATTGTACGGTCTATAGATCGATAGTATAGCCATGGTAGATGTTATTAGGACTGTATAAAGTGAATATGTAGGTTTAAAGAGCTAAAAAGGTCTATAGTTGAGTTGGTGAGTTTCCATGCATGGCAAAAATGAGTGAAATTAGGTGAACAATGGTGGTTACAATATGCTAATGTCAATGAAATGTGGGGGAAAAAATATTTAAGGTTGGATCAAGATTTTTCAAGTCCTAATAGATGTGTTTGATGAGTTTATAGGGTGTGGAAAGGTTTGGGGAGTGAAGTTGCACCCAAGTTTGGTTTTGACGATCAAATTGGAGTTTAAATCATCTTTAATTGTAATCGTGTTGTTTAAAGCCACCTAGCTCTTGCATCAGAAAAATATTACCCAATCAACTTGAACATCATGCACACCCAAATACCTTGTTTCCACTTTTCTAGATAAAAGAATCAATTACATGGGAAATGAAATTCACATAAACTTTTTACATTATTTTTTTTTGGAAAAAGTGGCAAGCCCCTGTAATTTATTAAATATAAATAGGAGATATTATAAAACCTGGTTCAAATGAGCATATCGACGAGAAAGAACCAAGAAGAAAACCTTCGGTTGTAGCTCAATTAAGTACAAATATATCTTTACATTTTAAACATACCCTTTATATAATGCCAAACATTTGACCTGTATTTCGAAAAACATCACTGGATATAGATTATGCCTATACACAGTTACAACCTTGTTACATTGTTTCACATTTCAAAATTATAATTTTACAAAATTTTCCTATTGGAGGCATTCAAGGTATAGTCTTCCACAAGAGTAGTATGTTGACGTTCTGGAGTGACAAACACCTGCACAAACCATCAAGGTAGTAGTTAAACTACATACAATAGAAAAGATGCTTAGAATAACCAATCTATATTATTGTAATTTGTCGCATACCTCTCTGAAAGGATTATAGCTGCCTATTGCTGCAAGAGGTGCATGATCAATCATGCCAAGAATATCACAAAACTTGTCAAATGATAAATCTATATTGTCACAACAAAAAAATTCTTAGAATAACCAATCTATATTATTCTAAATGACCTAATTGATGATGAGATGGTAATGCAAATTATAAAAGATGCTTTGAATAACCAATCTATATTATTGTAATTTGTTGCATACCTCTCTAAAAGGATCAAAGTTGGCTATTGTTACAACAGCTCCATGATGAATCATTCCAAAAATATCACTATTAAAGACACCTACATTGCAATAGTATACAAAATATCAGTATTAAATAAATAACACTAATGCACTTAATCATAATGAACCTAAGCATTACATACCTTCCATTCTTGAATATGCTATTCAAGTGTGCCTGAAGGGTCATCTCTTTGCTTAAGAGTATCCAATCTTGCTTCATGATCAGTATTACTAAGTGTCCATAGTTGTTTTGTCTTTGGTTTGGCATGATGCTTCAACAACTTAACATTTGTTGCTATAACAAGGTGTGAATACATGAGAATGGTTTTTTGTTTCTTGTAGTCTTCAAATGCAGGTATGCCATTCTTTATAATCATGTATGTTCACAACCAAGTTCTTGCAACCACAACTGAACTTGTAGGATACACAAACCCATCATCATCTTCCATCGATTATGTTATCTTGTGCTTTACCCGCACACATAGAGCAAACCAATATTTTGATCTTTCTTCATTTCCCTGTGGTGCAACAACTGCAAAAACATGTCCTGGCTGTAGTAGATTTGAAATTTGGTCGCAATCAAGTGAACTTTCCATTGTGTCATTTTTCATTGATATATTTTGAGATAAAGGAGTTAGATACTGTGGAACCCATGTATCCACCCAGTCACTTGACTTGCATTGATCCCACTTGCACTGAATACAACTTTGACAAAAAAAAGCCAATTGTCGTGTCCAAATGGTCTATGTGCTTCCAACTGAGCTTCGAAAAAAATGCATCTTTGAAGAATCTTTGATTGTATGACAATCCAATCTTCCTCCCAATGTACCCTCCTCAACCAACCAAAAGAATATTTGTATTGTTGAATCAAGTGTCCCTCCTTGTGACAATGTTGAACTACACCAATCAACAATAGAATGTGCATCACTGAATTTTGCTCCTAAAATCTTCAATTGCTCCTTAACTAGAGCTCCCTTTACACGTGCACCTACTCCATCATGCTCCCCTTTCCCATTCCCATCTTCAAAAAAACTCCAAATATTAGGTACTCCCCTCTCTACATGCATTCTACTCAACCAATAAAACATACAAGCATTCTTGAATTTACCTATGTAGTTATCTAACCAAATGAGATGTTGGCCCAGTGTTATATCATGTTTTTGCAAGAACTCAAAAAAATTCTCGAAACAATGTTGGATATACTCGGATGAGTGAGATCTATCATCACTCATATAAAAATGATACTCTTTGATTATCTTTCAATCCTCCTTTGTACTATCAGGTGCATGTCTAAATGCTATGTGGACAAAAATAGCAATCTAAATGGAATTGTGATACTGAGATTGAACCTCATTTTGTGGTTGCAATGTGTAGTTTTCTACAAAATCAACCACTGATATAATAGTGCCAATCATAAAAGATTCTTCACATATCCTAAATTATTGATCCAACCACTGAGACCTATGACTATGCCTTGCATACTTGTAGAAAAATATTGTCCTTAAAATCTGAAATAAAATCGGCAACACTGCATTCTTTTGTAACCAACTCGCATCTAGAACCTTCACCTCCACTCTAGAAAGTATATTTGATTGTCTCATATCTCCTTTTCTCAACAAGATTCTTTCCAAATTCATGTCTGGAACCCTCATGAAAACATTGAAAAAAATTTGACAAGCGACCACATTGTGAGCACTTCACATTTAAACAATCATTTCTATAGAAAAATGAGCCATCATATCTAGAATATAATTATAGATCTAGAAAGTCCCTTGATGATTTTGGAAGAAGCATTGAACCACACTTCTGTAAAATTTCATTAGTATGCAAAGTAGAACAAATATAGAATAATATTTCATGGTATATTGAAAACTCCACATGGTATTTGCAACAAGTGTTGCAAATCTTAAGAGGCACACAATAAAATGGCTTCAAACCTTGAAAAGTCCTTTGTGATATTTTCATATTTGGATGTGTTTTAATAAATTTGTTGAACAACATTGTTTGGCTTGATTCAAAGAAATGTTTAGGATGCGGTGTATAGTCTCGATTGCCAATTCTTAAATTTAAAACATCCTTTGCATTGGGTGATACTTTAGAGTTATCATGCCAAAATTGTTGAATTGTCTATTTTACATTATTGGTTAGCTTCTTATCAACACAAGGAAGCCTCCTGACAAAAGCCCATGTATCTTTTTGAAGAGGATCATCTATTCTTTCTCTTCTTGCAAGTGCTCTATCCAAAGTTTTACAATTTATGTCAAAATCAATACAAGTTTGTCTCATAAAGTGAGCCTTTTTCAATTGATGGCTTACTAGGGCAGTTGTAATGACTCTCTGAACAACTCTCTGAACAACTCTCTTATCTTTTTCCTTGTTATTTTTTCCAATAGACTTGAGAGCATTAATTTTTTTTTTGACAATAATAGAATTTTTTTCAGTCTTCTTCTTCACATGAATCTTCAATTTGGCTAGCAAAGGTCTCATCTTTTGCATCTTTAGCAATTGTACAAAAAATTGGCATTGCTCAGTCAATGTCTTATCACAAAAATATTGGTTGAAAAGTTTTCTAGCCCATAATCGAATAGTTCATGTTGACCTCTTGCCTTCAATTTTTTTTTTTAATGTTATCATCAATTTCAACTAACCATTTAGGGGTCCTTGAAGGTCTTGAATTTGGAATATTTCTTTTTTCCACACAAATTTCTTCATTTCTCATGTAATTTGGTGAAACGTAATTTACACTTGCTTCGATATTAAGTTCAACATCTTCATTTCCAACATTTTCACCTTGAAAATTTTCAATATCAATTTGAATAATTTTATTACCAATTCAATATCATGTTCAACATCTTCCAACATTTTCATTATCAATTTCAATATTTTCATTCCCAATTTGAATATCATGTTCAACATCTTCAATTCCAACATTTTCACCTTGAACATTTTTAATATCACTTTGAAAATTTTCATTCCCAATTTGAATATCATGTTCAACATCTTCAATTCCAACATTTTCACCTTGAACATTTTTAATATCACTTTGAAAATTTTCATTCCCAATTTTAATATCATGTTCTCAATTTTCACCTTAACCATATTCAATTTCCTCTTCACTTGAAAGACCATAGGGCTCAGGTTCACCAATATTTAATATACCTTGTCTTTTCTTCCTATGACCTTCTCTATCTCTTTGTCTATATTCTGATATTTGTTCTTTTGTAAGCTTTCTCTTACACTTTTGCTTCTAACGACTACTGATCCCCATTATACCTTGTAAAAGATGCTAAAAAATCATTCCTTATGACAAATTTGAGTACAAGATGCTCCAAAAATTTGATCTTTGTCTTTTCCTATCTAAAACTATGTGTTTGTTGCCTGCATAGTGCTGCAAACATAATGTAGGGTCCGTTGAATGCACAAAAACAACCCACATGGGTTTTTTCTATGGCCCACAAATTCGATATCCAATCCAATCGGATATCTGATATAGAAACAAATTTAAAATGTTTTGCAATGTTAAGATTCTAGCTCTACACATCGGAGTTTCACAAATAAAATATCTAATTTGTGCTCACATAGACCTAAGGGTTAATGGTAGAGAATAGGAGAGTCATAGATTGGAAGAGGGAGAGGGAGAGAGGGAGAGAGGGAGGGATAGAGGGAGAGAGAGAGAGGAGAGGAGAGTGTGAGAGTTAGAGGGAGAGAAGAAGAGAGAGGGAGAGGAGAGAGGAGAGGAGGAGAGGGAGAGGAGAGTGAGGAGGAGAGGAGAGGAGATGGATATGGAGGAGAAAGAGAAGGACAAGGAGAGAGGGAAAGGGAGAGGGAGAGGAGAGGAGAGAGCGAGAGGTGAGAGAGGGGTTTAGGTTGAGGAGAGGAGGGAAAAGGAGAGGAGGAGGAGATAGTGAGAGAAGGAGAGAGAGAGAGAGAGAGAGAGAGAGAGAGAGAGGACAGAGGAGATGGAGAGTGAGGAGAGGAGAGAGGATGGAGGAGGAGAGGGAGAGTGAGAGGGGGGGAGGAGAGGAGAGGAGAGGAGAGGGAGAGGGAGAGGAGAGGAGGGAGGAGAGGAGAAGGGGAGAGGGAGAAGGGAGGGAGAGTGGGAGGGAGATAGGAAGAGGGAGAGGTAGAGGTAGAGGGAGAGGGAGAGGGAGAGGGAGAGG